>JAMXBD010000099.1:1200000-1800000 GCA_024138025.1 Combretum micranthum | reverse complement strand
TGTGAAAGTTCAACATACTTAACAAGAACAAATGGCAATGATGAGTTTCCTAGTTGGTCATTGTCTAGAATTTGATATTGTAATATCACAGATTCTCTTTAGTCTTGAGATTTCATCTCTATAAAAAACTTATACTTGGATAGCTTGTATAGAAAACACACATTTGTTACTCCATCTCATTTAACCAGTGCTTTAATCAGTCAAAATGAAGGTTGCTCCTTTACTAGTAGAAGAGGGGGAGATAGCACTCGAGGATAGGATTCAGGGAGAGTAGTGTGCTACTATTGTCATGAGTCAGGACATACAAAGCATACTTGTAAGAAGTTGCAGAATCGTACTCAGAAGAAATCATTAGCACACATTGCTTCCACTGATCCCACACTAACTTTTGAGAAGACTATTACAGTTTCAGTTAATGAGTTTGCCAAGTTTTCTCAATATCAAGAGGCATTAAAGAATTCATCTCATCATGTGTCCGCTATTGCTGAGATAGGTAAAACAACTACATGTCTTCTTTCCTCATCTTAAAATGGGTCATTGATTCTGGTGCAAAAAATTACTTGATGGGTAATCTCGACCTCTTCTCCACCTACCACCTATACACATCTCCTACACATGTCACTTTAACAGATGGTTCTAAATCTTTTGTTATTGGTTCTAGCATTATTAATCTTACATAACTTACTATCTGTAAGTAAACTCACTCATGCAATGAATTGTTGTATCTCATTTTTTCCCGATCATTGTCTTTTTTAGGATTTTATGATGAAGTAGATTACTGGTAAAGGGTGTAAATCGGGAGGTCTCTATATTTTGGATACACAAGTGTCGAGGCCTGTTGCGTACTCTGGTATTCTCATACCTTTTGAAGAACATTACAGATTGGGACATCCCTCTACCTGTGTTGAAGAAAATCTATTCTTAATTTAATAATGTCTTTGGTTTAGATTGTGATTTTGTGTCATTTTGTTGAGCATCATTATTTGTCTACTGTTCCTAGAGATAATAAAAGGGCTAGTTCACATTCTGCTGTGTGGGGTCCTTGTCTTGTTATGTCTAAGACTGGATTATAGTATTTTGTCTCCTTTGTGGATGATTATTCCCATATGACTTGGCTTTATCTTATGAAAATTTGTTCAGAGATTTTTTCTTATTTTACTTCCTTTGGTGCTGAAATTAAAACACAATTCAATGTCGTGGTACAAACTTTAAGAAGTGATAATGCCAAAGAATACTTTTCTCATGCATTCTAGACATATATGATTCAAAATGGCATTATTCATCAATCGTCATGTGTTGATACGACTTCACAAAATAGAGTGGTTGAAAGAAAAAATAGATATCTTCTTGAGATAGCATGAGCTCTTCTTTTTTCAAATGCATATTCCTAAACAATTTTGGGCTAATGCTGTTTCCACTGGCTGTTTCTTAATTAATCATCTATCTTCACCTGTTCTCCAAGGTAAGGCTCCTTATACAATATTGTTCCCCATAAAACCATTGTTTCCTATTGAACCCAGGATATTTGGTAGTACTCGTTTTGTTCATGATGTTCATCCTCAGGTCATCAAATTAGATCCAAAGTCACTCAAATGTGTCTTTTTAGGTTATTCTCAAATTCAAAAGGGATATCGGTGTAACCGCCTCCATCTTGACGAGTATCTTGTGTCAGTTGATGTCACATTTGTAGAAAACACTCCATTCTTTCCTTCCTCCAGTGAAACTTCAACACAAGAAGAAAATGTAGATATGTTGATTTACCATATTACTTATCATTCTCCAAGAGCACCAATGTTTGTGCCATCATTGCCACCATCGCTGCCACCAGTACAACCTCTTATTCAACATGTGTACTCTAGAAGACAAGACCCTCCTAATTCATGTCTTAGACCATCCTCTTCTTTTTCATCGGATCCAATTCCAAGTGATCATGATCTTCCTATCACTCTTTGGAAAGATAAACATCAATATGCCTATTCTATCTCTTCTTTTGTGTCATATAACCACTTATCATCATCCTCTTCACTTATTGCATCTCTTGACAATGTTTCACTTCCTAAGTTGATTCGTGGTACTCTTTCTCACTTTGGTTGGTGTGATGCTATGATAGAAGAGATGAATGCCTTATATACTAATGGTACTTACCTACAAGTAAAAAGGCAATTGGCTTTAAGTGGGTGTTTGCTATTAAAGTTAATTATGATGGATTTGTAGCTCGGTTGAAAGCTTGCCTCGCTGATAAAGGTTATGCGCAAACCTATGGGGTGGATTACTCTTAACACTTTTTTTCTTGTGGCTAAGTTGACTCTTATTTGGTTTTTTATATCCTTAGTGGCTACTAACCATTGGCCTCTATAGACTGTATCAGTTAGTTATTAAAAATGCCTTCTTACATGGCAATTTACAAGAAGAAATATATATGGAGCAACCACCTGGATTTGTTGCTCAGAGGGAGTCAAGAAAAGTTTGTCACCTTCGAAAAACATTATATGAATTGAAACAGAGTCCTCAAGCTTGGTTTGGAAAATTCAGTTAGGCAGTTCATTCTTTTGGTTTAAAGAAGAGCAAGTTAGATCACTTGATATTCTTTAGATGTTCCGACTTTGGTAGATCCTTCTCATTGTATATGTTAATGACATTATTATTACAGGAAGTGATAGTATTGGGATTTCCTCTCTCAAATCTTTTATTTACACTCAGATTCATATAAAAGATTTGGGATTATTGAAATATTTCTTGGGAATTGAGTTAACAAGGA
This sequence comes from Combretum micranthum, assembly GCA_024138025.1. Taxonomy (NCBI): domain Eukaryota; kingdom Viridiplantae; phylum Streptophyta; class Magnoliopsida; order Myrtales; family Combretaceae; genus Combretum; species Combretum micranthum. The sequence goes on along the minus strand of JAMXBD010000099.1, from coordinate 1,797,242 downwards.
GTAAGAAAGGCATTTTCTTATCTCGAAGAAAATATGTGCTTGACTTGTTAACAGAGACAGGTAAATTGGGAGCCAAACCGAGCAGTATGCCCATGTTTCCTAATATGCAGCTCACGAAAGAGGGTGAATTGTTCAAGTACCTAGGGAGGTATAGATTTTTGGTTGGGAGATTAAATTATCTTATAGTGACCCGCTTGTATATCGCATATCCAGTTAGTATAGTAAGTTAATTTATATCTTCTCCTGCTATGCATCATTAGGAGGCCTTGGAACAAATCTTATGTTATCTAAAGGGTGCTGCAGGACATGATTTACCATATGGAGATCATGATCATAGTCATGTTGAGTGTTTTTCAGATGCTGATTGGGTAGGGCCCAAGATTGACAGAAGATCTATACTGTGTGTTTGTTGGAGGTAATCTAATTTCTTGGAAAAGTAAGAAAAATAAAATAATGTGTTTCGCTCAACTGCAGAAGCAAAATACAGGGCTATAGCACAATCGGTATGTGAGATCATGCTGATCAATCAGCTTTTGTCTGAAGTTGGCTTCAACATATCAATGCTTGCACAATTATGGTGTGATAATTAGGCAGTTCTTCACATTGCATCTAAACCCGTGTTTCATGAGCACACAAAGCATATTGAAATAGACTGCCATTTTATTCATGAGAAGACATAACAAAAATTGATTCCTATAGGACACGTCAAGATTGGAGAATAATTAGCTGATATCTTTACCAAAGCTTTGAATGGGGTTAGGATTAATGATATCTGCGACAAGTTGGGCATGATTAATATCTATACTCCAACTTGATGGGGAGTGCTATGATATCTAAATTAGTATAAAATATTTTCTATTAATGTAAAATATTTATTAGCCATTATTAGGAGATCTTATTTCCTAGAATAGCTCAAATAGTTTTGTATATCTATACTACTCACACATCAATGAAATTATCAAGAAATTTCTACCTTCATGTTTATTTACTTACAATGATAACATGTGGTAGGCTAATAATGTGCTGAAATTAGAGCATTACATATTTAATATACTTTACAAAGTTAAAATTAGGGTGAGTAAGTATAGAGTATCAACTATTCTACTCAGAACCTATTCGGTAGCATTCTATACCTATTATGTACTCTGTACTCTATAAAACCTATAGGATATAAGGTATCTTATGGAGTCTTGTAATTTTTTCATAAATCTTAATTTTTTTTTTCTTAAGTTTCAAGTTTATAGTGATATATACAATTTTATGTAATATGTAAAATTACCTTATTTTCATATATTTACAATAAACAATCAGTAAAAAGTAATTAATAGAAGGAGTACACATTTTTGATGACTAAAACACAATTGCATTAACTCTATCAATTATTTATTTGAACTTATATAGAAATATACATATTTTATATACACATCATATGGTATAATACAATACAATACACATGTATTTCTATTTGAGCTTAACATAAATAAATATATCGCATATTATAATACTCATCCTGAATTAGATATATAATATTCACGGCTTACTCAGCTGTAGCAGTAATCACTATTCAAATAGTTTGCAGTCTCCTTTTCATTACAAGAATTGTTTTCTCTTAACTTATATTACGTTGGGGGGTACCAGGCAATTTGTGTCTTAACTTGCGTGAGACATCTAACTCATAGACGGTTGTCCCATGCAAAACGTGGACGTAGCTTTCTCTTTTACTAAGTGACACAAATATTCCTAAATGTTGACTATGGAATAGTCATTCAATGGGACAAAGCAAAGACATCTACAGGATACGCAAAGAGTAATTATCATATGCTATGGGTATGTTTGGCTAGCTCTTTTACACTTTTTAAATTTTTTTAATAAATTATTTATAAAAAATAAATATAGATAAAAATAAATTGATAGTTTCATGAAAAGATGAAATAAATCAAATATAAATACAAATACAAAAATATATTTACTTATATCGTTTTGATATAGATACCGATATAAATAAAATAAACCATCCAAAGCAACGTGTGTCTGGTAAGGGATACTAATGAAAAAGGTGGATTATACTGTTTAAGTGCTTTTTGCAGGTCTTGGCTGTTACCAAAAAGTTCTGCGCCCGCCACCACCATGAAATGCAGCCAAATTGGCTTCTTGGAAACACGTCATACTTTGCCGTTCAACACACTTGTGCCCCTAACATGGGAAACAGTAATCTTACATATGACGTGCCTTTTTCTGCAATTGCTCGGCTTATGGGTTCGTTTAAGAATTAAGAGTTCCTTCGAAACATTTTGTTGTTAAAAGAAAAATAAAAGCTCATATTTAGTTAAGATAACAAACGAGTCAAATTGAGATAATACGGTGTTGAGTTTAAACTCAATTTGAAATTTCAAAACTTAAGCATAACTCGAGCTTAACCAAGCTTAAAATTTTAAGTTTAAGTTCAACTTGAAGTAATATTACATAATTTCAAGCTCCATTTAATTAAATTCATTTAGATTTGATTTATTAAAAAATAATTTTAATTATAATTTAAATAATATTAATATCTATACTCAATTCAATATGATCAATATTTATACTCAATTCGAATTTGAGAGAGCTCAATTAGATTAGCAAGCTAATTAAGTTAAATATATCAACCTTAAACCCGACTCGATAAATTACTCGAATAATTCGACCTCAGTTCAACTTGATTAATTTCGAATCAAATTCAAATAAACATTCAGCCGGATTCAAGTAGTTTATGACTAGTTAGTTCATTTTCACCCCTATATTTAGTGCAATTCCATTTCGAATGAATGACTATTTTATTCCCTACTTGTTACTATTATGGTATTTACTTGTAATTTAAACAACATCCAATGGTATTTAAACATAAATCTAGTTGCACTTTAAACACCAAATAGTGTCTATGTATAAATCACTATTAAGCAAAATTATGAATTACTATTCAATAGTTCATTTCACAAATGCCCTTACCTCGAAAATTTTACACCAACTATAAATTAAATTAATATTATACTTTTATGACATGTACATATTAGATATTTTATAATTATTCTAACATAATTCCTTATTTTTTCTATATTAACTAAACATCATAATAGTCATATAAAAATTATTGATTCTTGTTATATTATAATTCAGTTTTCTCTTATTTAATAAGATGAAGTTAACAACTGGTAGTGAATTCGTGGAAAAGGGATTGCCTAACTCCTTTTTTGAGCATTTAACCTTCAAACATGTTGTAAGAAGACTGAAAAGGAAAATTGGTGGATCATGTTGTTTATGCGAGTGCATGTACATGTGTCACAGGTCATGATATAAGAACTTTCAACGGGTCGAAAAGGATCACCATTATGGAATTTTGAGTAATGAGAATGATAACGTTAAGAAAAATGGTTGGAAAAAAGAAAAAAAAAGAAGAAGATACTTTTAAGATTAAATTTAAGATCTGTTTTTCCAATTAACTGTTGCAATATGTCCCAGAAGCTACCTAAAGTTATGATGTCTCCCAATCTGCCCCGATTAACTTGTGACAATTATTTTATGAGTTAGAACTTAGAAGTCACGAGCTGTCCTCATCTATTCATTAGTTCCATATAGCTAGCCAGAAAAATAGAAATTCGAGTTAAAGGGTCTGTTTGGATTGTCTGTTTTTAATCTGTATCTGCATCTTTTTTAAAATAATATCTGTAAATATATCCAATTTGTATCTAAATTTTATCTATATTTATTCTATTTGATCTTTTGATGAGAACTGTCAACTTTTTTATTTATTTTTTTTATCTATATCTATTTCTTGATAAATAATTTGTTAGCAAAAAATTTGAAAAAATATCTGTATCTGCTAGAAAAAAGCTAAAACAAACAGACCCAAAGTATAGTTTGGTCTTCTAGGACTAGCCAACTAGGAAGTATCAGGAATCCTATAAATATTGAAAGAATAAATTCATAGATTTAAGAATCATACATAACCTGAACATCTCTCGTCTTAACGCTACACATGGTTATTAATTATGTAATGAGTTAATAAAATAATATAGTTTTAAGGGTTGGGGAATCTTAGATTTGATTTACTTATGCTTAGAGTTTATCAATTGTCACACCTTCAAATGACAATCCAACATATATATATATATATATATATATATATTCATGTCTTAGTATGACTATGTAATATGAAGGCTGAGAACAACCAATAATATCATTGATAATAAATATTTGACAATTATTTTAATGTCTCACATGATATCTCATAATTTTAATATTTTAGATCTCCATAAATATAAGACACTAATCAATCAAAATACAATTATATAACTCAAAGCATCAAAATTCTCTGAGTCTGATGCTCATGTACCTAGGTTTGAAGTCCAAATATGCATATATAATCTTTTTTATAAGCAATATCCGAACCTCCCACCCCCCAAATAAAATATAAAAAATATCCTAAAAGGCTTAAGCCGAGGACTAGTACATAATTAATATGCACACATGCATGCTACCTAGTGTGCAAGTGTCACGAGCTTTCTTCGATCCCATTTTTCATTTTTGTATTTGTATATAAGGGTCCACTCAATGTAAAGCCCATGGTTAAGGCTCAGTTTGTTTCTAGAAACTTTCAACAAGTGTCCAAACACAATAAACCTTGTAGGTGGGGCTAGTTGGATTAGGTTAATTCGAACTAAGGGTGTAAATGAATCAAATTGGTTCATAAACTATTCGAGTTTGACTCGATATTTATTTGAGTTTGATTCGAGGATAGCCAAGTTGAGTTTGAGCTATTCGAACAGTTTATCCAGCCGAGCTCGAGTCAAGTATAAATATTAATTGAATCAAATCTAGTTTGGCTAATAATATTATTTAAATCATAGTTAAAACTACTTTTAATATAAATCAAGTATAAACGAGTTTAATTGAGTTAATCTTAAGCTTACGTAATGCTACTTTGAGTCGAACTCAAACTTCGAAATTTCAAGTTGTGCTTGAGCTCAATATTGTCCCATCTCGACTTGATTTGTTTGTACCTCTAATTAAGACTATACCGTAGCCATTAGATTAAAGAAATCTAAATTATGAATTGATGTATATAAAAGGGGTTCACCCCTTATTTGTAAATTATCTAGAAATACAGGTATTATTGTTTCCTTTTGAGCTATTTTTATCTTTTTACTTTCCCTCTCTAGCAAGTGTGTTCAGGATATGAAGGCTAGCTCAACCTTTTCTAGGGGCTTAAGTGTTGCATGTTGGTCTTAAGGGAGCATTCTACACGTGGTAAATGGTATTAGAGTGAGTTTCCTACATGATGGAGAGAAGTGTGTTTTTGATGTTGCTACTGTTTGTGGTAGGTCTCTTATGACTTCTTTCATAGTCTATGAGTACCAGCCCTTTAAGTACCATCTTGTGGAAGTAGAACGTTAATGGAAGTTGCATTGAAATTAGTTATAGTTGACATGCTGCATCAAGTTTAGGGTCTTTAAGAAGACTTAGGTAGGGTTGAAAATGAACTTTCAATGAAAATGCTAACATTCTTGAATTGGGTCACAGGTGATTTGCAATGAGAGGGTTTTTCCATCAAGAAGAGAGGGTCTCTTAAGGAGGGAACTGCAGGAATTAAGGACTTGGTTTAGCAGCAAGTTGAGATATGATATGGGCTTACTCAAGTAGAGGCCATGGTAAAGGTAGATATACTTAAGCTCAACCACTTCAACGAGTTTAGGAATGCTAAGAAAATAAACAACATGATTTGGAGTATGAAAGTAATACCTTAATGCGATTGGAGTGCTAAATGACACATTAATGTTGAGGGTAACATCTATGATTGTTTATGAGGCAATTGCCTTATTGTGAAGGAAACAATTTGATAGAGCTAAATGGGGAGTTAGGGTTGTAATGATGTGGGAGAAATTTAAGATAGAAATACGAGCTCAAATCTAATCATGCAACATTGTAATGGAGGTTAAGCTAAGTCAAGGAGACTAGATTACAAGGCATCTATTAAGGACTATGTGGGGTTCTTGACATATGAAATGATCTAGATGCCAATCTTAAGAAATTAAAATTAGATAAAGTCAATGGAATCCAATTATTAAAGTCACGTACATATTTAAACTGCTAATTTTTTTAAAATTACCAAATTAGTCATAAACCAAAAATCTAAATTCATAAAATTAAAAAAAAATTAAATATTTAAATAAAGTAGATTAGAACTTAATAATAATTCTTTAAATGAAAAGTTTTACAAGAAAAATCAAAACAATGCAGTTAGGTGCTTTGATTTTGCTAAATTGCGAGTTTACCCTAAACTAACAACTTACTCAAATTAAAAAAAATAAAAAATTATTTATTGTAAATAAATTAAACTTATTTGAGATATTTAAATCACTATTAACAAAAAAATTAATTAAAACCCTAAACTGTAAAAAAACTATCTAAGTTTTTTACACAAGTAAAATTTAGACGCATAAGATCATGCAACGTAGCACAACTCTAAAAGGGGATCATTTTTCCCCTTGTTTAAAACCTTAGGATTTTTACCCTACTAGCCTCATAACAATATTCCTTTCTATTTTTGCCTTTGCTTTTTTAGGAAGCTTACTAAAACCTTAAGGTGAGATAATCTAAACCCTAGCCTCTACTTAATGTTAGCTAAGCTAGATTAAAGAGGGATTAGCATTAACCGACTGAGATTATTGACTTGCTACTAGAGATTTCGAACATGAAGATGTACTAAAAGGAAAGGATGGATAACAACCTTTACAAAATTCATAACAAGGTAAAGGCTTGAGGTTTCAAGGTGTTTTTTTAAGTGTTTTATAGCTATATAAGCATGAAAACTTACTTGGGTATGTTGGTTTTATGCTATGGGTAGCAAAAAATTGGGTATTGGAGTGTTTTGAGGTTTAGAATCTACGTTCTAGCTGAAACAAGTGAAGAACCACACTTTGAAGTAAGGTAAGATCATGAGACTAACTATTTATGTTAAGGAGTTTCAATAAAAGGAAGATAAGACTTCTTAATGTTGTAAAATGGAGGATGAACATGATTTGGAATCGGGTTTTGTTGAGAGCTGCCTTATGATTGAGGGATAGTGTTTGAATGAGTAAATAGGAATAAATTTTGGAGAAAATGATCATATGAACATTGGTTTTGTTATAAGGTAATGTTAGCAATGTAAAATGATGAACTCTTGTATGAATATATTGGAAAATTGCAAAAAAACCATGAGAAAATTGAAGTTGTCATAATAGAAGTTTTAAGCCTGGAATCCCTTTATTAGACATGTTCATAAGTGATGGCAAGTCACAAGAAAAAAAGATTAGGTTTAAACATGATCTTTTGGCTCTTTTTTTTCCAAAACCCAAAGATCATCCAAAAATTCCTTTCATTGAAAAAATCGAGTTTAAGTTTAAAACAATGAAAATTTAAAAAAACAGGGTTAATAGATGGGCTCATGGATCAAGCCGTGCAACCCTCTGACCGCAAAAGCATGGACAAACTTAGTTTTCTAGAAGAACGCGGCTAGCACACGTGGTTATGTATCTGCCTATGTTCCCCTCTGATCTTGAACTCAATCATCCTTAGAAAAACAAAAAGGATATGCGATCTTATGTATCATCCTATGTACCCTTCTGAATGCAATCCCAAGGGGTCCATGACCAATACACGGGCTAATATATCTAGCCGTGTAAATGAACACAACTTAACATAGTTGCTCGTAGATTTGTCCGTGTACTTTTCTAGCCCCCTCATAACTTTGTTAATTCTTACCCAAATCACATGAAACATCACCCAATTCTTCCCTTAATCTTCAGTAACCTTTCAAGAACTTCAAAACACAAATTTAGCAAGTACTAATACCCCATTCATAGTGTATATCATCCAAACACATTAAGTGCAAAAATGTCTCACAAAAACTAAAGTAATTCATACTTAATAATTGGAATAGGACACTAAGGACTACACAAGATCAGTGCACTATAGGAATCTATTCTTGAAAGGTCAAGAATTGACACCTACAAAAGTATTACCCACTAAGGGTTGGTTAATCTAAGCTTCAAAGCCGACTTTAGCCTACATAATTAACTAAATAATTTGACTAAACAAAACAAATGACAACCCTAAAAGTACACGATCGATACACAGGGTTGTACCTTTACCTATATCTCCCTCCGAACTCTTTATCTAATCTTTTCCACTAGAGCAGGGTTGGTATGGGAGTTCATGTACCATCCTGTGTTCCTCTTTGCTACACTAAAGTTTAAAGCCAAGAACACATGGCTAATACATAGGACAACATATCAAGCCTTGTTTCCTTCTGTCTACACCTTATCTTGAGATCCATGGTTAGAACATGGCTTTGTGCTCTTGCCCATGCTTCTCTTTGCCCAATGACACTGGAGATACATGACCAATGCATAGGTTGTGTTTTTAGTTGTGTATGGGAACATGACAAGATACATAGGTTGTGTATTCCCTTATGTCCTTACCTAGGCTTGCATATAGTTCGAGTACCCCTCTCACCCCTTGTTTAAACTTAAAATAATCCTTTAAATAGAATCTTTAAGTAAATACAATTAAACCAAAGTGACCAAGATGTAACAAACAAAGAAAATGGATCAAAGGTAGTTAATCTTGAATTAATACCTAACTTTAACTATGAACAGCTTTTGGACACCAAGCTTGGAAAGAGATAGAAATCTCAAATCCACTATCAGGTACCAATTGCTTGTAGGGTAGTCTTAACAACCGGATTAATAATTTAAACTTGGTTTAATTAAGTGATGATTGCTGTTTGACTGCTTACTCCAGGAAGTTGTACCCTTGGACTGGGTTACGAGCTTAGTCGCAATTTTGAGATGATGCTGTACTTTAGCCATTTAGACCCCTACGAAATGCATGGCTGGGCTCAACAGGTAGTTAATAGAAAAATGTTCGAGATCAGGTGGCTAACTAGGAGCAGGTGTGGAGTTGTGACATGTTATATAACATTATTAGACCATATATAAAGTGTTACAATATATCATACTCGTTAGTGACAGCTCGTGAGGGGATAACCCGAATAAGACTATTTCTTTCTAGTAAGTTTTGGAGACTTATCAACCCAGCTAAATCCTTCCCCCACACACACCACCTCCCCACCCTTCTTTGGTGCGTAATCCATTGAGAGAACCCTGCCTTTTTTATTTGGTAGGAGTTATGAGTACTCTTGTACGCATTGGTTTTTAATGGACCCTGGGAATGCTTTTTTACCAGCTTACAATTTAATCAAATTTAACTTGTACTTGTTGCATTAGATTAGGTGTACATGGCATGCATGTCCGTACTTGATTACTGTGTACTAGGTTTTGCAGCTCATTTTATTAAACTTTTAGGACGTGTTAATGATTTGATGGGAATGGGAGCTACACAAGATGACTCGATTAGATGGCATCGTATGAGATATAGACCTTATGAGTTTTCATGAATGAATTTTGTTGTAATCTTATTTTATTATAAACTTGGATGATTGTAACTAATTAACTACTAAATATTTTAGCTTTGATTTGATATGGACCTTAAAGTTCAAAAGTTTTGTAATCGAATTATATCCATTTGATAGGCCTTGTGGACAATATTTATAAATAGGTATTTTGAGAAGTTTATTTTCCAAATAGGTTAACTTTGATAGGTTTTTGACAAATCTAAACCATAGAAAAATAGACGGCACTTTGCTGAAATATTACAGAACTAGCATTGATTTCCATATTAAAGCTTGATTAGAAACCCATTGATAAAGGAATGGCTTGTGCATTTCACTTGGAGGTTATATATGCAGAGAAAGAATCATGTCCTTAAGTGCTTAGGGGCGGGGTCATTTCAGCATGAGTGATAGGGATGCGGTCTTTTCTATCATATGATATAAGGGTTGGCCTAAGCGAATTTGAAAATGTGGGGATTCCAGACCTTTTCCCATTTTACAACTATGGTTGCAAGCTTGATAGAGTTCAAGTTGATGGATTGACCAATTAGAGAAATAAGGGAGGTAGTTAGAGGAAAAGTAAAGGAGCCTAAGTAGAGCAAGATCTAATTTTAAAAAGAAATGAAATGGCCTACACTTAGAAGATTAAAACCTTGGGAATTAAAAAGAATTTCTAAGAAGAAACTTTCTCACTTTATATGTGATGGCCCATATAAAGTAAGAGATCCCCCAATTTGAAATAGGTTCACCGCTATAGTCAAAGTAGAAGAAGACCATGAGAGTTAAATAGGTTTAAAACTAAGGTTCTAAAGCTATGGGACTTAATAGAGGAATGAGCCCCCTTAGGTTTCTAAAGGTCTGATGCTTGTAGAGGCACATGCCATAGGCTAGAGGATGAACCCCTCAACTCATATAAGGGCTTTATTCTTGTTCATTGCCAAGGAAGAAACAAACAACTAGGTTTATATGTTGAAAAGGGAAAGAGCAAATTATTATCTACAAACTCGGAGGAAGTTTTATAATTGTGGTGGCATAAATTGCTAAGTTGAAGGTGAACTAGTGAAGCGAAAGAGTGGGACTTAAGGTAATTACCTTAGATAACTAAATGTTGGTCATTGTTATGATCGAGTTTCCTTAACTAAGTTAAAGCCTAAATTTTTTTCTATAAATTGCATAATGATAATGGAGGAGAACCGATATTATATATTTCCAATAAGTTGTAATCCTAGTCAAGTCTCCAAGTTTGATCCTCCATGTAGATTGCTAAAGGAATAGGATTGAAGAGGTCTACTTTTGAAGTGGGTTCTCCTTTTATTCGTGAATAATCTAGAAATACAAGTATCATTTCTTACCCTTGATATATTCTCTTTTTGTACTTATTGTTGTAGTAAGGGTGTTTATAAATGAAAAGATTGACTTAGCCTCTTTATACAATGCCCAGACAGTCCCAAGTGTTGCACATGTTGGTCTTGACTATATTCTACATGTGACATAAGTAGGAGCTTAGTATTACCAAATTCATCAAACATTTTATCTAGGTAAAACCTTAAGCATAACACACGACATAAATCAAAGCACAATCTTAGCATGCTCAATTTTGGAGCAGCTTAAAACTTCTAACCATGATAACATAATAAACTCAACACAAAAAACTGAGGGCTTGGAGATTCCTAATGGCGATAAACCTCAATACTAAAGTGTGTATCCTAATTTCGTTAGTTGTATCGGCTATTGAGCCATTAATCTATTATAATCCCCCGTATAGGTGTCCTATGCTACATGTACAACGATAATAATTACAACTTCTCTCGTAAAACTCGACCCGTATCTTAATAAGTAACGTCTCCACAAGAGACCGACAACACTCAACCCATTTATCCAAAATGGCCATCGGCTTTGGTGTAACCACAAACATCAACCTGCATTAATTAGGCCAAATCATTGTTAGTATATTTTATTCTAACCCACATCTGCAAGCATTACACGATAATAGTAATGTGCTTAGGATCCGTTCAAAGTTTAAATGAAATGAACTTAAATCAACTCTCAAAATTAAATTCAAACATCATTCATTAATGCGTAGTTCTGTTGTACGATTTAATTCCTATGACTATTATCTGATTTCATGCACAGCAAATCCTTCTAAATTCAATGTAGAACATCAAAACCTCAACAAAAGTAAACAAGGTTGATTTACTCTGGAAGATGGTCGAATTAGATCTTCCTGAAAATTTGGTCTAGGTTAGAAACTTGATCGACCATTTCAAAGATTTTGTCATCTGACATTAAAATTGGTTGATCGAGTTGCTACTTAATAATTTGGCTAGTTTTGTTCTAATTACATCCAATAAGATTCAATTGATTGTTTTTCTTGAAGAAATTATACCAAAAAATATCAACATTTAAGGGTAAGTTCAATAAAGTATTAGAATATTAAGTTGTTTAAGAAAAAAATATAGACCAACGTTTTATAAAATGATCAAGCAAAGAATCAACGTTTTAAGTTAATGACAAATGGAAATAGAAAAGGGGATCCTTGTTTGCACTACTTTATCTAATGTTGTCTCATTTTTTCTTAATCATTTAAAATATTGATCCCTTATTTGACTTATTTTGTGAAACATTTATCATACTTTTTAACTATTCAAAATGTAAACGTTTTATTTAAACTTGCCCCCCATTGACGTCTTTTGATGTAATTTAATTGTTTTCTTATTCTACAATTATATAAAATCATTCCTCTAAATTGATAAAAATCTTCCTTAAAATAATTTTATCTTGTGAAGACTTATTCTTTTCTTCAATGAATCACTTTTGAGGAAAAACTTATGGCAAAATACTTTCAATAGCATAAATAAAATACTTGAATTATCTAATTAATGAATTAGTGCCAATTGATGTATGATCTTATCGTTACTTCTACTTCAAAAAACTGAAATAGAAAAATTAGTGCAAGAGATGCTTGATTCGGGGGTAATTTAGCCAAGTACAAGTCCATTTTCTTCTCCAGTTTTATTAGCTAAAAAAAAGGATGGAACATGGAATTTTTGTGTAGTGTGTAGACTATAGAGCATTGAACCAAGCTACAGTGGTGGACATGATTCCAATTCCTACCATTGATGAATTATTGGATGAATTATGGGGAATTGCTTTGTTTTCAAAGCTTGATTTAACAGCAGGATACCATCAGATCCGAATGTTTCCATTGGATGTTCATAAGACAACATTTCGTACTTATGAAGGGCATTATGAATTTTTAGTCATTCTTTACGATTTATCAAATGTCCCTGTGACTTTTCAGTCAATCATGAACAAAATTTTCAGACAATTTTCACGAAATTTGTCATTGTATTTTTTGATGACATACTTGTCTATAGTAGAACTTGGGATGATCATTTGCGGCATTTGGAGCAGGTTTTGAATTGTTTATAAGAACATACATTTTATGTCAAACAAAGTAAATGCTCATTTGTGCAAACTAGCATTGATTGTTTGGGACATGTGGTCACTGCAGATGGAGTGAGACCTAATGAGGAGAAAATCATAGCCATTAAGGAATGGCCTACCCCAGTATCAGCCAAACATTTAAGGGTTTTCTTGGGATTATTTGACTATTATAGACAATTTGTCAAGGGATATGCTATCATAGCATCACCATTGACAAATTTGTTGAGGAAAGATTCTTTTATATGAAATCAAGGGTTGAGATGGCTTTTCAAGCTTTAAAACAGGCCCTAATCACAACACTTGTTTTAGCATTACCAAATTTTATGGGCACATATATAGTAGAGACAGATGCCTCTAGATCTATGATTAGAGATGTACTGCATCAAGGACATCAGCCCATAGCTTTTTACAATAAGAAGCTGAGCATGGGATTGCAGAAAGCAGGAGCATATGCGAGGGAACTTATAGTACTAGTTGAATCAATCAAACAATGACGTCATTACTTATTATGATAACATTTTATTATTAGAATCGATCAAAAGAGCTTGAAAGAAATCATGAATCAGATAATACAAACTCCAGAGCAACAACAATATTTGGTAAAATTGTTGGGTTTTGATTATGAGGTGCAATATAAGCCTGGTGTTGAAAATAAGGTTGCTGATGCACTTTCTAGAGACATCAAACCTAACCTTATTAGCTATCCTTGTTCCATCCTTCGACTATATTATTGAGTTGAAATGCTTTATTAAAAATAATAGTGAGTACAGGAGTTTGAGTGAAGCTTCTAATACAAGCCAAACACACGGCCTTGAGTATAGAAGGCTGGTCTCTTATTTTTGAGCAATAGAATTTTCTTATTACCCAGATTTATTGTGGTAATTCCATTTTTCTCCTATAGCAGGACACTTGGGAGTTTTGAAGACTTTTAAGCATCTAAGTGCATCATTTTTTTGGGAAGGAATGAGATTCGTTGTGGAAAATTTTATTAGGCAATGCTATGTTTGACAGCAAGAGAAGTACTTAACTACTTCACCAGCTGAACTTTTGCAACTCTTGAATATTCCTTAGAAAGTATTTTAAGAAGTTTCCATGAATTTTGTGATTGGTCTATCATGTTCAAAAGGGTATCCAATCATTCTTGCAGTGGTGGACAGACTTACTAAATATGTGCATTTTTGAGTGCTTTCAGCCTCTTATACAGTAGAAAGTTGCTGAGCCTTTCATAGATATGGTGATTAAGCTACATGGAATTCCAATTTCAATTGTTACTAATAGAGATAGAGTTTTCATTAGCAAGTTTTGGAAAGAAATTTTTTGATTAAGTGGAACCATACTTTAGTGTAGTTCTGCAAATTGAAGTGGTTAATCGTTGTTTGGAACATTACCCGAGAGCATTTGTCATGGATTGCCTGGTTTTATTGCCTAAATATTTGCTTTGGGTAGAATTTAGTTTTAACACTAGTTTTCATACTAGTGCTAAAATGACACCCTTTGAGGCATTATATGGAAGAGATCCACCTAAAGTGGCTGATTATGTTAGGAATTCCAATTCTATTGAAGTAGTAGATGAGGAATTCTAACAAAGAGATGATATTTAAACTTTTGAAGGAGAATTTGAGTCAAGCCCAGTTGAGGATGAAGAATTTTTTGGATCAACACAGATATGATAAATCTTTTCATGTAGGTGACTGGGTTTATGTCAAGTTTACAACCTTATAGATAGTCATCATTGAAAGGGCAACCTGTTATGAAGCTAGCTAGGTGTTTTTATGGACCATTCCCAATGTTGCCTGAAATAGGTCTTGTAGCTTATAAGCTGGAGTTGCTAGAAGGATGTAAAATTCATCTTGTTTTTCATGTACCCATACCGAAACAAGATTTTGGAGAAGAATGGGACATAGTGACATTACCATCAGATTCTATGGCGAATCATCTTTTGATGCAACCAGTAGCTATTTTGAACCATCGAGTGATACTTAGACAGGTACATCAAGTGAAGCAACTTTTAATCCAATGGCAATCCTTATTACTTGAGAATGCTACTTGAATTGATTTAGATGAATATGTTTGAGATTACCCACATTTTCACCTAAAGGAAAAGGTTGATTTTTCGTCCGAGGAGCAACATGTTACATTGCAAAGAAATAAGAAATTTTCAACATATTTAAAGGATTACATAGTGGGACTTAAGCATACTAGCAAGGGCATTTCAAGGAATCAAAGTTAACAAAAACAGTATGCTACTTCAATAACATAACCAGAAATAACAGATAATGGTGAAGTCCCACTAATATCGATGTAAGCCCCGGAAAATTTCAGTAAATAATTCCAAGATGAACTTCGAAAATAAACCCTAAAAATCACTCCAAATTAAAACCAAATTTCAACTAGTCCAAAAACACAAGCAAATCTAGAAATTTCCGAATCTTGAGAAAAATAAGAATTCTTAAAAACAAAGTAAGAACTCAACATACATCAATTGCAAAACCACTACGTATGACAAATTTCATACCTAACTCCGACTTATAAAATCGGGTAGTATAAAGCCCAAAAACAAATTATTAAAAAGTAAATACTGAAACTTTCGGAAATATAACTCAATTCAAGAATTCTGAAAACATTAAGAGATATTAAATACTTACAAAAATAAAATTTAAAATAAATTTCTCAAATTAAATATGTTGTATAAACATAAAATATCAGTTTCTGGATTGGCAAAGATCTAAACCGGAAAAATCACCCGGAAACCCTAACCGGAATACAATAGCTTAAGTCCGGCAATCTAGCGCCCTTAACCCTAGAGGCCGAGGTGTAGTTTAAATATATAGAATAGCTCGTAGTAATATAAGTTGGTTTAAAAATATCAGATTGGTAAATTTTTGACCTATTTCGAACCCGTTTGGATACAGACTTTGAAAAGCGTGTCCCGGGCTCGAGATATAAAAAATATATCATTAGTACCGTTAGACTCGTAATTTCATAAGATTTCTAAATAAATCAGTTATATAATTTTTCCGGTTATAAAAGTTATAGTTATAACCTTTTTATCGTATTTCCATTACTACCGGTAATTAATTAGTCTTTTGCACTATTCACTTCCATTTCATTACGCAATTTTATTATTCTTATAAATCCTTATATTTTTAGATAAATATTTTATATATTATAGAAAACTTTGTTTTTTCTAAAATTTAGTTCGTTTTGGGTTTTTACGGGATCAAATTCTATTTATGACCCGATACTAAAAATAAAATAAATTAATTTAATAATTAAAAAATATTTTAAAAATATTTTTATTTTCATAAAATAATTTTTTAGAATTTTTTGGGTTATAAAAATATCATTTATAGCCTATATTCACGTATTTTGATCATACTAGTAACTTATTTGATAATTCACTAAAATAAATAAATAAATTATGTTATTTTAATTATGAAAAATCTGCTAATATTTGGAATAATTTTTCTATTTTTATTTTATTAAGAAAGTACTTTTACAACCCATACTTTCAAGTACACCTTTCACACATCTCTTTTTTTTTCACTTCAATCTTTCTACACTTCATTATCAATTCTTGACAGATTTTTTTGACTTCTTTTGGCTGCCATTGTCCTTTAATTTACTCCATTTTGACTAAAATAATTATATTCCACTCCTTTTTAAAGAAGCAACGCATACACATTAATTACACAATTTAATTTCAAGTCAAATTTCAAAAAATTCCTCCTCTCTTCTCCCTCATTCACGTGAATTCCCCCATTCCCCTTCCCCCCCCAAAAAAAAAAAAAAATTCTGCCTTGTTTTTTTTTTCTTCTTTCATTCATTAATACACTCATTTTCTCTCTCTCTTTCATTTACTCCTCTTTCCCTTTTTCATTCCTTAATTTTTTTCTCTTTTTTCTCTCTTTTCTTCTTCATTTTGTTCTTGTTTCTTCAAGAACACAAGCTACCCTCTTCTTTTTCTTTGAGCTCCTGCACACATATTTCTTCAAGATTTTTGAATAAAACTCTTGTCCAAAGCTTCATAGGTGATATAGGTAAGGTATAATGAGAGTTTCATGCATCAAATGGCATTCCATGAGCTTAAAAGCTAAGGATGATGATGCCAAAATGAAACACTTCTCTATGATTATTCCCTTGTATTATTATTATTTTCTTGTTTAAAGTAGTTATATCTTGTAGATCTAACTTTTTGTAGCTTTGATTTTTGTTTATGCCTGAGATCTTGTTATTTGTGTTATTATTTTTGTTATTGCTTATGATTTATGCATATTTCTCATTCACATGTGTTCATGCATTTAAAACTAGTATAGAAAACTAGATCTAGTGTTTTGGAGTTTATAAATGCATTAGACTTTTGTTTTATGTTCATAAACAATTGTAGTAGCATGATAGTAGGAATGTTTTAGAAAACTCAAGATCTATTTTATTTTCAACAAAAATCATTTTTGAAAATTCGGATGAAAATGGAACCATATTTAGAAAAGTTGTTTTTCAACTTCAAAATATGTATTTTTCATTGAAAATGAAGGGCTTAGGGTACAGATAACATAAATGAGTGATTTTGATGAGTAAAGTTTAGATCTATGAGTTTATAGTTTACTACCATGGGTTTCTTTTAGATTTATGTTCATATTAAATGTAGATCTTGGTTTTGAACTTAAACAAAAATTGTGAAATTCGTATTTTGGCAAGACCTCTATTTAAAAACCATTTTCCAAGTGTTAAAATGAAGTTTTTACTTAAGATAATGAAGGTTTAATATATGTGTATCATCAAGACTTCTTTTTACATGAATCAAAGGTGATTTTCAAACGTTATTTTCAAAATAAAAATCTCATTTTTGGATTTTGGCCAAGGCATATTTTAAAAACATGTTTTCCAATTCAAAAATGAAGTTTTTGTTTAAGATATGAAATGCTCTTAAGATATGATATGTAAGGAATGGATTTTCATAAGTTTAGATAGATTTTATCAAAAGGAATGTCCAAGAATAAATTATGTAAATTCGGATCTCAACCAAGACCAATTTTGAAAACCCATTTATCAACTCCAAAACTCATGATTTATGTGA
This sequence comes from Combretum micranthum, assembly GCA_024138025.1. Classification (NCBI taxonomy): domain Eukaryota; kingdom Viridiplantae; phylum Streptophyta; class Magnoliopsida; order Myrtales; family Combretaceae; genus Combretum; species Combretum micranthum. The sequence continues at coordinate 1,779,252 of JAMXBD010000099.1, read as the reverse complement.
AAAATGAAGGGTATAGGTAATAGGTATTATTAATTAGTGATTTTTACAAGTTGAAATGAGTTTTGATGAGATTAATGTGTAAAACAAAAAGTAGAATCAAGATGAAAAATTTTGAGTTAGTGTTCAGCTTATAAAATTCGTAACTTTGGATGATGCCTATGTAAACACCCATTATCCAAGTTCAAAATAAAAGTTTTATGTATTAAATGGAGTCTTTAAGTAATAGGTACCATAAAGTCTTAAATTTTAATGCATTAAATAAGTTTTTCCCAGGAATCATTCAAAAAGTGGATTTCTAAAAATTCGGATTTTGAGTAAATCCTATTTGAAAACATATTGTAAAGTGTAAAATGCAAATTTCTATGAAAAAGTGAAGTCCTTAGTGGTTATGTATGGTTGAGCCTTAATTTTCTAAGTATCAAATGACTTTTACTTAAAGGAATCACGCAATAAACTAATTTTATAAAATTCGGATTTTGGATTCAACCCAACTTGAAAACATGTTTACAAAGTGCAAAATGGAAAATCTTATGTAGAAATGAAGGTCATAAGTAATAGATATAATGAAGACTCAATTTTAACAAAAATAATTATATTTTCTTAAGTAATAAATCGAAAACAAATGGAAATGATCAAAGTTAGGAAACTAGTATTCTTAAAAGTAGTTATCCTTGAAGTCTTGCAATATAAAGAGTTATAAAATTTCCTTTTAGCAAAAATCATCAAGATCACGCATATATTAAGCTCATCTCATGTCATTCATGTTAGGAAAACATTCATATTGCATGTATAGCTAATCTATATAGTAGGAGCATTACAAACATTTACAAAACTATATTTTTTGGAAATTAAAATTGTTATTATCCTAATCTAATCGGACCTTTTTGAAGCTTCAAAGTTTTCAAAACTTAAATATAATATTAGAAATAGATAGATCTTTCGAAGTAGATAGAAATCGATATATAATTTGCGAGATTCCGAGTTAAAATGACCAAGTTATGGCCGTCTTAAGTTGGAATTCGCACTTAGGACGAGAATTATGAATTTGATAGTTCGTATAAGATCGTTTGGATTAGTTTGAGTTAAAATACTTATTAGAGTATTTCTTCCTTTTTAGGTGATCCCGAAATCGACGATTCCCTACCACCGGATTACTTTTACTAAAAGACCGGTGATCTAATGGTTGCGTGAGTTTTCTCCTTATTTTGTTACCTTGTTTGTGCTTGTAGCTAGTTGCATTAGAATTATAAGAACAAGATAAAAATCGATATGAATGGGGATAGAATATATGATGAGACTGTGATGAATGTATGCCAAGGAATACTAAAGCATATCGAAACCACGATTCGATTGGATAACTGCACTGTTCATATTATTTCTGTTATGTGTGTGATATTGATTGGTCACTCTAAATAATGTATGAATATTTTGACCTAAGCAAAAATTAAATTGGTCATGCATCGCATTGGACATATTGCATTTGATAGCGTGCTACTCTTACGCAGGTTGATCGGTATGGTCCGTTGATGATCGTTTGGAGAACGAGACCGGTGCTAGAGCTCATTCATGGGTACTAAGGCGCATGTGGATGCATTTCATGAATGAGTCTAGCCGAGTCGAGTGCTATGAACTGAGGGCTTGGGGACTAGCAGCGGTTGTGTAGACTTCAATACCATTCCTAAATCAAGATACGGAGGGCGTAAATCTATTCTGTGTGTGGGTTCCGAATATCCATACATAATTGTTTGCTCATGTGTTTGTTCATGCATAGCATATGGTTGATTATAACTTGTTTGTTATGGTATGGAATTAAGAGAAATCTTATTAAGCTAGTGTAGCTTATACCCCAATAGATGTTTAAATGAACAGGTTATCTCAAGAATGCAAAGTAGGGACTGAGATGGTTGGAGCCGAGAATGACTTCGGGATTCCGGCAAGGAATAAGAATACTTGAAGTATTAGCTAGGTTTTATGTTTTGCCTTGTAATAGTTCATGTAGGGAAGTCTTTGGATGGACGTAATTGAAGTTTAATGATTTGTATTTTGAAGTATAGCGATTCGTATATGAAGTATAGTGATTTGTATCTGAAGTATAGTGAATCGTGTTTCCTTTACATTGTTACTTAAGTGTATCAGCATAAAATGTATCACTTCGATGTGTCTCCTCCATGTGTTAGACGCCTTGTACATAGTATGGAAGCCTTTGCGTGACTGAGGTGGTCATTCTTAGGCTTTAATATTGTGTACGGCGGATTGCCACATTTAGAATACCCTTCGAGACATGACAATCAACAATAGAGAGTTGCAATCATATAAATAGAGAAGACAAATTAGAGGGTTTCATTAATAAAGTTTTTTGAATCTCAAACCCCAACTCTATTCTCTTCTTTTCTCATTCTCTATTCTTGGAGCCTCTTTAAAGCTCGAATTCTAGTAATCTTCTTATTCTTCTTTTGCTATCTTTCTTAAATTTTTAACTTAAACAAAATACACAAAAAACCCTAGTTAAGAGTTGATAGAAATACACAATATTCATTGTATAATATCTTTGTTACCAAATTTTATAACATCAATCGATTAACGAGGAAATACTATGTCTTACACATAGAGAATTGCAAACAAAGGAGGTTGAAGAACATATCTTTACCTTTTCCTTCGAGAGTCTTTTGTTGTGCAGCTAGGGGAAGAAAACTTTTTAGTCAAATCTTTGCTTTACATTGTATTATGTTCTTTCAAGGTTGTTGTGGACTTCTTTGGCTGTTTCTTTTGTTGGACTTTATCCTATATTGGATTGGACTTTGTAGGGATTTATAAGTTTTCATACGTACTGAGTTTATGAAAGTAACATTGTACTCTTTAAATATTACAATTTTTAATCCTAAGGTGTTATCTAATCCTCAACTAATGGTCAAACCCTAAGAAGCAACATTAAAAGTGGGATTAATATTAATTTGAATGAGTCATGAAGAAAAATCAACTTCCATCTTATATTGCTTCTAGAATTTGTTCTTTAGCGACTAAAATGTCCAAAAAAGTGCATCTATGATCTATAGTTTATAGTTTATTATTCCAATCGAAAATAAATAAAAGGAAAGGTAGGGCTTTTGCAAGATCTGACCAACTTGTAATGTTTTTGTGGTATCCTTCCTATTAATTCCCTTAAAGATATACTAAGGGATTTACAATTAATAATGTAACTTAGTCGCATTTGTTAAGGATATTACTTGAATACATGGCATTTCCATGAAAGAGAAGGGATGATGGTAAAGAGAGTGAGAGTTAAGGATTTTGTTATGTGCTATTATAAGAATTCTTATAATTTAAGAAATTAGTTTAGGTTTTATTTGTTGGTTTATCAGTCGGTTTGTCAATCCATTTACACAAATACTAATCATATAAAAATAATTATATAAATACCATCACAGAATTATAAAATTGTACATATACATGCTATTTTGTATTATACAAAAGTTACATGTTTAAAATGTGGTTTAGAGATTATGTGAATTTTGTATTTTTTTTTAAATGTAGGTATTAAATGTAATTTTGAATTTGCTTGCATTTATTCCTCATGATTTAAAAAAAAAACATAGAAATTCTAGATTATCAATGTGATTTTGCATTGTTATATGGCAATTAAATTTTGGAAAAAAGCCCAATTTGGTATTTAAAATTTTACGATATGGAAAATTGGGTCCTTAAACTTTTAAAAGTCAAATTTCATATCTAAGTAAGCTTTTCGTGTCTTTTTTACTACACCTATTACCACCGTTAACGACTATTGCTGTTGTGAACATTTGACCCATTCCTTCCGCAATATGTGGACATGTAGAAAAAAAATTGACGAACATAGGGAGGGAAAGAGAGAGAGAGAAGGAAAAAGAAGAGAGAGGAGAAAAACATAGATAACATCATCTTCAACGTCTGATCTTTCTCTCTCTAGAGGAATCTCTCTCTCTAGCTTTCTCTTTCAAAACCTAAGGCCAAATCACCTTCACAAATCAACAAGCTTAGTTAGTAAATTTATTGCAGATCAAAACCCCATCTCAAAACCTAAAACCACCACAAATCAACAAACCCAAAACCACCATCGAGTAGACCCCAGAATCTAACATTTTACTCCAATCTAAATGAATCCCCTCCACATCAAAAGGAAATTCTTGAAATCGTAACTTCCTATTATAAAGGAATAATCTAGATGGTGCAACTTAGAGTGGCTATAGATGGTGGATGGTCTTAGTTCTGTGCTACGTGAGTTGACTCGGTGAAGACATAGGTCATGTGATTTTAAGAGAGAAGTTCCTTAGGAGAAGAAAATGATTTATTTAGTTGGTTAATTTGTTAGAAATTTTGAATTTTTGCATCAACATGTTAATGCACGTCAAGAATTAGGGTTTCTTGTACATAGTTAATGATTTTAGGATTTTTAGAGGTAGTTCGAAGCAATTTTAATGTTGAGGATTAAGTATAGAGAATTTGAAAGTTACTTAAAATTGTGGTGATTTTTATGTGTATGGAAGTATGCTAAGCATTAAGGCTCCTTCTACAAAGAAACCTATGAAATTAATGGTGACTTTGCGGGCATTATTAGATTGATTTGTTATTTATTGTATTGGTTAGTTATGATTAGTTATAGTTAGTTGTTTCATTTATGTTTTAGGTTGTTGTGAAATGTAGACCATTAACAGAAAGAGAACGTGGCTGCAATGTTGTTCACGTGATCGTAGTAACGAAGGTGGTATGATTGTATAAACAACTCTATTGAATTGTTGAAATTGTGTATATATGTGATGTTCGATCAGGAAATAATTGGGCAATAATGTGGATGTTAATGGGATAAATAATGAAGTTGTTAATGAGATAAATTAATGTTTTTTTAGGGAGTTGTATATATAATATATATGTGATGTTCGATTTGGAAGTAATTCGGCTTTGGGTTTTGGAAGAGAAAGCTAGAGAGAGTCCTCTAGAGAGAGAAAGGTCAGAGGTGAAGATGATGTTACCTGTTTGTTTTCTTCTTTCTTCTTTTTCTTTCTCTCTATGTTCGTCAAATTTTTTTTTATATGTCCACTTGTTACTCAGGGAATGGGTCAAATGCCTACGTCAATAGCTGTCGCTAACGGTGTTAATTTGAATACTAAAAAGGGTATGAAAAGTTTACTACTTGGGTATAAAATTGGATTTTTTTGAAAAATTAGGCACATCATTGTATTATTTTGTCAAAGTTTATATACCAAATAAGATTTTTTTTTTCTTAATTTTTTTATAATTTATAGTTTAATAATTTTTATTTATAAAATTGGTAGACATGTGCTATACCCAATTAATTATTATTTTAAAATATTTTTAGGGTATCATATAAATCTATTTTATTTATGACTAGCCAGTGTCAAACGTCATTAGATCATGCAAGAATATTGGAAAAAGGCACTTTATTTCATTTTGATGGTGTCACGTGTGAGGTACCATGGTCTAAACAGTCCGATAGACACAGGTCTAGAAAAGTGGAAGACATTATTAGGTTTTGTGGGAGACAGGTTATATCTACTGTTATTATTTTTTTTTGGCCGTTCTTATATCTACTGTTAAGGTGAGGTGGACACTACAGGCTTTTTAAAGCTTTGATTTCGCGATTTGATATGTCAGATCGGATGTAATATGCGCCAGTCCTTATCACACACACACATTATCCCTTTTACCTTGGTAAGAACTTCCAACTTCTCTTTTGTCAAAGCATTCTAATTGTTAAAAAGGGCAAAACAAAGAAAGGTCAAAGGAAGTTAAAATTGACCTGACTCCACGTTTTCTCAGCCTGATTTAGTATTTCAGTCAATTATCTGATTTTGTTTTTTGTCTAAAAACATATTTTTTCCGTTTTAAATAATTCAATTTATTTATAATTGAGATCTTATTTTTATTAAGTTTCTTTTTTCATTTAATTCAAACCCAATAGTCCAGATAGAAGGCCAAGGCTAATCATTCCAACTTTTAATCTATGAATGTAGTTATGCTCAATTTATTATTTTATTTGGAGACAAACCCAATGATTTAAGAAGCTAGCAAAACGTAATTATATATGAGAATAAGAGAAAGTACAATAATGTAATATAATTATAAATTCATAAATAACATTAAGAGGGAGCAAACTGTTATTTGTATAAATTATATATATTGACAGTTGAAGCACAGAATTGTCATTGCTTTGTGAAAACAAGTGTTGTTGATAAATCCTTGGAAATTGTATAAACTCCGAAAAAGAATGAGTTTGTGGCATGTAGTTACGAGGACGCAATGTGACCACATGTGGATCTTTAAAACCTTTTACAATTTTCAACGAGGAAAGTCAACCCCACTTTTGTGCCCGCAGGAGACTTTTATTTAGGGTCAATACGGTGGTTTATAACTTAATTTTACATCTTTTTTATATATTTAAAGTATTAAATTATTAATTTGTAAATTAATTAGATATTTATTTACTGTAATTTATACTCCATCTACTTCTATTAATTGCTGTTATCTTTATCATTATAGGTAACCAATCACAATATGGTATATGTAAAATTTTATTTTGTATTATATATTGATGCCACATCAGGAAAAAATCTACATGATCAATACAAAGCAAAAAAATACATGTATAAATGATAACAACTAAACATCTAATTACGTATACAAATTGACAATTAAAAACTTTAAGTGCATAATTGTAAAAAAAAAAAAAAACATAAAATTGATATGTAAGTCATGACATTATCCCTTTTCATTTATCATAAAATTAAATGCATAAAAATAAACATAAAAATAATGCACCAAATTTGTCAATAAATCAAACTACGAACGACCACTCCATTTTCCAATTATTAATGCCAAAGAAAGGAAAAACAAAAGAAGAAATTGTACATGGATAAAACCATATAGTTCACTAAGCTTAGTACGGTAAAACAATCACCATAAAAGCAACCCAATTTATTTTTATTTAGGATACCTGTGTTATTGTAATTTTGCAAACAACTAACCGGGGAATATTTTTTTTTTTTTTTTTTGACAATCAACTTACCTGAGATATACCCTATCATGTTTTGCTCACAAACTGTTAAACACCACATATGACACACACTTGTGCTATTAAAAAAAGGGGAAAGACTACTTTACCTTTTTTTTCTTCCCCTTCAATGTTGTACCGGAGCCTTTACACTCACGAATCAACTACAAAAATCCTAGGCCCCAAATCGCAACATTTTAAAATCTAGATTTCCACTTCTTAATCTCACCATGAAAGCCACATCACTAGAAGCAACATGTTGTATATGAAATTTACAAGTACTCTATCCGAAAAAGAAAAAAAAATTATCTTAAAAATAACAACACAAATATTTACATTATGTCATAAAATGGTGAAGATTCATGTGCAATATGTAAAAGCCATTATCAAAAGATAGTTGATTCTTCCAAAATGAACCCTCAAGTTTCATGTGAACCTCTAAAACACAAATTTCAACAAACTACTATCTATTCAACACATCCCTACTAGGCACCAACTATTCCTATAACCTATAAAAACTATTAAAGTAAACAACAAAGGAGTCTTTGTAGCTTTGTTGTCTCTTGTTCAACGCACTTCAACTCATATTCAAAGTTTTTTATTGTTTCTTTCTACCTTTGCTTGGTTGTCTCCAATTTAAACACCTTTTGACCAGTTTCCAAGCTATAGGTACATGTCAGTGGATCTATCCACTTGAAATAATTGCAACTATCTCCAATCTACACAATTAAAATACCACATATAATTACTATTTATACTAGAAAAAAAGTGTTTGCAATCAATGTAATGAAAATATCACATACCTAATATTTTGGGCATCTATGAAATCTTCTCCTAAAACTTCTAGCTTGTCAGGATGATACAATTATAGGTGTTTCCTCACAATTACACATTGCACTGTTCCCCTTAGAAGACACAGAACTATTTGAAATGGATCGATCATTCATATTCACAACTTTTCTATGCATAAAGAGTTTGTAGAAAGTTAAACAAGTTGATACTCGTATTTCAACATACAAATCAAAATTGTGATAGATATGGACAACAATCCCACGTGCAAGGTAAAAATGACAAAAATGATTTTGTGACGAATAGTATATTTAGATTCATGAATTGATCAATCTTAGATTCATCAATGATTTACTTGATCTTTAGCAAAGAAACCTTAGATTCATGAATAAATTAAAGTAAATAAAAAGGTCTACATACTCATCGTTTGTCAATACTTGGATTTCGATTGCTTTTGCTGAGAAAGAAGGAAGAGGGGTTCGGTTATGGGGAAGATAATGGCTTTGAATATGATTTCACATTGCTCATGGATTAGCGGTCATGATTGAGGTGTTATGCTTTTGTTAAGAGAGGAGAGTTGAGATATTGGTTGCCAAGATGTTCCTTCCAGTAGCATAGATGCCTCAAATGGTAAGAGTTGAGGGCTAGGCTTTTCTTCTCATAGATTCATGGTGGTTCCTTACTGATGCAAAGTTTGGGGAAGAAGAAGGTAAAGTAGTGTTTTTACTCTTATATAATAGTGCATGTGTGTGTTGTGTGTGTGTTTAACGGTTTGTGTAATGGGGTATATCTCGAGTAAGTTAATTGTAAAAAAGAATTTGATAGAAGTTATTTGCAAAAGTGTAATATAACACATGTAATTTTTTTTTTTTTTTTTTTTGTATTTTACCCTATTATTTATCTAAATCTTTTAGCATATCGAGGAAAGAGGGATTTAAATTTAGCTTATCATAATTAAAGATCAATATTTATACAATGAAGTTACAAGAATTTTAATTAAAGGGATAAATCCAATTACTGTTAAGTTCTCTACATAATTTTGATAATAACAAAAATGTTAAACATTATTTAATGTGTGCTAATAAGTACAAGTAGATTCAACAGAAGCTCATTTAGAACTTATGCTATGTGAGATTATGAAAAAAACTATTTGACAGAAGTTTCAACAGAAGTATTACGTATAAAAATTAAATAGAATTCCTACATGAGTTTTTACCAGAAGTTGTATTAGAAGTTTTATAGAGGAAAAGACATATAGAAGTTTTCACGTAACCTTATTCCATCTGACACAAATTAGTTTAGTATTATGAGAATTTTCATAAATATCAATTTTTGATATTTTTGAAGGCATAGCTCCACATGTCAAGTATATCTAGGTAATATATTTGATGCATTTTACAAAAATTGGATAATATATTATGGGGATTTTTTTCAAATTAATATTTATGAATTTACAATCAAAGGTTGTTGATTCCTATTTTCTAGCAGTTTTATTCCAACAAGATCTAGCATGATGACAACAAGATAATTTTTTGAAGATTTATTTTTTAAGAAAAGATAAAGATATGATAGATACGGCAATATTGGAAGGCGAGATACTATTACCACATTTTTTGAGATATTTTAACTTATCATATCCATGTAAGTTTATCCATTTGAAACCATGGGACAATATCTATGAGGTATTTTCTCTAATAACTGAAGGCTCTTTTGAAACTATAGATATTCTCAATACAAAATCGTTTCCAAATTTTCAACGATTCAAGAAATAATACTAATGCAGTTCAGTAGTTCTATTTTCATGGGATGATATCCAATTTCGAATTTGCAACATCTAGAAGATATCGGTTGAGAGATATTCGAGATTTGTTACCGTTTGATTTGAAGTATCTAAAGAGAAGGACATAAAACTGAAGAGATATAGTTTTGAAAAATCATCTTTCAAACTTAGTGAAAAAGTAATCAACCTACGCTCATTACTTCCTTGCTATTCCAAAAACTTCTATAGAACCTTAGTGTGATGAAATTTCAACTATTCTTTCAATTATTCTTTGAGCTTGAGAGTGTTTTTGTCATTGTCATTGTAGTGAGTGAATAGCTAGTATAGCTAGATAGGCTCAATAGTGAGACTTTGCTGAAGTGTTTGGCTTGGTTATACTTTCTTTTATTTGATATAGTAAAACATAATTGAGTCCCCAGCGTGGAGCTAGAAGAGATTAACTCTCAAGAAGGAACCTCTATACATCGCTGCTTGATCTTCTTATCCCTTATCTTTCAAATTTTGCATCTTTATATTTTTGTTTATATTTGTTTCTAGCCATTCACATTGCAATATTAAGAGGGACGACTTAATCTATTTAACCAAAAAAGTTTAAATTTTTGAACATTATCAATCCATTCCCCACTCTCTCCCCCCTCTCCCCCCCTCCAATTGTGAAATCAAGACCAACAATTGGTATCAAAGCTTAAACATTTGATTTATTTGAGTGAAAAAGATTAAGAATGGCAGAGCATAATTAATTGCGCTCTATTTTTTGAGGTACTAACTATGCTTATTGGAAACTCAGGATGAGATGTATGTGAAGGCTAATGATTATAATTCCTGATAGATTATCTAATTCGGTGACAGAGAAGTAACCTTCAATGAAGATCCTACTCTCACCGAAGCAGATATAAGGAAAGCTGAACTAAACAATAAGGCTAAGAATCTTCTTCTTACTACAATTGCTGCATCTGAATATTATTTGATCTCATTATGTACTTGTGCTAAAGAAATCTGGGATAAATTGAGCATAACATATGAAGGAATTGAAACAATCAAAGATACTAAGATTAATGCCTTAATGTAACAATATGAACTGTTTAAGTTTCAGTTGATTGAAAATATTAAAGAAGCATTCAATAGATTCACTACAATTACAAATCAACTTGTTTCTCTTGGTAAAAAGATTCCTGACCCTGGTCTTTTTCGAAAGACGTTAAGTATTTTACCTAGGTCACAGGATGCAAAGAAAACTGCAATAAAAGAAGCTTAGGATCTTAACAAGCTGACATTGAGTCAACTTAGAGATAAGCTCTTGGTATATGAATCACATATCAAGCAGACAAGTGATGCTGAAAGTAGCAAGAAAACTCTTGCATTCAAAGCAAAATAAATTTGCTATGACAGATAATGGTGTGGACATAGAGGATGAAGACATCAATATGCTTGCTAAGAAGATCAACAAATATCCAAGATGCCAAGGTAAGAAATATAATAATAGATATAAATCTAGAAAAAATAATTTTGATGTAAAAAAGGAATATAAAAAGAAAAATCAAGAGAAAAAGGAGATAACTTGCTATGAATCTCATTAAGAAGCTTGAAAAATACAAAAAGAAAAGAAAGTCACTGATGACCGCGTGGAGTGACTTGGATGACATTGGAAATGATAAAGAAGGTCCAGATGATGAAGAAATCGAGCAAGCCAATCTATGTCTTATGGCTATATCAAACAATCAACCTGAGGTATCTTCTGATTCTAACTATGAAAATGTTCCCATGATGTTTTAATTGAAATGAATAAATTATTGAAATTGTTGGCTAAAGCTAATAATAAAATAACAAAGCTAGATTAGGAAAATAAAATTCTTAAGCAAGAAATCAAAATGTAAAAAGAACTAATATGTTGCTATAGATGAAAATGATATCCTAAAATATCACATAGAAGGTCTTCATAAGGATATAGAAAATTAGAAAAATGTTAATGAAAGTCTGGAAAAAGAAAATTCTATTATGAAGGAGGAAATTGAGAAACTAAAGGTCAGAATAAATGATTTAGATAGTACATTTTCAAAATTTAAAGAAAGTAATCAAAAACTTGAATCCCTTATAGCTTCATAATGAACTGATAATTCAAAAACTAGACATAGATAAGTTGGCGAAACTTCTAACCAAGTTAAAAAGAAGATTTTTGTTGAGGAAAAAGAAGCTGTGAAAGAAGAAAAGAAAAATAAAAAAAAAATTTGAAAAGAATAGTAGGAATTTCAACAAAAGTTATAGTACCAACTATCAATATTAGAACAATAATGTAAAAAAACATAGAATTTATCATGTTCAGAAAAACCAATATTCTGACAAAAGGTACTATAGAAGTTATAACCGAAGTTATAACATAAGTTATAACACAAGTTATGATAGAAGCTTTGATAGAAGCTATTACGATATTTACAACAGATGCTATAACAACCAAAAAAGAAAGGTAAATCAAAGGTATAATAGTTTTATGACTTATTCTTGTTTTTATTGTAACAAACTTGGACATATTGAGAAATTTTGTTACTCAAGAAATAACAAACGCAACAAAGATTGAGCAAAGAAATCTAATAATGTAACCTTGAATTCTAAAGGACCTAAGCAAGTTTAGGTTCCTAAATCAACTTAATCCTTTTGATATATATAGGAATAGGGAGCCATGCTTAAACGAACTTGATATTTAGATAGTGGATGTTCCAAGCATATGACTGGAGATGTCTCTCTGTTCACATCACTGTAATGGAAGAATAAAGGATTTGTAAGATTTGGAGATGATAGTAAAAGAAAAATTATCGCATCTTATACTATTAGAAACCCTTCTCATACCATAGAGAATGTTTATCTTCTAAAAGGACTAAAACATAATCTTTTAAGTATTAGTCAATTACGTGATAAAGGATATAAAATGGTTTTTAAACATGATAAATGCATTGCTCTAAGTAACGATGGTAAAAAACTATTTGGAGGAAATCGAGAAAAGAATGTTTATGTAATCAAACCTTTTGATATAAAAATAGAAAACTATTTTTCGTCTATGAAAGATGATTTAATCAGTTGGCATAAAAAACTAGGACATGTAAATTTCTCTCAATTAGAAAAAAACTTTCAAAGAAAAATATAGTAAAAGGTTTACCTGTTTTAAAAATAAAAGAAGATATAAAATGTGACTCTTGTTTGAAAAATAAAATGATTTTTATATCGCATAAGAGTATTAATATGATCTCTATAAAACGGCCTCTTGAATTGTTGCATATTGACTTGTTTGGTCCAACTAGAATCTTAAGTATAAGAGGAAAGAAATATGGAATGGTAATTGTTGATGACTTTTCTCGTTTTTCATGGGTATTTATGCTTCGATAGAAAAGTGATGCTTTTAATCCTTTAAAACTCTTGCAAAAAAATTTCAAAACAAAAAAGGACTTATAATAATTGGTTTAAGGACTGATCATGGTACTGAATTTGATAGCGGTGATTTTATTAAGTTTTGCAAAAAAAAAAAAAAAAAAAGAATTATACATAATTTTTTTGCTCCTTATACTCCCCAACATAATGGTGTAGTAGAATGTAAAAATCATACTATTGAAGAAATGACTCCAACTTTATTAAATGAAAGTAAAGTTGCAAAATATTTCTAAGCTAAAGTAGTCGTCACATCTTGCTACATCATAAATCATGTCTATATCCGAACCTACACCGATAAGACATCTTATGAAATTTTCAAAGGTAAGAAGCCCAACGTTTCTTATTTTCATTCTTTTGGCTATAAATGCCTTGTTAAAAGGATCAATAAAGATATTAGAAAATTCAATGAACATGCTGATGAATCTATCTTCCTCAAATATTCAATGCATAGTAAAGCGTATCAAGTCTTTAACAAGGTAAGTAAAGTTGTTGAAGAATCTATATATGTGAATTTTTTTGAAAAAGATGACTCAGATGATGATTCTATTTCTAGTTATCATGAAAAAAAAAAAGGTTTTGAAGAAATTTCTATCAAAACAGAAACTAATTTACCATATCCAGAAAGAATTATAGAAAACTCTGTAAGGTCAGTGAGATTCCTAAAGTAGAAGGTACTTCAGAAGGTTTTCCAGAACTTCTTACAGAAACTTCTAAATCTTGGAAATATAATCCTTTTCATCCACCAGAATTAATAATGGAAAATGTTCAAACCGATGTTAGAACTCAATCTAGTTATAAAAATATAAAAATTTTAAATTATTTCAAATGGATGTTAAAAGTTTTTTTCTAAATGGTTATATTAAGAAGTTTACATTGAACATCCACCAAGTCTTGAAGATCCTTTTCAAAGAAAATTTTGTATAAAAAAGGCTTTATATGGTTTGAAACATGCTTCAAGAGCATTGTATGAATGTTTGAGTATTTATTTGATTGAAAATGGTTTTAATCATGGAAAAGTTGACACAACCTTATTTTTAAAACAATATGATGAAGGTTTGTTGGTTGTGCAAATTTATGTTGATGATATTATTTTTGGTGCTACTAATGAAAAATATTGTAGAGATTTTGCTAAGTTGATGCAGACAGAATTTGAGATCTCTCTCACCGGAGAACTTAATTATTTCTTATGTCTATAAATAAAGTAAAGTCTTGATGATATTTTTGTACACCAAGAGAAATATACAAAGCAAGTCATTACGAAGTTTGGATTTGAAAATATCAAAAGTGTTGCCATACCTACGAGTGCTTCAATAAGGTTAGACCTTGATGTTTCTAGAAGAAATGTAAGTGAAAAACTTTATAGAGTTTAATTGGATCTTTACTTTATTTGATAGCATCTTGACTTGATATTCTATACAGTATATGTTTATGTGCAAGATTTCAAAGTTCACCCATAAAGAAATAATCTAGAAGAAACGTAAGTTAACAAAGCTTATTTAGAGCTTATGATATGTGAGATTATGAACGGAGCTATTTGAAAGACGTTTCAATAAAAGTATTATGGTATACAAATTAAATAGCATTCTTGTCATGACCCTAGTAGGGGGCCTAGTAGGATTGTCCTGAAGTTATCATACCGCGTGTGCACGCACAATATGAGAACTGTCTTGCAAGCCAGAGATTACAAGACAATTTATTTATTAACTTCTCCTACATTGATCATACAAATACATATAATACTATTATTTGATACATAACTATGGAATCCGATTTTTCACACTCATCAAGATCGCAGAGAATCGGTATCCCTACCAAATAGTAAAAATAGGGTTTTAACCTATAAAATACAAAATTTCAAATGTTTGTACCATTTATCTAAATTATATTCTAAGTTCATCGTGATCTATCTTTCTGACTTCAATGAATCTGATGGAGCAGCTCTCTTCACACATTCCTAGCCTTTTCCCAACAAGTATTATCCTGCATGAAAACTATTGGGGGGTGAGTGAAACCACTACTCAGTGAGATAACCTAACCAGACCATACATCAAGCAATAACAAACAAGTTTAATTAACAAGTATATGCAATGTAATAATCAATCATATGCACAAGTATAAGCTTAGATAATCCGGGATTTAAATAGGATGGAGATTTATGCCCTCTTATTGGGGTTGAAGGAACCAAGTCGAGGAACTCTACCTCATGACCCACCCGCCTAAGAGAATCAGAACACCAAGGGAAAAACATTTTACTTATATCCTTGGAGCAAAGAAACTCCACTAAGTGTTAGTCATTTCATGCCAATACCATTGGCGACGTAGTCATTTCATGCCAATACCATTGGCGACGTTCCTTCTTTTGCCAGTTAGTTCCTGTAGAACCGAATGGAACAAAGAAAACCTTGCGTAAAACTAGGAAATTACATTTAGAAAAACCAAGTATTAACAGAGAACCGAAATACTAATACATAGCAGGCTATCACGCCTTTATGCAATAATGCAATTTATGCAATGCATGACCATTTTATTTAAAGACCATATAGTATTATGTCAGTTTGTTAGGTGACCATACAATTTACAGACAAGCATCAACATGTTTCAAACATTATATATCATCCAATTTGGTTATCACTTTAAATAACATAGTTTGGCATTCAACCAAACACCACACAACATACCTTATTCCCATCCCCGCATGCATAGCAGTTTTAATATGTTATTGCATATGCACTAAACTTACAAGCACAATCAATGTGATAAGGTCAAAGTTACTCACTTGTCATCCTTGCTAATTGCTGTAGTATTCTACAAGGAAACCCAAGGTTTGATCTATATTCCCTAGGAATTGAAATAACAAATATTCGTTACTATGTTATCATTTACATTACAACTTCAATTGCATCTTATGTGTCCTATACCTGAGTTTTATCGCACTCAGTTTAAATTTAAATATGGATTTTAAAATTCATAAAGACTAGGTTTCTTTGGTTAAGTTATCAAATTCAGAAAAACTAATTTTTCTTAAGTAAATGCCCTAAATGATTTCAATTATTGAGTGAAATCTCCATTTATGTTTATTGTACTCATTTTAATTTTATTTTTGGTGTATAAATAGGTGTTGGAAATCTTATTGAACGTAGTTCTCAATTATATATTTTATTTATTTTGTCCCATGCTATATTAAGGGTTTACAAGATGTCTTTTGTTCTTGATTTATATTTTTAGTTTTCTTTCCAAGTTCATTTCCTTGTTTTATGTATAGAGATTATTCTTAACTTAGGTTCATTATTCCTATTTTGGTTGAATTCACCTATTATCATTTAGTTTCATCGTGTTTCTCTTGGTCTTATTTTAGACATTTACCTTTAGTAAATGGGATTATATTAACTATTATTATTTTTATGATCTTTATTAATGCATACTCGATATCTTTGTGATCATATTGTATGACAAAATTTATGTTTCTATTTTCTAGAGTATTTCTTAAGTTTAAATTCTTTAATCACAGCCTATACCATCATATTAGCTAATTTGCACTTGAATTATCTAAATTTAGCCTTGTAGACTCTAACTTATATATATACCAAAACACACATGGGTTTTTAGAAATGTGCTCTTAAATGGATTTCAAAGCTAAATCATCATCCATTCGTTTAATATTTTGATGGCGATAAATCGTAATTTTAAACCTAAATCTTTTCTTATATGAGTCAAGAACTATACTTTAGCTTGTATAAATAGTTCTTGAATTAATCACTTGATTTTAGGTTAAATCAATATCTTGCTTAACAATCATTTGAATCATAACAACCTTGATCTTGAAAACCCTAACTTTCTAGGTATGTCATGATTATATATGTATACACTTGAAAATTCTTTGAGTTCAATTACAAGATCATTCCTCTTAAGTTCTTATAGGGCTGAAACTTGTCGTAGTGGTACATTTAGGGTTCTCTATATTGTTTTACTTCTTAATCTCGTTGAAATTTATCTCTTATGCATGTAAGATGCTTGATTACAACTTATGATATGCATAAAATTCTAGCATAACCGAAATATAACATCATCCATGCATAAGTTTATATAAGCTAATGTGTTCTTAAATTATATTAATTTAGTCATACAAATCATATCTTTCCTAAGTTCTTTGGGCGTAGAGGCGTATATGCATTTGTGTATTTCTAATTTTATTTATATTATTTATAATCTATTTTTACATCTAAATATGTTAAGGCATTTAAACTAGTTTCCTATTATGTTTATATTATGTTAAAATACCACCTTTATTCCTATTTTATTAAATAAATTCCTATAATCAAAATAATTAATTGTTTATCTTAAAATTAGTATTTTAATATGTGAACACATTATTTACATCTATTTTTTTATTCATTTGATTCGAAACAATTTACCTTAAATTCCAATATTTCATTCCCTATAAAAAACTAGTGTACACCATAACTTTAATAAATTGGTTTACCATATTAAACTCAGGTTCTTAAACTCAAATTTTTATTTAATGTTCCTAACACATATATTTACATGTTTATAAGTTCATTTGGCCTAAACTAATTAGTTAATTATGGTTTAAATTTTAATTGATTCAAAACTGTCCAGAAATAAGGGATGCACAGCATTGATAGATTGTCTCACTCAATTTTGACCATCTATCTGTTTTGTTCTTGGCCAGTTCTTTATACCACATTAAAGTAGACTTCTTAAGCTTTCAAACCATTATAATCTCACCCAAAAAGGAGTATAAAAAGTCACCGTTCACCCACAAACATTCATGTTATCTCTACTGGCTGAACACCGTTTTGCCTTGATTTTCTATTTTGTATTTTAATCTTTTAAAAATAGTAAATATATTTCAAAATTCACGAAAATTGACAGTTTGTATATAGACAAATTAGACTATCACTTTTATAAATTTCATAAAAAAAAAATTCATTTAATATTTTATTTAAATTTGATATTCCTAGCTATCTAGACTGATACATATATATATATATATATATATATATGCATAGAAATTGATTTTTCAGCATATTTAAATTATCTAAAACATGTTTATTCTATGTTTTATTATCTAGTATACAATTTGATTTATATTTTACATCTTAAATCATATATCATAATTCAAATCATCATCATCAATACATTTTATCCAAATTCTAACATATATGTATATGTGTGTATGTGTGTACGTGTGTCAAGACACACATACATATTTCAATAGAACGTATATCTAATATATTTATTTGATAATTTCATTTCAATAAAACATATCAATTCAACATATAACACACATATATTCATGCATATAATAATTTCAAATACTCTTTTTTTAACATACATACATATACATGTGCATATTTCAGTTTCCAAGCTTATATTATTTAATACTTGAATCTAAGTTTATTTTTAGTGATTTTTATGAATCTAAATGTCATTAAAATAATTAAACAAATTAATTATAATAACTTACTTGATTTTTGCGATATCAACAAAATAACCTTCTCTACTACTACTTCAATACTTTGATGATACTTCTAATACTAAATCCCCATCTTAACTTTGATTTTGTCTTCAAATACCATCTAAGAATCAATCGAAATATAAATTATATTTTTGGGAAGAAATTAAGTAATTGGATAATGGAAATAGGGTAGGTTTTCTTACCTATTGAAGACTTATCTTGAAGAAGAGTTGTTGTAGGATTTTTGTAGGTTTTGGAAGATGTTTTTGAGAGGATTTTTGGAGAGGAAGGGATGTTGAAAATGGAGGAGCAAATTAGGGTTTTCTAAGGCTCCTTTTTATAGTGTTTTAGGTTATGTAATTTCCATTAGGTTTATAGGCTTTTTGGTCATTTTGCTTAATTAATTGAGGACATTTTAGTCTTTTTCTAGGTGTAGAAATCTTCTAGAGTAGGTTAAGCTCAATTTGGTCTTTTCACACACTTGATATTTTCTTGTGTTCACATTATAGATATTTAAGGGGCAATTTGGTCTTTTCATGGATGAAGAAACCTTCTTGAAATGGCTAAGGTTATTGTGGTCTTTTCATAGGGTTAGATTTTTTCAGACATTGAGATTTTGTATCATGTATGAGGGTGCATGATAAGAACATGTTCTAATAGGCTTTATGGGATTGATTTTTTAAGCTTTATGGGCTTTGGTTTATGGGCTTGAATGTAATGTTAATGGACTTAGGGTTTTAAATGATGAATTAGGTTTTTAGGTTATGGGCTTTTGGGAATTAGAAATGGATTTAGGAAGTAAGAAAAGAAAGTTTGCTAATTACATTAGAAATTAAATCTAATTAAAGAAAAATTAATATCTCAATTGAATTTAGGGTTTTAGGGGTTTAGGAATTGAGATTTGAATGAAAATATTTAGTTTTAAATTTCTAAGATTTAAGGAGTTGGAATTTAGGCTAAAATGTCTAAATTAGATATTTATGATTTTAGGTGATTAAACTTGATTAATAAAGTTCATTTGATAATTGGAAAGCTTTGATTAATTTAAATTTGTTACAATAGGTAATTGATATTGCTCACTAGGTTAAATTAGGTATTTATGGCATTAGAATTTCTATTTTCAATTAAATTTATTTTTTTATTCCTAATTATGTTAAATTATCAAATTTTTCACTTACGATTAAGGTTTTTAGTCCCGATAGGTCAAATTAAGGTATTTTGCTCAAAAGAATAAGAAAATTATAAATTTCATGATTACGTATTCAGAATTTTTATATGAGCTCTAGTTTGATAGATATTAATCAATCTCTATTTCTATCGTGTATTTTTTAACTCTAGCGATTCATCTTTAAACTATCGTTTACTATCTATCAGGCCCTAAAAATTAATCGAGTCATTTTACATTTGATATTTATAGTCATAGATGTATGATTAGAGAGTTATTGACTGCGTTACAAAATTTTGTATTTTATTGTATAGGAATATTTTTCTTGATTGTTGATGATTGTAAATTTTCTAATGCTACTTTAGGGTTTAAATATATATATATATATGTAGACTTTATTATTATTATTATTATTATTATTATTATTGAATTTAAAGTAGAAAAGTTTTTGGGTCCATAACAACAACTAATTTATTATCGATCCTGGATTATTCAAGTTTATAGAAGTTATCTTTTGTGTTTTGGAATTTTATTGGTAAGGATTCTAACCTTGCTAATTATAAAATTAGTCATACTTTAATATTTTTAAATCGCGAAAAAAATCAGAGTGATATTTGCGACTTTGTCAAAGTTCTTCAAATTTATAAATTATATTTCTTTTTTAGTAATTATCATATTTAAGTTGTGTATATTTAGGGGGTTTACAGTTCTAGCATGAGTTTTTTCCAGAAGTTATTCCAAAAGTTCTATGAAGAGGAAAAGATATACATAAGTTTTTACTGAACCTTATTCCATATGACAAGGATTTTTTGTGGTATTATAAGAATTTTTCTAAAGATACATTTTTGATATTTTTGAAGTTCCAGCTTCACATGTCATGTATATTTGGGTAATATACTTGATACGTTTTACAAAAATCGAATAATATATCATGGGGATCCTTTTTCACATTAATATCCATGAATTTATGATCAAAGGTTGTTGATTCCTATTTTCTAGCAGTTTTATTCCAACAAGATCTAGTGTCATGACATTAAGATAATTTGTTGAAGATTTGTTTTACGAAGAAAAGATAAAGATATGGTAGATATGGAAGTATTGGAAGACTATATTATACCGCATTTATTTGAATATTTTAACTTATCATATCTACGCAAGTTTATCCATTTGAAACTGTGGGACAATATCTATGAGATATTTTCTCTAACAGCTAAAGACTCTTTTGAAACTGAAGATATTGTCAACATAGAATTGTTTTAGATTTTTTAGCGATTCAAGAAAATATAAAGAGAAGGACATAAAACAAAAGTGATACGTTTTTAAAAAATCAGCTTTTAGAGTTTGTGAAAAAGCAATCAACTTGCGCTCATTACTTCATTGCTATTGTAGAAACTTTAATAGAATCTTAGTGTGACAAAATTTCAAATTTTCTTTTAATTATTCTTTGAGCTTGAGAGTGTTTTTATCACTGTAATGAGTGAG
Source organism: Combretum micranthum (assembly GCA_024138025.1). Lineage (NCBI taxonomy): Eukaryota > Viridiplantae > Streptophyta > Magnoliopsida > Myrtales > Combretaceae > Combretum > Combretum micranthum. The sequence goes on along the minus strand of JAMXBD010000099.1, from coordinate 1,758,098 downwards.
TAGCTAATATAGATAGATAATCTCAATAGTGAGACTTTGCCAAAGTGTTTGGCTTGATTGTACTTTTTTTTATTTGATATAGTGAAACACAATTGGTAAAGACAATCGGATCCCTGACATGAAGCTAGAAGAGAGGATTGACTCACAAGGAGGAACTTCTATACATCACTGCTTGATATTTTTATCCCTTATCATTTAAATTCTACATCTTTATATTTTTGTTTATATTTGTCTCTAGCCATTTACATTGCACTATTAAGAGGTACGACTTAGTCTATTTAACCAAAAAAGTTTAAATTTTTGAACAATATCAATTTATCTTTCCTCTTGATAGTGCAATTGGGACCAACAATTACAAAACCTAAAAATATGCAACTGTAAATTCATTTCATCAAGTGTGTTTGCTATGGGGTTGTTAGAAATGGATTGGTCTAAAAACCCTTTCAAATAGCATTTTTGTTGCAATATGCAAGGAGTTGAGACATTACACTAGGTTTTTATTTTTGACGATATGACTAATGAAAATTAATTTATGTTAATACACATATCTTTTCTTATACAGCATAATAACTTTTTTCTAAAAAAGATTTTAAATATAATGAATTTTGGAATTAATTGCATGTTTAATACATATATTAATTTGCAAAATTCAATACAACAACAAATAAGATCATAATTGGGTTGATATATAATTGGATCATGACATTGTAATCAATAGAGCATACCTAACTTTTCATGAATATTTAATTTGATATTGAACTTTAAAGTACTCATTTTATACCTAATTATAACTTTTCATGACTATTTTTATAACCTTCCTAGTACCGTTTGCTCTACTATTTGATGCGGAAGAATTGGCTTATTGATGTTAAATGGTGCTTACTGTTTAGAGAGGTAGCAAGATTTCAATGATAGGCTGCCTCTTTCACGTTAGAATAAACAACGAGAAAGGTCCTAGGCTTACCAGTTCCCAAGTCACAGCGGTAGTCTTCACTGTAGTTCAAGGCAGCCAAGTCTCCTTCCTTTTCATCTATCTCCTCACTTATCCGTCGTCCTTCCAGGTTGTAAACTCTGATTCCTGAAGCAGTGGATCCTGATTTGCTTCCACTCCTACTTCCATTTCTATTTCCGGCTCTTATAGGAACAGCTCCTCCCCAAGACCTTGTCCAGACATTCCTCCTCTGTGGACATTCATTGGCAAAATGCCCCACTTGCTTGCAGACATAGCAGGTATTGTTTGCTTTCTTTGAACATTTTGACATCTTATGGTCTGCGTCTCGACAGACGAAGCATTTCCCAAAAAACCGAGGACACTTTTTGGGGCGGTGTGCTCCATTGCACTTCCAGCAATTGATGTTTTTAGGTATGAACCTCCCACTATTATCATTGCTCCTATAGTTATTGGAGAACTTGAATCTCTTTTGTGGGGGTGTGGGACTGGATCCACCATAAAACTTTTTCTCAAAAATCGTAGCTTCCTCTTCTTCTATTCTTTCCCTCCTTTTCCTTGCTCCTTCTACAATTTGAGCTCTTTCCACCAGTTCTCGATAACTTATGATGTCAAATTTTTCTAACCTCATTCTCAGATCCTCGTCCAATCCTCCTAGGAAGACTTGTCTTTTCAATTACTCGCTGTACTTATAGGAGTCGGGGGCATATTGCAGCAATCTACTGAACTCAGTCTCATACTGTCCAATAGTCCTTCCTTTTTGAGCAATTTGTAAGAAGTTTGCACTATACCTCACTCATAAGCTCATCGGGAAATAATTTTTCAAGAACTCATATCTGAACATTTCCCTAGTGATTGGGGTCATTAGCTCTCTTTTCTTTGATTCCCACCATATTCTAGCATTCAGACGAAGCATGGTCCTCTTTCTACCCTTATATATATGTACAAGAGTTGGCATTAATAGATAACACTTACTCTTGTCTTTATGTTTTAAAAATCCATCACATCAAATTAAGAAAAAGGAAGAGAAATAATTCCTTTGGTGAAATAAGGTTGGATTGGAGGGATAAGTTATCTCTTAAGGAAACGAGAGATTTCATTCTTTGATATTTAACTATGGACAAAGGTAAGTTCATTTATCTTACTATACATGTGAAAATCACGTAGTTCAAAGATCCTAAAATTGAATTCATGAAATATTGAATCTTAAAATTATAAAATAATCTTACATGTGGTATCAGAGCATGGTTTAAGAACTTATGATTTTTCGATTATCATCTTTAATATTCTTGTACGTATTGTGAATGTTCTAATTATTTTACATGGAAGTTTCGGTTTAAATTCTCCAAACCGTCAATACTTGTGAAATGCTATTTGTAAGTTTTCTTGGTGAAAGTACATGACCATTTGTGGCAGGCATCGACGACTTTCAATTTTCAAATGCTATTATATTGAAATACTGCCATAAGGTAATAATTGTCGTCATTATGAAACACAATGGTGTGCTGGAAAACAAAAAACTAATAATAATAATATTGAGCCATAGATGCTGGAAAACGAAATCAATGGTGTAGTAAAAAAAAAATGATGCCCATTTTTGATCCGCATTTTATAATTTGTCGAAAAGGCATAAATGTTAATGGACCATCAAATTTAAGTGGCAAAGATGAGACCGTGGACATTAACGCTTGTCCGTTTTCTAACCGTTGAAGCATGACGGTAATTTGGAAATGTTTTCAAACATTCATTGTTTGTTGGTTTGTTGAAACATTATTGCCTTCATTGGGAAAATAAAAAGGAAAACAAAATTGGATAATATATTATAACTTGAAAATATATGCCACAATGTTTTGTTTGATGAAATATGGCTATAAATATTTGTATTTTGATTATTGTGGTGTATGAGAAATTTATATAATGAATGGTTTGTTAGTCACCAAAGTGACCAAATCATTAAGTTTATAAATTTCATTACATTTATTTAAATATTTTTACCCATATTTGCAAATGACATAATAGGATATGATTTGGGTAAATTAAAGTTTGTTATTATAAGACATTATAAATAATCCAAAGATGATTTTTGTTCTTATAATATATAATGCAAGTGTCTTTGATAAGTATGTTTATTTGTATATCCAAAAATAGCAAATATGTCAAATTGCATGTATGCGTGTTTATTATGGTTAATGGTTATATATTTTAGTATCACCCAAAGGTGGACTTTGATATATATGATTATGTTATTCCATGAGATGATTGAATCTGAATTTGTATGTTTGTCCAAAGCATTAATGTACATTGTTTCTTTAATTATTGCAGTATCTATTAATGTTTCTCTGTATTCTCATGCTTCATCTGTTCCAATATTTAATGGATTGAATTTCTCAGATTGGTATGAGCAGGTCCAATTTCATTTAGGTGTTTTGGACCTTGACTTATCCTTTCAAATTGAGAAACCCACTGTTATTACTGATGAAAGTAGTGATGATGAAAAACGTCTCCATAAACTTTAGGAGAGATCGAACAGATTAAGCCTAATGTTTATGAAAATGACAGTAGCAAACAACATTAAAGCTACTCTTCCCCAAACTGATAATGCTAAGGAATTCATTAAATTTGTGGAAGAGTGTTCTCAAACTGCTGATAAGTCTCTTACTAGTACATTGATGGGTACTTTGACCAACATGAAATTGATGGGTCTCGTATAATGCATGAGCATGTCCTTGAAATGACGAATATAGCAGCAAAATTAAGGACTTTGGGAATGACTATGGATGAGTTCTTTTTGGTACAGTTTATACTGAACTCCTTGCCTTCTGAATAGTATGGGCCTTTTCAAATGAATTATAACACTATAAAGGATAAGTGGAATATCAATGACTTGACCAGTATGCTGATTCAGGAGGAAACAAGATTAAAGAACCAAAAGACTCATTCTATTCATTTTACAAGTCATCAAGAAGTTACATTGAGTTCAAAGAAAAGGGCTAGAAAAGGCAAGAAAAAAGATTTACATAACCTGAATGAATCCTCTAAAGATGCACAAATCCACAAAAGGGAAATCAAGTGCCATTTCTGTAGAAAGATTAGACACTTGAAGAAAGACTGCTTGAAATGTAACGCTTGGTTCGAAAAGAAAGGTAAGCCTTGTGCTTTTGTTTGTTTTGAATCAAATCTTACACAAGTCCCTTATAATACCTGGTGGATTGATTCTGGCTCAACAACTCATATTTTCGATACGATGCAGGGATTCCTTCCGATCTAAACTATAAAGCCATATGAGAATTTTGTGTTCATGGGAAATGGAAACATAGCTTCAGTTGAAGGAATCGAGACTTATCGCTTGATTTTGGAGACTGGGCATCACTTAGATTTGTTCCAAACCCTTTATGTTCCCACATTTTCTCATAATTTAGTTTCTTTGTCAAAACTTGATGTATTAGGTTTTTCTTTTAAGTTTGGATTTGAATCTTTCAGTTTGTATAAGGACAATAAACTGTATGGTTTGGGAATTTTATGCGATGGTCTTTACAAGTTTAAACTTGATGATTATTTTGCTGAAACCTTATTGACCTTGCATCATAATATTGGAACTAAACGTGGTTTAGTTAATGATAACTCTGCTTACTTGTGGCATAAACGCTTAGGTCACATATCCAAAGAAAGATTACAAGGATTAGTAAAGAATGAAATTTTCCTACTTTGGATTGACCTTGGAATGTGTGTTGATTGTATTAAAGGGAAACAAACCAAACACACTAAGAAAGGAGCCACAAGAAGCACATGACTTCTTGAAATTATACATACGGATATATGCGGACCTTTCGATGCTCCATCTTTTGGTGGAGAAAAATATTTTATCACATTTATTGATGATTTTTCACGTTATACTCATGTCTATCTTTTGCATGAAAAATCTCAATCTGTGAATGCCCTTGAGGTGTACATTAATGAGGTCGAGAGACAATTAGATAGAAAAGTAAAAATTGTAAGATCAATAGGGGTGGTGAAGATTATGGGAAGTATGATGAATTAAGACAATGTTAAGATCCATTTGTGAAATTTCTTGAAAGGCATGGCATATGTGCTTAATACACTATGCCAGGTACACCATAGCAGAATGGTGTTGCAGAGAGGCGCAATCATACATTATTGGACATGGTTAGGAGTATGTTAAGTCATTCATCTTTACCTATATCCATATGGGTTTATGCATTGAAAACTGCAGTATGTTTGCTGAACAGGGTTCTTAGTTTAAGACACTTACATGTGTGGGGTTGTCCTACAGAAGTAAGGTTTTATAATCCACAAGAAAAGAAATTGGACTTTAGAACAGTTAGTGGATTCATTATAGGATATCCTGAAAAGTCCAAAGGATTTAGGTTTTACGGTCCTAATCATAGTATAAGAATTGTTGAAATTGGAAATGTTAAGTTCATTGAAAATGGTGAAATTAGTGGGAGTAAAGAACAACATGATGTGTGCATTAAAGAAGTTAGGGTAGAAGTTCCTATACTTTTACCTTTTAAGCCAATTGATCCTAATATTGTAGAACCTCACCAAAGTGAAGAACAGCAAGTAATGGATCAAACACATCATGAAGTTATAAACGATACCCCTTTAGTAGAGGAACCACATGAAACAACATTAAGAAGATCTCAAAGAGAGAGAAGATCTGTTATTCCTAATGATTATGTGGTTTATCTACAAGAGTCAGAACTTGACATAGGAATTGACAATGATCCAGTTTTGTTCTCACAAGCCATGGAGGGTAATGATTCTACTAAGTGGGTAAATGCCATGAAAGATGAAATGAAGTCTATGGATCAAAGCCAAGTTGGGAACTCGTTGAATTGCCAAAAGAATGTAAAAGAGTTGGCTATAAATGGGTCTTTAAGACAAAGCGAGACTTAAATGGAAATGTTGAATGACAAAAAGCAAGACTTGTTGCCAAAGGCTTCACTTAGAAGGATGTCATTGATTATAAAGAAACTTTTTCACCTGTCTCAAAGAAAGACTCACTTAGGATCATTTTCGCTTTGGTTGCTCATTATGATCTAGAGTTACATCAAATGGATGTTAAGATCGCCTTTCTTAATGGAGATTTGGAAGAAGAAGTTTATATGGACTAACCTGAAGGCTTCTCAATTAAAGGAAAGGAGCAAATGGTGTGTAAACTTAAGAAGTCAATATATGGACTTAAACAAGCTTCTCGCCAATGGTATCTTAAGTTCAATGATACCATAACTTCTTTTAGTTTCAAAGAAAACACCGTTGATCGGTGTATATACATGAAGATTAGTGGGAGCAAATTTGTTTTCTTAGTCCTGTATGTTGACGATATCTTGATTGCTGCTAATGACCTTGGTTTATTACGTGAAACCAAGAATTTTCTTTCTAAGAGATTTGAAATGAAAGATATAGGAGAGGCAACATATGTGATAGGAATTGAAATATTTCGTGATAGATCACAAGGATTGTTAGGCTTATCCCAAAAGGTTTATATCAATAAAGTTCTAGAAAGATTTAAGATGGATAGATGTTAAACAGGTATAGTTCCAATTCAAAAAGGAGATAAAATTGGTATTATGCAATGTCCAAAGAATGATTTGGAACGAGAACAAAAGGCAACAATTCCTTATGCATCTGTTGTTGGGAGTTTGATGTATCTTCAAACTTGTACCAGACCCGACATTAGTTTTAGTGTTGGGATGTTGGGCAGATATCAACGTAATCCAGATTGGATCACTGAAAGGCTGCCAAGAAAGTTTTAAGATACTTGCAAGGAACAAAGGACCACATGCTCACTTACGGAAGGTCCGATCAGTTAGAGGTGATTGGTTATTCAGATTCGAATTATGCTAGATGTGTTGATACAAGAAAATCCACTTTTGGTTACATGTTCCTATTAGCTTGAGAGGAATCTCATGGAAGAGTGTGAAGCAGTCTGTCATTGCTGCATCGACTATGGAAGCAGAATTTATGGCTTACTTTGAGGCCACAATTCATTGTTTATGGTTGCAGAATTTTATTTTGGGGCTTCAAGTTATCAACACTATTAGTAGGGCTGAAAATTTCCTGTGACAACTCTGCATTGGTCTTCTTCTCAAAGAACGACAAGTATTCAAAGGGTGCAAAACACATGGAGATTAAATACTTGGCCGTTAAAGAAGAAGTCAGAAACAAAAGGTGTCAATCAAACATACTAGTACAAAACTAATGGTTGCAGATCCATTAACAAAAGGATTAGCGCCTAGTATTTTTAGAGAGCATGTTGAAAGAATGGGCATTATAAGACGTCCTGATTAAAGATTATTGTATTTGTTTGTATGACACTCTCGAGCTCAATTATAGTGTTTCTGATATTTCCTGTTTTCTATATTGTATACATGATTGAAATAGAATTATATTAACAAAATTATCTTCATAAAGACAATAAAGTTAGATCTTTATTTATCTCTTCATTAAGTTAAGGTTAAATTAGAGATTAATTATGTAGTACATGGAAGGAACTATGTCGAGATGATGACATACAACCGCCATGAGTTTAATTAATTTTTAATTTAATAATGTGATACATGGTATAGTCAACATAATGAAAACTTAGAATAATGTTATCATGCACATTATGTTTATTCTAGGTTATTAAAGAAGCATATATGGGCCAAGTGGGAGAATGTAAGAAATTGTGGCCCAAATATGAAATTATATATATGAAGAGTTGTAACTCTTCATAATAGGTGTTTTGATGGGAGACAATGTTTTATGAAGAGGTTTGGTCCTTTTCCTACCCTTATATATATGTACAAGAGTTGGTATTAATAGATAGCACTTACTTTTGTCTTTATGCTTTAAAAATCCATCACATCAAATTAAGGGAAAAGGAAGAGAAATCATTCCTTTGGTGAAATAAGGTTGGATTGGAGGAATAAGTTGTCTCTTAAGGAAACGAGAGGTTTCGTTTTTTATATTCAACTATGGACAAAGGTACGTTCATTTATCCAACTATACATGTGAAAATCATGTAGTTCAAAGATCCTGAAATTGAATTCATGAAATATTGAATCTAAAATTTCCCTTTAAAATTTTAAAATAATCTTACAATTTCCCTTTAAAATTAGTTAACAAAAACACTTAATTATCAAAGCATAGGGGGAGAGTAATATATTTTAGATATGCAAATACAAACAAGTACTAAGATAAGAAGAGTAAAAGAGAAAGAGAGTTTTGGTGGATATGCTACGGTTTGGTCCAGTTTGCCCTAAATTGAATTGAATTGTATATTAGGATGTGGTTTTTCTTTTAAGTTTGAATCTAACCATACAATTTGATTTTTCTTCTAAATTCTAACATAATTTTATAGTTCTATTTGTAATTAAAAAAAAAAAAGATTGGTTTGTGGTTCAAATATTTTCTTTTTATATTTTTAAATAAAACACTTTTTATCTAGAGGTTTCAACTATATAATTCTTTCCACTAATGCAAATACGAATAATACTATTTGAATACCTAAACAAATTTGTAAAATTTATAGTAAGAAGAGTTTTCATTTATCATAAAATTATAATCGTATATCGGTCCTATCTATTCTCTTGAATTATTCTAAAGTACAATGATATAGTGGACTCAATAAAATTAGAACATTTTATTACAATATAAGGTGCAAATTTCAATTTGTTGTACTTTTAATCAACACATTATCAAATATACAAATTAATAAGTAACTAGGTGATAGAACTGGTCAAATCAATGAGAAAAAGAGAAAAAAATGAATGATCACAACACTAAAGGGTAAAACTTAAAAATTAACTTATTTGTAGACATATCGCAATAGTCGGAACATGAAATGACTAATCTAATTTCATTTTCGAGAAAAATACATGTCTGTATAGAAAACTTAAAAAAAAATCAAAACAAAAAACAATATGTCTGAGCTTAATTTATTTCAATATGAAAAACGGTTGGATATGGTTTTGGGTTTTAAAATGAACCATGAATCACGTACTCTTCATTAAATTGAATCTCAAATTGAATAGTTAAAAAAAAACCGAAATTTTGAGTCAATTCGTGGTTCAATTATTGGTCTTTTTGCATTTCCCTAGAGAAGTTGACTTTATATATATATACATCTATATATGTCAAAAAAATAAGAAACTTCTATGGTTTTATCAGTGAGAGCATCCAACACATTATTCATCCATTTAAATGATCATAATAATAATTAATGTAATACGTTTTGAAATGGTCCAATCACACGTAAAAATTTAAGCTCTAACCTGTGAGACTCATCTCCTAAGAAGAAAAAAAAAAAAAAGAAAAAAGCCACATAATAGAATTCTCAAAACCATAATGCACACCTTAATTTATCTTAGCTAAAATAGTAGAAGTTCCAATATAAAAAAGAAAAATGTTAGATAGTAAGGGGTTCAAACTGCAATCCTTAATGAGGATTAACTTTTTAAAACCTTATATTTAGATTAGTAAGGTATGGTTTATTTTTCTTGTTAAAAAAATATGGAGGAGGAAAAAATCTTTATTACCAATTAAAATATGAAGTGAAAACTTCTTTCAATTCCCTTACTTAAATATATTATTCTTAGGATAATAATAATTGGATCTTCTTGTTTGGTTCTATGTGGTTATGCTTATTTCTTTTGTTCTCACTTTGCACACATAATAAATAATCATATGCTTAATGGGGGGAAAAAAGGTCTCTTGGGATATATAAAATTAATTTTAAATTATAATTCATACGATAGTCTTTTTTGCAAATCACATGAAACATTACTTCTTAATTTAATTTTCTAAAATGTTCTAGAAGATCATGGAGAAAAAAAGGAAATTCTTATGATTAATTATATGAGAAGAGAAACTTTATTAAATTCTCTTATCCAAGGATATCACTTAGATATATTTAGTTAACAGTAGTTGGAACTTCTAATCTTGCTTTGTAAGAGTTTCCTTACTTGTGCTATTCACTTAACACACGTGAAAAAACAACCATATACTTCATGAGAAACATGGATTTATAATTTCATCTAACAACAATATCTTTCAAATAAAATCACCATGAAACCTAGACAAAGATAAGGGAAAAATGTAAATAAACTTTGAATTTTAACTTAGGTTTAATTGTATCCCTTCAATATTTGATAAATTAGTAAATAGAAAGGACATTTGATTTTTTAATTCATAAAGATGACACTATAATTGAAGTTAGAATAAAGATACCATAAGTGTTCTTACTTTTAAATTTGAGCAATTTTAATGTCTAAATTTTTAATTTTTGCAATTTAGTACTTCTATTTTAAAACAAAGTTTGATTTAATGTCTGTTAAGAAAAGATTGCTCCTTTACCACTTTGTTCAAGGAAAGATTGCTCTTTTTCTTCTTATCTAATTGAATAACAAATACAATGAAATCAAATAGACGATAAACACCAGAATTTAACGTGGAAAACCCCAATGTGGGAAAAAACCACGGGACCGCCGCCGCATGAAAAAAGCTCCACTGACACAATAATGGAATACAAACACAATCTTCACTAGTTTGTACTAATGGCTCTCTCAATCACACTACAACCCAGTGGATTCACAACAAATCCTCTATCTAGATCTCTCTCTAGACTTAGGAGTGTGTGTATTGTGTTTTTCCTCTCTTTTCTTTTCCTTGCCCTAAGATAACAATGAAAAAAGACTCTTTATATATCTAGGGTTTTATTTTTTATTATATTATGGGGCCATATAAGTTGGACCCAAACCCACCAAACTTCCCCTCCAACTCATATGGGGAGAGTGACATGTGTACGGCTTCAGCAATCGATGTAGGCGGCGATCTAACCCGTGTATAACTCGATATCATCAAATCTTCTTGAATTACACACCCTTTCATCTAAGTATAAACCCTATATTTAGGATCCCCTTGGATATAGACCTATATATGTTAGATTTATACCCAACAAACTCCCCCTCCAACTCATATGGGGAGTTCCATCACTCCTGCAATCTTCCTATAACAAGTGATCTTCTCTTTTGGTAGAGCTTTGGTCATCATATCTGATGCATTATCACCAGTATGGATCTTCTCAAGCTTCAATTGCTTGGACTCTATCACATCTCTAATCCAGTAATATCTCACATCAATATGTTTCGATCTGGAATGAAACATAGGATTCTTACTGAGATGGATAGCACTTTGATTGTCGCAATATAGCTTCAAGTCTTCCTACTCTTGACCCAGTTCTTTTAAGAACTTCTTTATCCACAAGACTTCCTTGTAGGCTTCTGTCACAGCAACATACTCTGCCTCAGTGGTGGAAAGTGCAACACATTTTTGCAATTTTGACTGCCAGCACACTGCTCCCTGCAAAAGTAATCAATAACCTAAAGTGACTTCTTGGAATCCAAATCTCCTGCCATATCAGCATCTAAAAAACCCTCTAACACAGGCTTGCTACTACAACCAAACTGTAGACAAAACCTGGAAGTGCCTCTGAGATATCTGAGAATCCACTTCACTGCAAACCAATACTCCTTTCCTAGATTTAAGAGATACCGGTTCATAACACCAATAGTATGAGCAATATTAGGTCTAGTGCATACCATAGCATACATTAGACTCCCTACAGCTGAAGCATATGAGACCCTTTTCATCTCCTCTTTGTCTGCCTTACTTTTAGGATACTGAAGTGAACTCAGTTTGAAATGTCCAGCAAGTGGAGAGCAAACAGGTTTTGCCTTGCTCATGTCGAATGTCTTTAGTACCTTCTCAATATACCTCTTCTGTGACAACCACAACTTCTGGCTCTTCCTGTCTCTGATGATCTTCATTCCCAGTATGTGGCCAGCAGGTCTGAAATCAAAAGTATGATGAACTCACCATTAGAAAACTGTTTAATGAAGACACAATGATTTGTGGCAGTCCTAGTGTAACCCTGATCAAGCATAAAGGAGTTAAACTTCTTGTACCACTGGCTTGGAACTTGTTTCAGCCCATACAAACTTTTCTTCAACTTGCATACAAGATTCTCCTAATTCCCCTTGATCTTGAAACCCTCAGGCTGCTCCATGTAGATCTCCTCCTCCAAATCACCATGAAGGAATGCTATCTTCACATCCATCTGCTCTATCTCCAGATCCAGACTAGCTGCAATACTGAGCACTACTCTGATGGATGACATCTTCACCACAGTGAGAATATCTCTTCAAAATCAATCCCCTTCTTCTGACCGAACCTTTTCACAACCAATCTTGCCTTGTACCTCGATTGTGAGCTGTTCTCATCTATTTTCAGTCTGTAAACCCATTTGTTACTCAGGGGTCTCTTGCTCTTAGGCAACTGAACTAACTCATAAGTCTTATTCTCATGCAAGGAACTGATTTCCTCTTGCATGGCTTTCACCCATTCTTTCTTCTTGTTTTGAGTCATTGCTTCCTCATAATATTCAAGCTCTCCTCCATCAGTGAGCATCACAGACTCACCTGAACCATACTTGATAGATGGTCTTCTATCTCTTGAAGATCTCCTCAACTCAACCTGCTGCTGAGGCTCCTGGATCTCTTCCATTGTGTCTTCTACAGTCCTCTCATCTGTTGTATCTGTAGATCTACATTTGTAGGAATCTGGCCTGAGGATGATGACACATTGCCTTCTTGATGTCTTCAATTGTTTGGTATTCCAGAAAGACTACATCTCTGCTTTTGATGACCTTTCTGTCAACAAGATCCCACAACCTATACCCATACTCATCATGTGCATACCCAAGAAAAATGCACTGCTTGGAGTTAGCATCAAGCTTTGCCCTCTCATCCTTTAGTATATGCACAAAGGCCCTACAACCGAAGACACGTAAATGATTATATGAAATGTTTTTACCTGTCCATACCTTCTTTGGTATATCTCCATCGAGAGCATACGAGGGAGATAGATTTATCACATCCACAGCTATCCTCATGGCCTCGCCCCAGAATGACTTAGGTAGCTTGGCATGAGATAACATGCACTTCACTCTCTCAGTGATGGTACGATTCATCCTCTCTATAACACCATTCTGCTGTGGGGTCTTGGGAACTATCTTCTCCAGTTTTATCCCATGATCTGTACAATATTGCTCAAATAGCCCTCTGTACTCTCCACCATTATTAGTCTTGACATAAATCAGCTTCTTGCCAGTTTCCCTCTTTACTCTAGAATGAAACTATATAAAAACAGACAAGACTTGATCTTTGGACTTCAAGGCATAAGTCCAAAGCTTCCTAGAGCAATCATCAATGAATGTAACAAAATACATGGCACCACCTATAGTCAAATCTGTTAGAATTTCTCTTTTGATGTTTTGATGATAACAAAAAGATTAAGTATTACTAATGAATTTATTGAGTATGCAGAAATCTCAATTTAATGTGATAAGTGAAGTAAGAGTTTTCAAGAACTAAGCAAGAAGTTATGAAAGTTTAAAGATAAATCAGAAAGTAGTTCAGAGACAAAATAGAAAGACAAAAGTATTCAGAAGGAAACTCAGAGAGTGAAACGGCTGACCAACAAGACAAAACTACTCAGAAGGTAACTCAGAAGGTAATTTGGGAACAAGAACAGAATTCGCACAAAAAGACCAAAGTTCGAATGTTTCAAAATTATTTCATTGTTTTAAAGACCCAGCTCCAAAGTTGAGTGTATTTGGGTAATACATTCAAATGTTCCACAAAGTTGGTTATTATATCCAAGGGGATTCGAATTTTTTTTTTTTTTTTAATCAATGTATAAAAACTCAAGAGCTCATGACAGAAAAATTAAATTAATCAAAGATCAGATTATGTCTGATAATTATGGCTTGGGTTTATATTCAATGATATTACAGAATTCGTTTTGTTATGAAGTTTGACAGTCAGATTAAGAAGGAAAGATTCTATCCTATTCTTTTGGGATTTAGAAGATATTTCACGAGGAAGTCTATCTTCAAGACGATCAAACAATGATATGGATAAACATCAACGATATCGTCAGCAAGATAAGATTTGGATAATCACAGAAGTATATCAAGCACAAAATCAGGAACTACTGGAGATTATCATCTATCCATTTGTTTTGAATTCGAATTCACTAACCGTTTTCAACCGAAGAAGAAGGAGAATTTTAAATTTAAATATCTCGAAGACATGAAGACAGATAGAGTGAAAAAAAGACGAGAATAATCAAAAGCCTTTGAGAATCTCTTGCAAATTTACTGTCATTCGGAATTTTCTTTGAGCTGAAATTTTTAGAAACGTTTATTCCTTTGTTTCAAAGCATTGTATATCTTGAATGAGATTTGTGTAGAAGTGAGAGTTACATTTAGTCTCTGTAGATCAGTAAATAGCTTGAGTGAAGCTAGAAGCTGAGCAGAGTGTTTGAAGTTCTTTGTTGAAGAACAAGCCTGTATTCTCATTTCTTTTGGATATAGTGGAACATACCGGTGTGGAATACCGGGTCCCGGCTTGGAGCTGGAAGAGAGGATTGACGCTCGAGGCGGAACCTCTATAAATCGATCTTGCAATCTCTTCTCTACCTTATCTTTTTAATTTCGTGCATATCTTATTGTTTATTCTTGCTACATTATAAACTCAGAAGTTCAGTCAGAGAGTAACTGGAAATTTAAGTTCTACTGAACATTGAACTCAGAAGATCAGTCAGAGAGTAACTGGGAGCAAAATAAACTTTTATTAACATTTTTTTTATTATTTGCTAACTTTGATCTTGTCTGATATTATTCGAAATTTTTCAATATATTTAAAGTAGAGTTTTAGAAGCCATTTAATTTGAGTAACTAAGTAGAGTGAATTTGGTTGAATTTGAAAAAGGGTTAAATTTTATTAAATAACCAATTCACCCCCCTCTTGGTTATTCTTTTCGGGACCAACAAAATCCTTCATATAACACATATCAGTATGAACCAAATCTAGTATATGAGATCTCCTAATAGGTGGATTTCTCTGAAATGCAACTCTATGTTGCTTACTAGCAAGACAGTCAGAGCAAGGTTTTAATGGAGTACCTTTGAAATCAGTAGAAGTTGCCTCTTCACAAGCATTTGGAGACCCTTTTCACTCATGTGACCTAATCGTTTGTGCCATAGCTCCACAGTAGCATCATCTGTCAAATTCAGATATCATTTACTTAACTTTGCAGGTATTAAGTAAAGGGTATTACATTTCCTTCCCTTGGCTACAATCAAGGAGCCTTTGGTGAGCTTCCATTTCCCATCACCAAACTGACTGTGGTAGCCTTCATCATCTAACTTTCCTGCAGAGATCAGATTTAGGCGGATGTCTGGTATATGTCTCACATCCTTGAGAATGAGTCTACAACCTGTATTAGTTTACAATGCAACATTTCAAATGCCAATAATCTTTGAAGTTTCATTATTTCCCATCCTAACATTGTCATAATTATCAGCAATATAGGATGAGAAAAACTCACCATGTGCTGTCACATGGAAGGAGGCACCAAAATCTACAATCCAGTCACTGTCATGACCTGCAAAATTAATACAACCCTCATCCCATGTAACCACAACCTCACCATCTGCTACTGCATTAGTGGTATCCTCATCTGAGTCATTGCCCTTACCCTTTCCTTGCTTTTTCTTCCACAGTCTGCAATCTTTCTTGAAATGCCTTGGCTTGTCACAATAAAAACATTTAAGGTTTTTCTTACCCCTTGACTTAGATCTTCCCTTGGACTTATTAGATCTGTCAGATTTGTCACCTCTATGCTTGCTTCTACCTCTCCTTTTAGATTTATCCGCAACAAGTGCCATTGAGTCTGAACCAATACCCAGGTCCTTCCTTCTGACCTCTTTATTGATTAAAGTGTCCTTGACTATGGCAAGTGTCAAGGTCCCATTTGGAGCAGAATTACTCACTGATACTATTAGGGTCTCCCAACTTTCTGGTGAGGAACTCGGCAACAGAGTGCCTAGATCTCATCCTCTAGCACAAGCTTCATTGCTGTCAGTTGATTTACAAGCCCTTGAAAATCATTTAAGTGCTCAGTCATATTAGAACCCTCCCTGTATTTCAAATTAACAACTCTTCTAATCAAAGAAGTTTTGTTCAATGCAGTTTGCCTTTCATACATGGATTTTAACTTCTTCCACAGGACATCAGCCCTAGTCTCTTGAGCCACATGATGATACACACTCTGATCAACCCACTGTCGGATATAACCAACAGTCTTCCTATGTAATATCGCCCATTCTGCAACAGATTTATCCTGGGGTTTTGCAGTATCACCCCCCAATAGCAAATACAGATCTTTACAATACAAAAGATCCTCCATCATAGATTTCCAAATTGAATAGTTAGATGAATTTAGTTTGATCATCGTACCTAAAGATTCAGCCATTTCTGAAATGAAGAAACCTTAATCCTATGCAGCAAAAAAACCTAATTTCTTTTTGAAACCTAGACGCTCTGATACCACTTTGTTAAGAAAAGATCGCTCCTTTACCACTTTGTTTAAGAAAAGATCGCTCTTTTTCTTCTTACCTAATTGATTAAAAAATACAATGAAATCAAATAGACGATAAATACAGGATTTAACGTGGAAAACGTCAATGTGGGGAAAAACCACGAGACCGCTACTGCACGAAAAAACTCCATTAACACAATAATGGAATACAAACACAATCTTCACTAGTTTGTACTAGTGGCTCTCTCAATCACACCACAACCCGGTGGATTCACAACAAATCCTCTCTCTAGACTTAGGAGTGTGTATATTGTGTTTTTCCTTTCTTCTCTTTTCCTTGCCTTAAGACAACGATGAAAAAAGACTCTTTATATATCTAGGGTTTTATTTTTTACTATATTATGGGCCCATATAAGTTGGACCCAAACCCAACAATGTCTTTATTAATTAAAGTTTATGGCGGTGTTAGAGTACGTGTAAAATTTTTACATAAGTTTATGGAGGTGTTACAGGGAAAGCCTCTATACCTTTTGCTCATTGGAGCAAGGGAACAGACACACTTCGTTCACATGCTCCCATTTGTCAGGGATCTGGAATATGCCTTCAATGGAGAGAAATCCAATGGGCTTTGTGAAGGATAACACAGTTGGGTTTTAAATAATCTATAACCCAAAACCTTAAGGCAATGGGTTAATGCGACTTCTCTCTTATAAACTCTTCACACAAGTTTCATATTTCCCATGTAGGATTCTCACACTTGCACCTTAGCAATCTCCCCCTCAAGTGTGAGTCTCCACAATGGGGTAGGTCATACTCCCTCTCAACAAGAGCTTTTCAAACTGACTCCACTAAACTCACTTTGTGAGTGGTCTCACCTACTCACTATGGATTTCACAGACGAGTCATACCGCCAAGCTCTTCTTTCCATATGGTGAGCCAACCATAGGAGATTCTAGGCCGAACCATCGGCTCTGATACTAATTGTTAGGAATCTGGAGTATGCCTTCAATGGAGAGAAATCTAATGGGCTTTGTGAAAGATAACACAGTTGGGCTTTAGATACCATCTATAACCCAAAACTTTAAGACAATGGGTTAATGGGTCTTTCCTCTTATAAACTCTTTACATAAGTCTCATATTTCCCATGTGAGATTCTCACACTTTCATCCTAACACATTCTGCTTCATTTTGTAACCGCCTCCAATCATTAAACTAAAATTATCATTTTGATGGATTCCATTCTATTTTTAACCATTCTTAAGTACCAATATCAAACATAATATAAATGTATTTACATCCATGGTACAATACATTGGTCATGATCTCAATCCTAGAGTTGGTTGCTCGTTGCTTGTGAAGGGCTTCAACCTCGCTTTTTGGACCATCTTTTCCTATAAGATAAAAATAATGTCCTCTGATTTAATGAATTCGAATGAAAAGAAAATATCAGACATGTCAGCTTTGAATGTATGTTTATTTTTATCTTTATTCTATTATGAGGGAACATTGGGGTACTAAAAAATTATAAAGAGAGAGAGAAGATTCAAATAACAATATAATAAAAAAACCCATTAATTATTTACTCATTTAATATTAATATATCTCATCTACTTAAAGCAATGATAAGCATGGAAAAAGGAAATCGTGGAATCTTTAAAATAAAGAAAACCCATTTCTTCCACAATGGATCTAATTTTCTTTCGTATGATAAATTGGCATGGTTTCAATTTTTCTTTATTTCTTTTAGGAGATATTGTATGATAAGTGAGAGAAAAACATAATGTTTAATTTAATTTTGAAGTCTATGTTTGAAGTTTAATTAATTTGATGTTGGAATTGTTTAACCTGTGCAAAATTTGATTAGATAATTTCAAGATTCTCATTAAAATTTGTACACCAGTGAATGCCATTATTTAGTAAGGAAAGGGAGAAGTGTGATGTCAGTTGGAGATAAAAGTGGAGATAAAATTGCACAGTAATCTCTCTAGTGTTAATTTACAATAATAACCCCTTCTCAACTTATCGTCTTGTACTGCACCAAAAAGTTTCTTAGTACGTAATAATCAATTTTTAATGTTTAAAATACGAATAGAAGAATAATTGATATATAAAATAAAATAAAGCAATTGTACCTTGAATATTGGAACATATGCTCTCTTAATTAGTTAACAATAAATTTATATTTATATTCGTGCTTACCATAATAAAGAAAGGAGTTCAAAAATATGCCTATCTGTAAAATTTTCATAATATATATTATCACTTTTTTTTTTTCATTTTCTTTATACATTGTTCATTATAAGCATAAAATCACATACCAATATGGTTACAAAATCAAATATAGGGACATTGCTTAAAAATACATGTCAAAAAAATAGAATAAGATTTAATGATCAAAGAAATAAAATTAAATCTAAAACATAATTAATTTACAATTTATTGTTTTTTCCGAGAAATTTAGTTTGTTAGGATGCACTTCCCAAGATTTTGTTTAGTTGGAACACATAATAAAATTAAAAAGAAAAAAAAAGAAAAAAAAAGATTTTCTTGTGAAAACAAGTACAAAAACAAGATCCACAAAAAGTTTTTATCTAGGGTTTTCACTTTTTAGACAAAATTCAGAGTGAGGGAAATAAGAGGGAGTGATATTAACAAGTGATTATCACCCCAAATTCGTTGATCAGTGTATGGAAAGATCTAAGGTCATTGTCGTTTTCACAACAACATATTGCTTGAAAAGACTCATTACTCTTAAGTGCTTTACAGGGAGGAAAGACCTCGTTTGTGGCAGACATTACTTGAAAAAACATCCTTGCTGAAAAATCATCGTCCAACTCCAACCTCTCTTTATTTGTTTCATCGTTGGATGCATGAAGCCATAGAAAAAGGCACGTCTACCATATTTTTCCTATATAAAGAGAACCTCATAGCTTATGTTTTCTGCAACAGAAAAACCCCAGTAATCATCTATATGTATATAGGTTAGTCTCCTCTCTACGTTTAATAAACCCTTTTTCTTTTTACTAAGGAAACTAAAATGCCGCTGAATGCTTCTATTTACCCGATGAATGTTTGAATTGTATACATAGGAAATGGGATTCTTTCTATTTAATTTCTTTTCGATTTACACTCTTAAAATGGTGTTACACAGTTGAGATTATAAGGGGGGAAAAAGAAGCTATAATTTAAGTATCTTGATTATTAATTTGTGAAATGCAAAAAATTGAGAGAATATAAATGGAGACAGATCGGAATATACCTATGTGCGTGTGTAATTCTCATATAAATGCATGCATTATTGATTATCTATTCTTTTAATTTCGAATCATTCGTATAATAGTCCACTTCATAGTGTTTACAATATTGGAATGAACAGTGAAGTATGTCTGTCCCTTTTCTAGACTAAGGGCACTGTTCATGGGATCTTTGGATCCTTCACTTTTTTTGGGTTTGTTTAGGAGAACCACAAAGAAAGATGTTCTTTTTTCTCTTTTTTGCCTTTTTCTTTTTAATGTTAATTTTATATTGCAGGTACTTAGAAACTTCCTTTTAAGAACTCAAATTCCCTAAGACGTGGATTTATGCTTTTGCTGACAACATTTTACCTGGAACATGTGAATATATGTACTGGACCTCCACGTCTTGCATGATGCATGTACCTGCCATATGTTGTTTTATTTATTTTTATTATTAGTTTGGCCATTCATGTAACACGTATTATATGTTAGGATCAGTTTCTCATTATTTTACATGCTCTCTATGTATAAATTGAAAATAATTTTTGTGGCTATATAAAGGAATAAAGAAACCGCCTTCAATTTGAAACTCTTAGAGCATGGAGTCCTCGATCAACTTCCCCGGAAAGGCATCCCACAAGGTTAGAACAAGATGTGTCTTGTTATTAATGGCTATTCCCATAGCATTAAGAACTTTTTTTTGACATAATGCATAGGAATACGTAAAATCAGTTTGTTTGATATCCCAATAAATAATTCCGGGATAACTATTCACATTTTTCATTTGATAAGTTATAAGCTGAATATCATGTCGCATGCATTGGTCTCATTAAACTTTTTTGGATTTCGTGTGTGAAGTCAAGAGAAGAAAATGATGCTTTCTCTAGTGAAGCAAAAGATTTGGGCGAGACTATGGATGCAAAACATAAAGAACCAAAGACAGCTAAGAAGGGCACGGGAGGGTGGAAAATGGCAAGTCTCCTACTGGGTAATAATTACTGCAGCTACTAATGATGTTAATTGCCTAATTGTATAGTTTATATCCTAAATGGTCTCAGCTGCATATATCATTATTAAAAGGGTAGTGAAGGTTAAGGCTGATCTGGTTAAATATGAAAATATTAGTGCTCTATCTCTCAGCTTTCCTTTTTCCATCACTAGAAAGTCTCACCACACTTATTAAAAGACAATTTCCTAAATGCCCAAGTTCAAAAAAAAAAAAAAAAAATGCATTTTCTAAAGTATTAATCTTAGCTATTAAAGTCACGAGTTTTTTTTATATGATTTTACAAATTTATAATCTTTTAAGTTTTTTCTAGTTAAAACACACTCAAAATCATTTAGGTTTAAACTCTCCAAAGAATGTGACTCTTAGATATATGATTTTATAAGTTAAGCTTTTACGGGGTTTTTGATTCTATTAATTTCATGCATTGTAATGCTAGGTAAAATTGAGAGTTTGATAAACTATCTACAAATTATGCGGTTTACATTTAAAATGCGGCTTTGTGACACTGACCTTGAATAGAATTCTACGTTTCACTTGGAGTTTACACCTTTTGATGATGATCTTTTTCTAATCAATTATCATTCTAATGTGCAGTGAATCAGGGACTTGCAAATCTAGCATTCTTCGGAGTTGGAGTGAACTTGGTGTTGTTTT
Organism: Combretum micranthum; assembly: GCA_024138025.1. Lineage (NCBI taxonomy): Eukaryota > Viridiplantae > Streptophyta > Magnoliopsida > Myrtales > Combretaceae > Combretum > Combretum micranthum. Next base: position 1,736,800 of record JAMXBD010000099.1, on the reverse strand, counting down.
TAACGAGAGTACTTGAAGACGAAAATGCTAGTGCAGCCAACAATGTGAGCAAGTGGACTGGAACGGTCTATCTTTGCTCTCTAATTGGTGCATTCTTAAGTGATTCATACTGGGGTCGTTACTTAACCTGCACAATCTCTCAGCTGATTCTTATCCTGGTAATTCATCATACATATCTAAAAGGACACACTTAAATTGCTTCATACACTTATATCACTCTCTGTACAACCAATATAATATAAAAATTCACTTCTTCCCTCATTTTCCTTCTAATTTTTTTGTTCATGACATTTAATTTGGATTTAAATTTGTACTATTTGGGCATATCAGTGTGCATATGAGCTCTCCTTTGAGAAAGGGGCCCCAAAGCCACTTAACTCTAGCAACCCTTAGTGGGGGAGTTAGACACATAAGAATAAGAGTCAACATTTTCAACTAATAAACATATATAATTCATGCTATATAAATTTTTAAATTAAATATTTATAATAATGACGTAGGTCACGAGTTTGACTTTGCTTGATGGGCTTTCATCAAAGACTCAACCCATAAGTGAATGGGAGTATTAAATAATTAATATTATAGATTCCACACTATATTTACAAGTTTATGCTTTCAAATTGGATGTTCGTCGAATTGACCTCAACAAATATAGTACAAGTTTTTCATTCTCTTTATCATGCACTAGCTAGATGTGTTTGTGCACTAAATCTTTATACATTCACTCAAAAATGACTTAGCTATCTTTTGAATTTGGTGAATATTTATACAAGGGAAAATTTTAAATAGTCCTCATAAACTTTGATTTAAGTGTGGATTTACTCTTAAGCTTCAAAACATCATAAACAACCCCAATAAACTTTAATAAATTGGCAACATAAAAGATATTTGATTTTTGGGTTAAAAAAATACTAAGATCAAAATTTAAGGGTTGTTAAAATATACTTTAATAAATAAATTTGAGAGGTGTTTTTGCAGCAAGGTTTAAACTTATAAGGGTCAATTTAAATTATTGGACTAGAGTTATTTATCAATTTATCGAAGTTCAAATAGGTGGTTTTTAGCATTTAATAGTTCAGGAAGAACCCAAACCAAGGTCAAAATTTATGGGTTATTTGCATTTTATCTTTCACATTATTTTTTTGCAATGAGAAAAATGTTGCCATTGCATGACTGATATGCACAATATCATGCTAAAAGAGGTGCTCAAGTTTGTGGCTTTAGATGATGAACTGATGTGTGCATGCGACATGATCTAACCAATTCTTTTATGTTTGTCCAGGGCTTGGTGCTACTGTCGATATCTTCTGGTGTATTTTTGATCAAACCAAATGGCTGTGGCGATGGAATCGTAAGCTGTATGCGCAATTCCTCTATCGGTATAGCCCTGTTCTACATCGCAATATACTTAGTAGCATTTGGATATGGAGGCCACCAACCTACTTTAGCCACATTTGGAGCTGACCAGTTTGATGAGGCAAATCCGAAAGAAAGCAGTTCGAAAGAAGCCTTCTTTAGCTATTACTACGTTGCACTCAATGCTGGATCTTTGTTCTCTAACACCATCTTGGTGAACTATGAGAATTCTGGTAATTGGACATTGGGGTTTTTGGTGTCCACTGGCTCTGCGGTTGCTGCTTTGATGTTATTTCTTGCAGGAACGCCTAAGTATCGCTATGTACAGCCATCTGGCAACCCGCTGACACGTCTTGCTCAGGTCTTCCTTGCAGCAGCTAGGAAATGGGATTTTCCTCCAGCTAAAGAAGGCAACCTTTATGAGTTGGAAGGATCAGAGTCTGCAATCAAAGGGAGCAGGAAGATTCTTCACAGCAATGAGTTTGAGTTAGTATCCACATATGTATAATCTTTAAGATTCACCAGTGTTCTATAATAATTTTTACCATTTGTTTAATAGATATATTGGCTCTATATTTTAATCTAATAGAAGGATTCAGAGGTTTCTGTTGATTTTGTCAAATACTTGATACCTTAACTAGCAATAACCCACTTTTCCTAAAATTGGACAGGTTTTTGGACAAGGCAGCAACAATTATAGAGAATGACATACAAGGTCCAACAAACCCATGGCGACTTTGTACCGTCACTCAAGTTGAAGAAGCAAAATGTGTCATGAGAATGTTGCCTGTTTGGTTATGTACAATTATCTATTCAGTTATATTCACACAAATGGCTTCCCTTTTTGTGGAGCAGGGAGATGTAATGGATTCGAAAATAGGGAACTTCCGAATTCCTGCTGCAAGCATGTCTGCCTTTGACATATGCAGTGTCCTTATCACCACTTGCATTTATCGCTGGGTCCTTGTGCCGATATCCAGAAAATTAAGTGGAAACCAAAAGGGAATAAACGAACTACAAAGAACGGGAACCGGATTGGTCATTGGCATGTTAGCAATGGTTGCAGCTGGAGTAACAGAAATCCAAAGACTCAAGCATGTTGTGCCCGGACAAAAGGCTAGTTCTTTGAGCATACTCTGGCAAATTCCTCAGTATGTTCTAGTTGGAGCATCGGAAGTTTTCGTGTATGTGGGGCTACTGGAGTTCTTCAGTGGACAGGCCCCGGATGGCATAAAGAGTTTTGGAAGCTCTCTTTATATGGCTTCCATTTCTGTTGGCAATTATGTTAGTACTTTGCTTGTTAACATGGTAATGGGGATCACAGCAAGAGGAGATAATCCGGGTTGGATCCCAGACAACCTTAATGCCGGACACATGGAAAGATTTTTCTTCCTAATTGCAGCCCTAGCAGCTATTGATTTTGTGATCTACTTGTTTTGTGCTAAGTGGTACAAAAGCATCAATATTGAGGGCCGTGATATTGAAGCTGAAATGGCAAAGAAAGTGGTTGACAGAGTTTAACAAATGAATCAAGTAACCTCATCATTCATATCTACTTATCAAACCAACCTTGATTAACATTACACTGGACCGAAAAAAGTATTTCACAACCAAATAATGTCAAGGACCTCTAAGATTTACTTTTGGTGTGGAGCAAATGAAGATGGAATGATGGGTGTAGCTGCTTTACTTCAGTGTATGAACTGTAGACTTGGTAGCTATTTTCATATACCCTTATTAAAGGATATGTTTATATTAAGAATTGCAATGACAATTTCAACTTGTAGCTTGCAAAGATATAGGGATGAAGTTGAACCTATTGTATTCAAATAATGACTGTATCATTAATGTTGGTTATATTTATATTTCCACGATTTATTTGACTTGGATTTGTCCAATTTCTTGATTCTTGTTAACAGGAATTGATAATTCAGTGTCTAGATCCTGAAAAAATTTTCTAAAACTTGAAAGGATCTAAGTCACATTATTACATCAGTGAAATTAGACCTAGAAAAGTGAATCAATATAGTAGATAAAAGAAAAGCTTATGCTGCTAGGGTTGAAATTTTTTTTTTTTTCGAAATAGTTTAGTATGTCCGTCTTTTTCAAATGCATGAGTAGGATTTTAGAAATCATACCTCCATGGTGTTAGTTTGAAACTAGTACCTAATATAATATACTTATGGCATGTACATTTTTTTTTTTTTTTTTAAATGCTATGTTGGTTCGCATGTTTTCTACATGTAAAACTCTCTAATAACTGTAATTAAATTTCACAATTATATATAGAAAATCTCGAATAATGCACTTGGGCTGCATGGGACAGGGAAAAAAAGAAAAAAAAGAGTGGGATTGTTATAGACAGTAAAGAGGGAGAAGAGAGAGAGAGAGTAGAGTAGCATTGAACATAGTTTGTTATGAGAGAGAAGAGAGAGGGGAGTAATTATAGAATAAGATAAAATAAAAAAAATAGCTGTCATACTTTTTGTTTTTAACATGTATTAAGTGGGATTCACTTAATAGAAATAGATAGATCTAACTAAATTAATTTCACTTTAAATCTAATTTAGATGGTGCCTCACATTAAAACAATTGGATCTTATTGTTTCATCATATATTGATCATTTTAGCATCATATTTTTATCTTTTTAAACAGGTATTTGCCAATAAACAGATACCAATGAAAAATAATAATTTTACTCGTAAACTAACCAAATAGAATCGATAGAAATGAGACAATCCACACAAATCTATATTACATCTCTAATGTAAGAATGTGTTATGAGAGAACCTCTATGATTTCCAACTAACGGCCTATCATTTAATCATTGAAACAATTATGTGAGTTAATATGATAAATATTAATTTATGAGATCCAGCCCTTTGAAAAAAGGGAATCAAATTTTTTGTACTATATATACATATACATTGTTTTGTATTATTTCTTTTTAGTTTTTAATTGAAATTAATTACGATTGCCTTGTTGTAATTTGCATTTAAAAATGATATTGACTTCTAGTTTCGGTATTGTAATTAAAATACCCTCACTTTCACTTAACAAAATATAAATGCTTAACAAATAAATAAATAAATACCCTCATAAATATGTGTATATATTTATTTATATATATAAGATAGATGACTTCTAAATGAGGTAGTCTTAAATAAAACACATATAGGATTATATATATATATATATAACACATAAGTTAGGTAAATAACATATAAGGAAAGCACAAAGGAAAAACTAGTTAAAAAAAAAATGTGAATTAAGTAGTGACCCATTAAAATAAAAAGCAACACATTCTGTCCTTTTCTCACTATCTTCTCACTGTCCCTCTCTAACCCTACAAAATATGACTTGTTTGCAATGTGGAAAGGGGAAGAGACACAGAGAAAAACAATAGCAGGTAAGCCCTTAAACCTCTCTCTATCAGTTCCGATTCCATGATCCTAAATGCTTCTATTTATTTATTTATTTATTGAAGTTAGAAAGAACCCTAGAGTTAACTCTACAAAGGTCATTAATAAATCAAAGCACCCATCCTTGAAGATCTTAATCACAATACTAATAGTCAAGCGATAATAAACTAGTACACCTTTTCAACCAGTGTATCTTAAAATTCCTAGCAAGTAATAATTTAATATTCTTAACCTTCCATCTTATAGTATTCCTAGGAACTTAGGATGCTAAATCAATATGTTAAGAATAAGTTTTGATCTTCTTTTTTTTTTTTTTTTGTAATAATCTTATCACTTTATTTTTAGGTTTCTTTTATGTCCTGTTTGGATGGTTTATATTTTATTTGTATCTGTATCTGTATTTGTATTTAATTTAATTTATATATTATATATATTTGATCCATTTGATTTTTTTTATGAGTACATTTATTTATTTTCTATTTATATTTATTTTATGATAAACAGTTTATTTAAATAAAAATGTTTGCATGTTACTTATGGGTCTGTTTGGATGGTCTATTTTTTATCTGTATCTGTATCTGTATCTTTTTCAAATGATATGTGTAAATATATCTGATTTAGATCTATATTTTATCTATATTTGATCTATTTGATTTTTTTAAGAGAACTGCCATTTTTTTTATCTATATTTATTTCTTGATAAACAATTTATTTAAAAAAATAAAAAAATATCTGTATCTATAAAAAAAGCCAAACAAACAGATCCTATATGCAAACAAAACAACAAATAGAGGCTAGTTTTTGAGATCAGTCATTAAAAAACCATTTGGGTGGGACATTATTTATGCAGCTAGCACAGAAAAAGCAGCTCACAAGGGAATTTCAGAATCTGCCAACCTGTACGAGCAATGTCAGCAATGTGCATGAAACCCAAGAGCTAATAGATTTGTCAGTGAAGTCACAATCAATCAAATCTAAATAATGCGAAAGGAATATTTCCTGGAAATTGATATATGAGCAGTTTCAGCCTTCCCTAGATTGCAAAGTCCAACCTATGGAAATCGTCACTGCCCAATGTGGCAAATAAGCACTCCAGGACTATGACTATGACTCCTCAAATTGAAAACCACATAATCACACTCATTTATCAACGATGGATTTGGTTTTTCATTTTTTTTTTCATAATTTTAATTTTTTCTTATGCTAACAATAGCTATCATCATGTGGGATAAAAAAATAAGAGGTGCAAACTCAATGTCAAGGAATATTGATAAGAGACATACCTTCTCAAAAAACTGAGGTAACAGTGTACTCAAATTGTTGCCTGTCGTACTCATGTCAGCTTTTTTGAAGAAAACTGTTGGTTATGTTTATCATTATCAGTAGTGTTCCTTGCACGATCCATATAAAGGACAAATTGACACATTGTTTTGAAACTTGCGAAAATATTTTAAGAAAAATATTTAAAATTTTTTTCATTTGTGCTTGAATTATTAGATTTTTATTGATATTATATCTGTATTTGTAATATATCTATATTATATTAATATCTTATCTATTTAATCAGTTTATGAGTAAAACAGTGAATCTTTCATCGATATCTATTTTATGACATATATTTATTTGAAAACGATAAAAATATAATACTAAAATAGTCAGAATATGATGCAATAATCAAACTCTTAATTTATTCGATTTTTTTATTGATAAAAGTTAAGAAGATGTTGAAAAATATTTTGATTCTCTTCATTAACTCCCTTTTAGAAATCTAGAGAAAATATGAGAGAACAGATGAGGAGATGGGGGAAAGAGAAAAGATATGAATGATGTAAATTATATAACTACATATATTATTAAAATGTTGATGCCGACAAGATAGCAATTAATTATTTGGAGAAATGGCACAGGATTTGATAATGGCAATTCTGTAATTTTGGGGAGTTTTGGAGTTTTGGATATTTACCGAGCGAGTCCATATTCTGAAGGGAAACGATCCAACGGACAGAACTCACAAGCTTTGCTTGTGACCCTAGCCGGTTTTAGGCCAAATTCCTTCGTTTAGGCCGTCAAAACTGCGTTTTTACTATTTTTAGTAATTTTTCTTTATGTCTTATCTTTTCATTGGATAATCATTTTTATATGCCGTCTGTGGCATTAATCTCCACCGTTCATTTGTTTTCGCCCTAGGTATTATTTAGATAGTTTCCTTTTTTGGTAAAAATAGCATATTATTATTCTAGGGTTACAGAAGAGACAGAATCTTGTTTTTGAATGAAATTTTTTGAGAGTGTTCTCTCTTTTCCAAATTCGTCATCTTGAATAGATTTCGATTTTTGATGCCAAATATCTAGGTATTCTCAGAATCAATGGTATTTGAAGATCACAAGCCGGTATTCGTGCGCGAATCAACGTCTTGCGATTGTTCCCTTTCGTATTCCGCTGCGTCAGTTGGTATCAGAGCTGCGTTCGTTCCAGGAGTAACGATGCGCTCGTAGACAATTAACCAGCGACGTATAGATGAGATTTATGAACGTGAAACTTAGATGGAGGATTGGAGCTATGCTTGATGAGAGGTTAGAACAAGGATTGGACAGATGATCGATCGGCGACTGGATGCTGCAGTAGCCCAGATGACAGAGAGGTGGAGGCGCTTGCGATGAATCAGAACGAGGTAGGAACCCTAACCTAATCCTAACCGTAACCCTAACCCTAATCTGAGGGTAGGTGAAGATTTTGAGGATGACGATGATGAGATGTCGTCTGCTGTTGAGAGCTTTTACGACGAATCGCCTAGGCGTGGTAGGCCACGCGGAGGTTGAGGAAGATTACAGACGCTGGGAATGGGTATGAGGACTGAGATTCCAGAATTTCATGGTACTCTCCAACCGGAGGAATTTTTAGATTGGTTGGCTACGGTAGAGGAGATATTAGAATTTAAAGGGGTTCCCGATGATAAGCGTGTGCAATTGGTGGCAACACGATTTCGTGATAGGGCCACAGCATGGTGGCAGCAGACGAAATTGACACGCTTGAGATTGGCAAGTCGAAGATTGAGACGTGGGAGAAGATGAAAAAGCATCTACGAGCGACCTTTTTGCCATATAATTTCCAGAGATTATGTACCAGAGATTGCAGAATCTGAAACAGGCAGCAAAACCGTTGATGATTACACCACAGAATTCTATCAATTGTTGCTAGAAACGAAATTCAGGAGACGGAGGAGCAGTTGGTGTCTCGTTATATTGGAGGACTACGGTTGCAGCTTCAGGATACTATCAATTTGTTTGACCCAGTTAATGTATCTGCTGCACATCAGAGGGCTTTAATTGTCGAAAGACAACAACGGCGGTCTGGGAGTGGTGTGTATGGCAGTGGGATAGTGAGTAGTGGCAGTAGTTAATCGTCAGGAGTGGGGTTACAGGTAGTAACACCACGGGGCGTTTCAGTAAACCTAATACTGATCGTCCTAGTACGAGTGGGATAAAGTGTTTCAAATGTGGTGAGGTTGGGCACCGACAGGCTGATTGTAGGAAAGAGGGAAGAAAGCACTTTTTGCTGAGAATGATGATGAGGAGGATGCTGCGGATTTTTTGAGCAGGGGTGATGGTGAACCAGTTTTTGATGAGGAGCATGTTGGAGAAGAAGTTGTGACTGGTGATGGCAGGGAGAATCTAGTAGTCCGGCGATCTTGCATGACTCCCAAAGGCTGAGGAAGAGTGGCTCAGGAGCAATATTTTCCAGTCCACATGTACCATTTTAGGTAAGGTGTGCCGATTCATGATTGACTCTGGAAGCTGTGAAAACATTGTGTCTACTGAAGTTATACAGAAGCTAGGCATTGAGTCTGAGCAACACCCGAAACCTTATAAGTTGGCATGGTTAAAAAAAGGGGGAGAGGTAACAGTTTCCAAACGTGCTCTCATTTCTTTTTCGATTGGTTCTAAGTACAAGGATGCTGTATGGTGTGATGTGGTGACAATGGACGCATGTCACTTGCTGTTAGGAAGGCCCTGGCAATTTGACAGGAGCGTAACATGATGGGCGAGCTAATTCATAGTTTTGTATATAAGGGGTGAAGATTATACTGGTACCCAACAAGATTCCACAGTGACTAAGCCACAAAACAGGGTAGTAGTAATTCCAGTATGTTGTCCTTAGCCAAGTTCGAGGAGGAGATAAAGCAATCTGATATTGTTTTTGCTTTGTTGGGTAAGGAGGTTAGTGGAGACGTGAGATACCTGGAGTAGCAGTTCCAATAGTAGAGGAGTTTCGGGATGTATTTCCTGAGGATTTACCAGAGGGGTTACCTCCACTGCGTGATATTCAGCATCATATCGATCTTGAACCTGGTGCAGCTTTGCCAAACCGACCTCATTATCGAATGAGCCCTGCAGAACATGAGGAGTTAAGGCGACAGGTTGAGGAATTGCTGACTAAAGGTTTCATCAGGGAGAGCTTGAGCCCGTGTGCTGTCCCAGCCCTCCTAACACCTAAGAAGGATGGCTCTTGGCGCATGTGCGTGGACAGTCGTGCGATTAATAAAATCACTGTCAGGTATCGCTTTCCTATTCCTCGCTTAGATGATTTACTTGATCAGCTTAGTGGTGCGAGGGTATTTACAAAATTGGATTTGAAGAGTGGATATCATCAGATTCGGATTCGAGTCGGTGACGAGTGGAAGACGGCTTTTAAGACAAGGGAAGGGTTATATGAATGGTTGGTTATGCCATTTGGATATCTAATGCGCCCAGTACTTTCATGAGGGTGATGAACCAAGTCTTGAGGCCGTTCATTGGTAAATGTGTTGTCGTTTACTTTGACGACATATTGATTTACAGTGCTAATGCAGAAGATCATCATGAACATTTGAAGGCTGTTCTTGGTGTATTACGAAGGGAAAAGTTTTATGCAGCCATGAAGAAGTGTGTATTTTTCACATCTGAGGTACTTTTCCTTGGTTATGTGATTTCTAGTGAGGGCCTGCAGGTTGATAAGCTAAAGTGGCTGCTGTTCAGCATTGGCCTAGACCTGGCACGCTAACTGAGATTAGGAGCTTCCATGGCCTTGCATCTTTCTATAGGCGCTTCATTCCACACTTCAGCAGCATTATGGCCCCCATAACAGATTGCATGAAAGGAGGGAAGTTTGTGTGGACTGAAGAAGCGACAAGGCCTTTGAGCAGATTAAAGTGCGACTTACCACTGCCCCGATATTAGTACTTCCAGATTTCACCAACCTTTTGAGTTACATGCCGACGCATCAAAGGTAGGGATTGGTGCCGTGTTGAGCCAGAATAGCAAGCCAATTGCTTACTTCAGCGAGAAGTTATCAGGGTCAAAATCTCGATACACCACTTACGATGCAGAGTTTTATGCTGTGGTGCAAGCAGTTAAGCATTGGCGACATTATCTATTCACAAGAGTTTGTCCTCTACACTGACCATGAGGCTTTAAAGCATTTGCACAGCCAGGACAAGGTCTCGGCAAGACATGCTTCTTGGGTGGCCTACTTAGAGCGTTTCACCTTTGTTGTGAAGCATAAATCTGGTATTACGAACAGAGTCGCTGATGCATTAAGCAGACGTCGGAGCCTTCTAAACAGAATGAATATTGAGGTACCTGGTTTTCACTCTTTTGCTGAGTTGCTTGAGACTGACCCATACTTTGCTAGAATTTTGCAACGGTTCGAGCAGGAGAGAAGTCTGAATATCTGCTGCAAGATGGTTTTCTATTTAAGGGTAATCAATTATGCATCCCAGATTGCAGCTTGCGTACTCTGATCATTAAGGAACTGCATGGTGAGGGACATATAGGTCGAGACAGAACTTTGCAGTTGGTGCAGGCATCTTACTTTTGGCCAACCATCCGCAAAGAGGTTGAGCGCTTTGTACAGCGTTGTAGAATCTGTCAAGTGTCAAAAGGGTCGCCACGAATGCAGGATTGTATATGCCCCTTCCAATTCCCTCACAGCCGTGGGTTGATGTCAGTATGGACTTTGTAATGGGATTACCTAGAACACAACGAGGTAATGATTCCATCTATGTAGTTGTTGATCGATTCTCTAAAATGGTTCACTTTATTCCTTGTAAGAAGACTACAGATGCTGTACGTGTGGCACAGTTGTACTTTCGCGAGGTATACCGATTACATGGGTTGCCTTCAAGTATTGTTTCTGATAGGGACACTAGATTTCTTAGTCATTTTTGGCGAAGTCTGTGGAGAATGGTCAACACTCAGTAAACTTCAGTAGTGCCTACCATCCACAAACAGATGGGCAAACTGAAGTGGTGAACAGGTCATTGGGTAATATGTTGAGAAGTTTGGTGGGCGAGCATGTGAAGAGTTGGGACCAGAAATTGAGCCAGGCTGAATTCGCACACAACCATGCAATTAATCGCAGCACGGGATTCAGTCCATTCCAGGTGGTGTACTCTATTATTCCCCGTGGCCCACTTGACTTATTACCACTGCCAGATAAAACCAGAGTCCATGGAAAGCAGAGGACTTTATCCATAATCTACAGGAGGTTCATAAATCTGTGCATGACAATCTGAAAGCGCTGCAAGCCGTTACAAGATGGTTGCTGAGAAAGAAACGTCATGTGGAATTTGAAGTGGGAGATTATGTTTGGGCTGTCCTTACTAAAGACAGGTTTCCTACTGGTGAATATAATAAGCTTTCTGCTAGGAAGATTGGTCCAGTGGAAATCATTGAGAAGATCAACCCCAATGCTTATCGATTGAAGCTACCTAGCCATATTCGAACTGCGGACGTCTTCAACGTTAAACATCTCCTTCCTTATGTTGGTGATGATTCAGATGAGGAAAATTCGAGGGCGAATTCTGTCTACCCCGGGGAGGATGATGCAGTGGACAAGATAGCAATAATTATTTGGAGAAATGGCACAGGATTTGATAATGGCAGTTTCGTAATTTTGGGAGTTTTGGATTTTTACCGAGCGACCATATTCTGAAGGGAAACGATCCAACGGACAGAACTCACCAGCTTTGCTCGTGACCCAAGCCGGTTTTCGGCCAAATTCCTTCGTTTAGGCCGTCAAAACCGCGTTTTTACTATTTTTAGTAATTTTTCTTTATGTCTTATCTTTTCATTGGATAATCTTTTTATATGCCGTCTGTGGCATTAATCTCCCGTTCATTTGTTTTCGCCCTAGGTATTATTTAGATAGTTTCCTTTTTTGGTAAAAATAGCATATTATATATTCTAGGGTTACAGAAAGGGACAGAATATTTGTTTTTGAATGAAATTTTTTGAGAGTGTTCTCTCTTTTCCAAAATTCGTCATCTTGAATAGATTTCGATTTTTGATGCCAAATATCTAGGTATTCTCAGAATCAATGGATATTTGAAGATCACAAGCCGGTATTCGTGCGCGAATCAACGTCTTGCGATTGTTCCCTTTCGTATTCCGCTGCGTCAAATGTATACTTATTTACAATGTCATAAGAAGAATTCAGTTCATTTATAATAATGTTATTAAAAGAGTTTGACTTATTTATAAAAATTGTCTTCTCGTAAATAAATGTCTATTGCCATTAATTATTTTTCTTATTTACTGTCATTTATATTTCTTCCGTAGGTGTTACTATTGCATATAGAACCAACTAGAGATAAGTTTTATCTATTTGTTTGTTTGTTTCTTGTCAAACAAACAAACAAATAAATAATAGGCGATGAATGATGAATTCAGGCTAGGCAGTAGATTTGAGTTTTTCTGATTCTATGTTAGTAATAGAATTTGAAAGAGAAGTAGAATTCAATTAGAAAGAAGAAATGGCGTGATCATTGTAGAAGACTACATCACACTAGGCAAACATGGTGGAGATTACATAAAAATCCTGAAAATTTAAAGGAAAGCAGCTTTAATAAAGGAGGCCAACTTTCCAAGGCGGTACTATGAGCCAAAAAAATTCAGCCGTAGGGAAAATGAATGCTTCTTTCATGGCAGATCAATTAATAGTACTGTAATGGGTCATCAATCAAGTTTGACTTGGTACTGATGATAATAAGACAAGTAATTCTTCTAGTGTAACTATGCTTAAACAAGTATCTTTATTGCTCATTCTCATTAGAGCATCCGTAGCTCTAAGGATCTTTACAAGAATCTTAAGACGCTAAATTAGATCTCCTTTTTTTAAGGATCCCATCATTTTATCCTTAAAATTCTTCACACAAGATTTTTTTATAATTTTATGGCTCCCACAGAACAAAAATTGTACGCAACATTCTTCAAAAAGAAAAAAAAAATCACTTTATCGACTTAGAGGGCCTTAACTTTTCATAGAATTAGTTCCTAATGCTAAAGGATTGCAAAAGAAGTCTTGCTCCTATGTTTTCACGCCGAACACCTATCGTTGGGGTTACTCTAATATAGGTCATGATTACTGGGCAGTTCATCGTAGGGAAATTGATCACATGTATAACTTTATAAAGCTATATAAATCTCTAAATACTTGTGATAATTTGAATAGAGTATTAGTGGCTAATGGTGAAAATATACTAGCAAAGGGGAAGCAAACTCTAATTGGCTAATTTGAGACATAACTAATCCTAAACTATAATATAATCTATTGAGTGTAAAAATTTTAGTTGATAATATGGATTGTCAAATGATTTTCTCCTTAACTTCCCTAGATTTATTGATTTCTTTTATGAATATTGTGTCGTGAATAAATTACCAAAAGGTTCCTTTGGTGCTTGATTCTAGAAAGCACCCAAATCCTTTCATTCTAGAGCCCTTTTCATATGTCAACTCCTATTGGGTATAAGTGGTTTCTTACTTTGTGAATGACCACTCACGATTTTGTTGGGTACATCTCATAAAGGAAAAATTTGACATTTGCCATATATTTTAGCAGCTTTATAGACTAGTTTTTTATATGTTTCATAAAAACATCCAAATACTTCAGGCTAATAATGGAAAACAATTTTTCTTCAATATGTATGAAAAATGCCTATGGGAAAAATGAAACTGTACATTAAAACTCTTATGCTTACACTCCATAACAAATTGGAGCAGTAGAGTGGAAAAATAAAATATGCTTGAAATTATTAAATCTAAGATGACTGGAACTTCAATCCTGAAAGGAGACTATTGAACACTCTTACACCTAAAGTTTATCATTGTATAGCCTTTAGTGTTAATAATACACCCAACAAACACAAACTTGAATTAAGAGAAATTAGGGTGTTTTCATTGGCTATTCTAACATAAAAAGTACAAGTGTTATTATTCCCCCAAAGAAAGGGTATGTTATTATTGATGTTATTTTTTTTTTTGTTTTTTGAAAATAAGCTTATTTCTATGCAAAAGTCCAATGGAAAACGAGAAATAACCAAGATCTTGTCTCATTCTTGATTTATTGACTTCATTCATTGTTTTGGGATAATCCAACACTAGGCTGCTCACACAAGTGTCATTTGTTGGACATGGTAGAAGCTATTTAACATAGATAGCTTAAATGCCCTTTAGTCATTACACCTACCATCTCATCTCTAAACTAAAATAACACAACTCACCCACCTAATATTGTCAAGGTGTATTCTACTGACCAAAGCTAGCTTCCTTTTATGACCAATTATCCTTTTTAAAGAAAATATCTACCTATCATTGTGAGTGAGTTTCAATGCACAAATTTGGTAAAGGAGGAGGAAGAGCTTGTGAATTACCTTGAGAAAAAGAAAGAAAATGGTACGTACACAATATACTACATCGAATTTTGTGAATGACTTAAAACTGTTTGTTGAATATAGCACTTGTTTAGGAAGTGATTCTTAAAAATATAAAAGAGCTCTGCTTTATAAAACGAAAAATGGGGGGGGGACATTTTTATGGATGAGTTACAAGCATTGTACCAAAACAACATATGGGACGCTGTGGATTTACTTGATGGTGAGAAAGTCGATGGAGCAAATGGATTTTTTTGCATAAAGTATGGATCGAATGGAAACATAGAGAGTGCAAGGCACATTTAGTAGCTTAAAGTTACATTAAAACTATAGGATAGATTATGAAGATTGCAGCTCCTTTAGCAAAGTCAAAATCATTATCTGGTTTGAAGTGGTCACTTGAGGCTTAGTTCACAAATTTAGGAACACTTGACCTGGTTATAATATATACAAAGATAGGTAAATCACACTTCGTTTATGAAGTTGCTGTAGATGGATTAAAATTCATCATATATACTTACCTATATGATATTAAATTACAGATGATGACTAGAATGAGATCACTTAGATAAAAAAGAAGATTAAGGAGGTTTCTAAGACAAAATAGTTTGGAATTTGAAATTCCTTTTAGGAATAGAGGTGATTGGGAGAAAAAAAAAAAAAAGAAAAATCTATCAGTTAAAGAAAGTATATTTAAATTTGATAAATGAGATGGGTAAGTTGGGGAGTAAACCACAAAGCATACCATTATCTAGGAGTGAGTATGGTTTGGTTCGGTTTTTTCTTGTCTTAGACCAAACCCTTAAATAACGATTTGGTTTGGATTAGAAATTTTCCAAGCTATTAAATAACGGTTTGATTCGATCTGGATTATTATGAATGACATGAAAATTGTAATATCATTGTCTAAAGGCAAATCATGCACCTCTTCAATTCAAGGCATAAGGTACAAAAATTTACAACTAAACAATAATTTTCCCTTTCAGTCTCAGTTTCTAAGTACATAATTGAACCATCATTATAATTTAAAGCTTATAGTTGACGTATCAACAATAATTTTTTTCTTAAATTTATAGTATTTCAAAATGCTCAACTCAATTCATTAATTTTAACGATGAAGTATCATGAAAATGTTACAAACTTTCCAATTAATCCAAATAAGTAAAAAAAAAAAAAACATAAATGCCAAATAAAAATTCCTCACCTTTAAGCATGGTATGGGTTGTCAGTATCATGGTTAAGGATTAAGATAGAAAGAAAATTGAAAAGCATATATGATGAAGAGAAGAGAATGATAAAATTTGCGAATGACAAATTGAATAATTGAGAGATGACTAGAAAAGTGAAAACGGTAGGTGATGATGGTAAATAATAGGTCGTAGCCTAATTGACCTATTGCTAGCCTTACATGGCCCATGAGGTCCATGAAAAACACTGAAGCCTATAGGCCGAAACACTCCATGGTGGCTTAGCTCAGGTGAAGGACCAGCTTGACATGGACTTCAACCTCAAGCTCTCATGGAGGACATCAATTTCCTCTTTCGTCGAGTTTCTACCTTCAAGTAGAATCCTATGTTAACATCACTGCTTGAGCTCATCAATGAGTTGCCCTCTCTAAACTTGCCACATGCTCCTTGTTCATGCCTGGGTGGGGGGGGGGTAGGGTGGGGTGGTGGGGGGGATATGGGGTGGTGGTGTGTTGGGTTGAGAGGTTTCTAATCCGGCCACACTCTACACTCTACCAACTCCTTCTCCCTTGGGTCCAAACAGTTCCTTTACCTTAGGACCAAGTTAACTGCCAGCCTAAGGTCTACTCTAATAGAAAAAGATTCTATGAGACTCATTTTGGAATAACCTTAACTATAAATACCATTTTCCTCCATTACATAAGCGGGTCTAATCATTTTACTCAGTTTTGAATATTCCTTCATGCTCTCTGAAGTGACCTACAAACTAATTTAAGCATCGAAGTGGTTGTGTCAGACAAACCCTCGACAGAATCAACACCTGCAATAATAGGAATTAAGAGTAGGGTTATATTATTTGGGTTGACCTCTATTTCTTTACTTTTTACTCTTAGTCCGTAATCACATTTTTTCTTAATTTATTTTCTGAAATGGTTTAGTTTGGATTTAACAGTGTGGTTTAGGTTATCTACTAAACAAAATTAGAATCCATTTGGGAACAACCAATCTGAACCACAATCCAAATTGTTAAAAAAAAATCACAATTTCGGTTTGGTTTGGTTCGGTTTGTGGTCTGTTTGGTTTGGTTGGTTTTTTGTCCACCTCTACTATTATCTTAAAAGAGCAAATGTCACATTTGGTACCTAACTGTACTCATTTTTATAATTAACTATTTAAAATTTAAAAGTGTTAATTTACTTTCTATAAACTTTTCAAATTTATTTATAGTATCTAGATTAGATAGTTAACTGCTAAAATAAGTAAAACTTGGCTATATAGTAAAAATTGAAAAATTAAAAGTATTAAATTGATGAATCTAAATTTCTAGTAGTTAATTGAAAAATTAGGTAAAAATTAAGTTGTGACGTTAGCCCCACCATAAATTTGGAGAACTTATATCACTAAAAATGACATTCTAGTAATCAAAGATTGGTAGGAAGGCATAAATATTTGTATATGTAGTTTTATCTAGCCTATTTCATTCAATTTATCAATCAAGCTATAATGATCCTACCAAGCATCATTTTCATTGACACTATGTTTACAAAGATAAAAAGGGAGAAGAAAGAATTAGATGAGATGTAATTTCGACAAAATTAGGAAGGAATGGAATTCCTTAGGAACAAATCAATAGGTCCCATGATGCAACATCACTTTTTCATCTTATCAATAGTTGATTTTCCTTTCTTATCTTTCCTTTCTCTGAGCAAACATGTATAAAGAAATTAAATGTCTCAATTTTTTTTTTCTAGTTTTTCCATTTCGTCTCTCCACTTTCTTCCCTCTTAATCCCTCTCCTCATTTGAAATGTAGTGTGAAAGAAATGAAAATAGGAAAATTAGGGACTTTGTACACGCAAATTGGAGAGAAGATATTGTTGATGGCAAATTTACCGTAGGACACTATATAAAGGTGTGGAGTAACCTTGTAACTTGGAGAGGTAAGAAACAATCTATGCTAGTTGAGTAGTGTAGAAGCAGAATAAGCATTAGCTTAAAGGATTTGTGAAGTTATGCAACATCAAAGATTGTTGCAGAATCCATATTCAATTGAAGAAATATTGTTTTTGGCGATAGTAAATATGCTTGGAGCATTAGTATAAGAGAAAACACGTTTGTCTACATTGAAATTTTATTTAGTCAGAGATCAAAGAGGAGAACTCAGGTTACAATATGACTTAACTTGTAACCAAGAACCTAATTTCTTGACAAAAATGTGATGAAAGAAAGAAAACCTTGGAGGAACTAAGGTTAAGGTTTAAAAAAAAACGGAAGAAGAAAAAGAGACTAAGCAAGATTAGGTTGATTTTAAGGAAAGTAAAGTGTTTTTGGTAGGAATATTTGAACAAGGGTTAGTTGATAGTTTAGATTGTTAGGCTTTACTTTTATTTTACTTCAATAGATATATCTTCTATGCCATGACTTGAGCTCTATGATATTCATACTAGCAAAGTTTTCTTTCTCTCTCATCTGGTGTCCATTTTTTTTAATTATTATAAAATCTTGTCAAAACATATTTAGTAGACAACAAAGTTTTTATATACTATATAAAAGCTAAATTTCATCAATGATCTTTTTGAACTGACTTTAAGTTGAATTTGACTTTTAAGAATTCTTTTAGGCCTTTTTGGGTTAAGGTGATAAGGTCAAAGAATCAAATCCATATATTATTTAGGATCATAAAAAAGATTTGCCGTGTTGGGATTAACGTAGAGCCATCCTCCTACATTTTTCAATAAGGTTCATGCACTGTAACACTTTTAATGAATGGACCTATATTTACAAGGGAGACCCCTATGAAATCCATTAATGAGACCAACTAATTCTAAGTATTGAACATCGTGATTCGATAAATAACATCAATGACCAAGTTCTATAAATATCCCCAACCTTCTTTATTTAGTGGATCTAAGATTCTAGAAAAATGTTTTTGTATTACTTGATTTCCAACTCAAAAGATCAAACACTTGTCCTAAATCAAGAAGACACTCTATTTCATCAATTATAATGAGTTTTGATACTTTTTAACTCCTTTGCCACGAGTACATTTGAGCTTGTTGAGACTGTCTATTTCTTATCTTTATTCTCTTTTCTCTTAATTGCCCTTTACATGCCATTTCATGTGCCTCCTCTTAGGTTCAGGCTTATTGGATTAGGCAACTAGAGAGACGATGGGCTTTGATTCATTAGTTTGAGGCCTTATACAAGAAGGCTATAAGCCAGTTTCCCTCATAAAGAAATGCACCACTTCTACAGACTGGACTAACAGATGTAATATCATAGGATATTTCACCTTCACATGTAGTGTGATATGCACATAGCATGCATGTTATTACTCTATTCGAACTTATACACCTACATTTATGACAACTCCACTAAGGAAGAAGAAATTGACAATTGTATGACTAGGGAAAAAAAAAAAAAAGCACTCATCCTAGTTGTCACTAGTTCTAATTTGGTAAAGGTTGAATATGGGTTATCTAGACTGACTTTAGTAGATGTTGGGTTTATAAAACATAATATGTTTGAAGGCACACGACGTTGAGCTTGGTGTGGCCATTTCGATGCCTAAATTAGTAAGCAAATTGATTTTGAGGCAATCGATGAGAGAAAGAGAGATTTCATGTGATACTACCGTTCTTGTGGAGGGGAGATGGTTATCTATAGTCAGATGATCCGTGACGATTGTGTTGTTGGATCATGGGAGAGTAGGTGGTAAGTGATAGTTATGGTGGACATAGGGTTAATCCACTAATCTATGTTCACACGTGATGACCCCGATCGAGGAGAATATTCCAAGAGACATTGAGCATAGTGTCAATCGAATGCTATGGAAGTTAGTTGTTACCCAAGACAAGGTGAAAGGTGCCCTAATGAGGCTTCCTCTTGTGACTAATATGAACTGGGTTTTAGCGTAAGGGGTCAGCTTAAGTGGCTTATAGGCTAGCTGAACTCGGCATGGAAGGCCCATAGTCTATATTAGATCATCAACACTAATGATATTACAAGTCAAGAACTTGACACTAATCCT
Organism: Combretum micranthum; assembly: GCA_024138025.1. Taxonomy (NCBI): domain Eukaryota; kingdom Viridiplantae; phylum Streptophyta; class Magnoliopsida; order Myrtales; family Combretaceae; genus Combretum; species Combretum micranthum. Next base: position 1,717,117 of record JAMXBD010000099.1, on the reverse strand, counting down.
AATACTTTCTAGCATACCATGCCATCATTCAAGGCTCATCACAATGTCCTTTATAGCACATAGATAATGCCACATGCATCGTAAGGTAATAATGCATAGATAAGGATGCAACCAGGGCGGGTTTGGGACGGATCATATAAGACCCGAACCCGCTCCGCTTCCTAATAGGTTTCCTAAACCCGCCCAGCGACCCTACAGGGTTTTCTATTCAATACCCAAATCCGCCCCTGTAGGGTTTTGACCTTGACCCGCCCTGCGACCCGCTTAATTTTTTTTTCCTCTTCTCAACACTTAGTTAAATTACAAAATTTAACGATAAGTTTATCCTATAGGAGCATAATAGTTAGTTACAACTATGCTTAAATGAATTTTACAAGATATGCCACAACTTTATTAAGAAATATAAAGGTTTAAAACTATCATAAGAAGATTTTCAAATGTAGATGAAAAGACATTACTTCACTTACGTAAATATACATAATACATATGTAGGAACCGTGCCTTGTGAAGACTTAAGAATAGAAAAACATGTTTTCAAAAATACTGATAGTGAGAGGGAAAGCAAAGAAGCAATAAGGTCAGTGTGTAATGTGTTTACTGTGTTAGCTCAATAAGAAAATTCGTAAGGGCTTTTATATCTTAAATACAATGGAGGTAAATCAAGATATTAAAAGTCAAGAAATAATAAAAATATATTACATAATTATGATTTTAAAATTTTAGATTTAATTTTTTAAATTATCTATATTATGACGGGTTTGGGTTACTCATCGGGTTTTTGTAATGACCCGAACCCCCCCAAAACCCTATAGGGTCAGTGAGTAATTTTCCAAACCCGTCCTACGATCCTATAGGGTTTTTAACGGTTCGGGCGGGTCGGGTACCTATAATGACCGCCCCGGTTTCATCCCTATGCATAGATAATAACAATAATGTAAGAGAACACAGTGGCTTTAAATTAATTCATAATAGTGTCAACTCCTTGCATGCCTAACATGGCTTTGTTGTGGCACAACAAGGTGCAGCTTTACCATATCGACTACTGCTGTTGTTGCATAACAACACTTTGTAGGCACCTTAGCTTGTCAATTTTTGTACATTCGCCACAGAGGTCATTCCACCTTAAAGAGTAAAATCCTATGTTAGAGCCCGTTGTTATTTAGCCATTAGTGCTTGAAGTGAGAGACAATGGGGTTTAGCTTAGAGCTCCTTATCTTCACATGTTGCACTGCTTATGATTGGAGGACATGTAATTCACAAAAAGTCCTTCTACCATACTAATGGAAGCTATGACCTTTGTTACAAGAGGCTTGTTTGTTACGAAGAAAGATCTGGATGTATACTTAGAAAAAATTTAAATGAATTTTATCATGGGAGTGTTAGATTTCAAGCTCCTGTATGATCCATATTGCTACCAAGCCTTATTCCAAGGACTACATGAGTTATAAATCGTTTTTTTTTTTTTTTTTTTTTGTATAGCATAAGGGATAGTGCCAAAGAACACTTGAAATTTATTGAGATGCAGGAGGCTAGTGGATTTGGTTATGATTTGAAACTCAAGCAATTTTCTTAGTTCCTTATAGAGAAGGTATACACATGATATGTCAATCTTCCGTTTGAGTTATTAGATTCATAAGAATTCAACAAAAAAAAAAAAATGAAAAAGATTCATGGGAAAGCGAGTAAGATGTTCTTAAAAAATTATCTCTCTATTCAAGAGTAGGTCACTTTTGACCAACATTGGGTGAATTCAATAGAAGCCTAAGGAAGTTTTAGTGGAGTAAATAAGATGGTAATGTCCTTTGGATATCCTAGATGTTTAGGATGAATGCTGATTAGTAAAGGTTTGCATTTTGGGGACGAATATTGGGTATACTTAAACACATAGAAAACCTCTTTTTAGTTCCATTTGTCGCATTGGTTGAAAATGCACATTGGATTAACGATTCAGTTGCACACTAACAGCGTGAAAATGCAAACAAAAATGCTAATAATATCTTATATGTGAACCAACTTATTCGGTGTTATGAGATTCGATTAATAATACGTTATATGAATTAAGCTCATTGGTAGTTGATATGACAATGATCTCCATAGGAGACTAGTAGTGTTTTCTTCAAATTTAGTAAGCTCTTCTTCTCCACCTAAGATAGTCCACACACCGTTGGTATTGCCCCTCCAACCTCACCCTACAATCTCTTCATTAACATACATTTCTTGCAGCAATCCTCTATCCATCTCTAAGCTTCGGTGCATGTCGTGGTGGTTTTTTTTTTTTTTTTTTTTTTTTTGGTGGATCACAGTACTAGATTTTTTGGTCTTGAAAAATAACTGTTTATTTTCTATGGACCATTTTCACTATAAGAGACGTGTCCGTGATGATGTTCCTAATCTTTTTACAGTTTGTTAGCTCAGTCTAATTTCTTTCATTCCTTGTTTCTTAAAGCTATATGAATGTATTATGAATGTATGAATTTTTGTTTTTTAGTGGGAAAAAAATGGAAACATATGCCTTTTTTTGGGCAAAAAAAAAAAAAAAAAAAAGGAAAGAAAGAAAAGAGAGAAAAGAAAGGTAAAAAAAAAAAAAATCTCTCACCATGATCAAGTTTAGCAAATATAACAAAAACTTGCCATGGTACCCATGTTAAAGGTCATACTCTACCTCTTAGACCCTTTCTTCCAACAGATTCACTGGTATTCTTAGAGATAAAGACAGTTTCTGCGAGTCTCGGGGATGGCACATACACGTAGTGCCCATAGTGTGTGAATTTTTATTTTGCTGAAACTCGAGTCTCTGTACCTTTAGTATTTGTACTTTTCAATTTAACTACAGCTTTGTGAAAATTTATAAATCAAATGTCAAACCAAATTGAAAGCATAAGCTCTTATGGAACCTTTGTTTTCCAAATACGAGAAACAGGATATCTAGAATTTTAGAGTTAACAACGAGACAGCAAACAGAAAATTTAAATCTTAAGTATAATAAAACTTAGTTCTTGCAAATTGCGAGAATAGAGTCTAGCCGTCACATACCAAAAGCTTGGAATTAGATTTCCCCATTAGCATGTATATACTAATACATACATCAACGCATTTTTTTTTTTTAATCACAATACCCTGATCCAGACGTTCTTTATAGCATCAGATTCGGAACTTGTTCTTATACGAAAAGACCCATTTGTTTGGACCACACTAATATGTTGTCTTTAACTAGATTTGAGGAAGAGTTGCAGGATTCTGATATTGTGTTTGCTTTGGTGGGGAAGGAGGTCGAAAAGGAGATGGAAGAACCTGAAGTGGCAGTTCTAATTGTGGAGGAGTTCCGGTATGTGTTTCCTAAGGTGTTGCTAGATGGGTTACCACTATTGCATGATATTCAACACCAGATTGATCTTGAGCCCGGTGCAACCTTCCAAATAGGCCACATTGTTGAATGAGCCCTACAGAACATAAGGAATTGAGGAGGCAGGTTGAAGAGTTGCTTGCCAAGGGCTTTATTCAAGAGAGTTAGAGTCCGTGCACTGTTTTGGCTCTTCTAACTCCTAAGAAGCGGCACCCAACGTATGTGTATGGATAGTCGAGCTATCAACAAGATTACTGTCAAGGATTTTTTTCCTATTCCCACTTAAATGATTTACTTGACTAGTCGGGTGGTGCTAAGGTATTCTCGAAGCTAGACTTGAAGAGTGGGTATCACTAGATTTGTATTCGATTTGGTGATAAGTGGAAGATACCCTTCAAGACATGAGAGGGGTTGTATGAGTGGCTAGTTATACTGTTTGGACCGTCCAATACCCTCAGCACATTTATGAGAGTGATGAATTAGATTATGAGGCCATTCATTGGCAAGTGTGTTGTTGTCACTTGTGGGATATTCTTAGTATGTTGTGTGGGGAGAAGCTTTATGCAGCCATGAAGAAGTGCATTTTCATGACTTCGGAGGTACTCTTTCTTACCTATGTGATTTTGCTAATGGTTTGCAGTTGATAAGTCAAAAGTGGAAGCAGTTAAACAATGGCCTAGACCTACTACATTAACTAAGGTTCGAAGCTTTCATGGCTTTACATCATTTTACAGGCGATCTATACACCACTTCAGTAGTATTGTGGCTCTTCTCAAGGATTGTATGACAGGTGGGAAGTTTTCATGGACATATGAAGTAGAAAAGGCATTGCAATGATCAAAGTGCGTTTTACTACGACCCCGATTTTAGTGTTGCTGATTTTCACTAACCTTTCGACTGCATGCAGTTGCCTCTAAAGTAGTGATTGGACCTATTTTGGGCCAGAACAATAGACCAATAGCTTATTTCAGTGAGAAGTTAATAAGGGCAAAGCTGCAATATAGTACATACAATGTGGAGTTCTATGCTGTGGTGCAAGCTGTGAAGCCTTGGCATCATTACTTGTTTCACAGAAAATTCATCATCTACATTGACCATGAAGCTCTAAAGCACTTAAATGATCAGGATGAGGTTCATCTTGACATGCTTCATGGGTGGCTTATCTGAAGCGTTTCACCTTTGATGTGAAACATAAGAGTAGTGTCACAAATAAGATTGTTAATGCACTGAGTAGGCATAGGAGTCTTCTAGGTAGAATGCAAGTGGAGGTACCTAGTTTTAATTCATTTGCTGAGTTACGTGAAAGTGACCCCTATTTTTATGCTATTTTAGCAAGAGTCAAGAGCTGGTGACAGAACAAAGTACTTGCTGCAAGATGGGTTTTTGTTCATGGGTAATCAGTTGTGCATTCCAGACTGTAGTTTGAAAGATCAGATTATTCAAGAGCTACATAGTGAGGATCATGTTATGCATTCACATCTACTTGTTTTTTTTCTTCAAGGTTTATAGTAAATTTACTTCATTTTCTTATTTCCTATTGTGTATATGTTTAGTTATTTTATCACAATTTCCTTTTAACCTCATGAAGAGAAACTTTTATTTGATAGTGGAAAGCTTAGAAAGAGTGCTGTAAAAACATGAATGATGTTTTTCATAGAATATTAGGCTAATACCTTAATTCTGGTGTAACTCAATTAACACATGCTGTTTGATTGTTATAATTTGTAATGATTGAACTTTGATATTACAGATCTTCAACTACAACAATGTGAAGAAAATAAAAAAAAGGAAATTTAATATTTTATTCAAAAGTTCATTTTCTTTCTAAATTAAAGAATTTTAGATTTATTATTGTATTAAATAAGCCATTGACAATTATACATGAATGTGAATGTTAGACTTAGAAATTAATCGCTTTATGAATAATTGAATTTGATGTATTTTACATTATATGCATATATCTTAATTATTAATATTATTTTCTATAGTTTGACAAATTAATAAAAAGCTTTTACATTACTTTCAGGGGTATAATTAATTATGGATTGCTGAGGGGGTACATGATTTCTTGTACTATATGATGTAACACCCTTGTCCTATAATGTATTGTTATTAGCACTACATTTGTTATTATTTTATCCTTATTTAGGATTATTAATAATTACTATTAATTTACACTTGCTAATGGTTCAGTCGGCCCGTAAACTTAATGTTATGATCTCACATTGAGTCTATGAGAAATTGTGAAATCATACTTTAGTCTAGAGGATTCTTCCACCTGATAGGCTGGTCTTTTGGATTGGGCTTCCTTTTTGAGCTTAGTATCTAATATTTGATGCTCTCATTAAGAGACCAATGCTAATGGGAGATGAACTGGAAAAGAGCTAGAGTACAGCAACCCAAAGTGGGACTGCGAAAGGGCTAGAGTGTAGCCATCCATTTCATGAGAAATTATGGAATGGTACTTAAACCTAGAGGGTTCTCTCACTTAATAGGTTAGTCTTTTTGGTTGGGCTCTTCCTTTGAGCTTAGTATCTAATACATAACCCCCCATTCCATCGTATTAGACAACTTCAACCTTGGCTCTAGGATAATATATACTAGGCTGAGCAATGAAATTTTAGCAATGTAGGATAATGAATCCCCATTATTGTGTTCGTATGTTTATTGGAGATGAAAAGTTGTTTCTTACGCCAATAGGAACTGTCCTAAAACAAAGAAGGAGCCTATTTCTAGATGTGTTCTTCACAAATCATTTCTATAAAAACGAGCAAATTTTCAAAGACATATGATGAGACGGTTAATGTATGACACGGGGAGTAGTAGTTGTTTTATAGGCTAACACACGTAGTAGTAAATGGTTCTCTTATGTATTTTTCTACATGTTTTTTGTTGGTTGATGATATCTGATATGGGATAACAAATTGAAGCTTGAAAGAATTGCCGTTAAAAAAAGTGAAACTACTTATGACAATGGGTTTTCGTGAGAGACCCGTGAGAAGGGGTCCAAAGTAATGAGTGTGGCTTGTTGGTCCTTTTGGCTTTGTGTTTGTGTGTTAAGGAAGAGGATTATTCATTTATCTATCTATTTGGATTGTTATCTGTATCGGATATATATAGATTCAGTATATGTTCAGTTTGATTAATTTATGAGTAAAATTATCGGTTTTTTATCAGTATCATATCAGTATCAGTTCATTATCTGTTTGGCACCAAAATGATGCCAAAACAACAATAGAATGATGAACCAAACAAATCCTAATGTAATAGGAATGAGATCTAACAGTTTCTCTAGAAAGACATACCGCACGTACCATATTATCAGGTTCAGGATTAATGAGAATGTGAAGCCGAATCTGCTACAAGACTCCAGAAACACATACACGATCTATTTAACATGAATCTACAACACATACATCGCGTATACCAACACAAACACATATACAAGAACCATTACTGCTCCAACACATACGCTGAAAAAATAATGATGGAGGATACTGTTTTGAGAAAGAAAAACTGAGGTGAACTCAGTTCGTTCCATAATATGATTTCCCACCTACATCAACACGTATCGAAAATGATCGGCTTTAATGTATGTTGCACTTCCAACAATACCATTTATCCCCAAGGAGACACCTTCTCTCTTGTTTCTGGAGCAAAAACCAAAATTTCCATTTGAAAAATTCTCCTTAATTTGTAGACAAATACATAGGAGAACCTTCCAGTAGAGCAATGTCATAGATAAATATTAGTTTGGAGGAAGAGGGGGATAAAACCCATTATCCCAAATTGCTAAAATTTCTCTACTTAGCGTAGAATATATTAGCTTGATGGAAGAGCTAGGCCAACTCTTTGGAAATCCCAATCTCTGTTATGATTTAAAAATGAAATAATATATTCTAATACTTAGGGTGATAATGATAGTAATGACCATTAGCAAGTGCAAATTAATTGGATTTACTCATAAATAAACCTTAAAGATAAGATACAAATACAGATAAAAGAACAAACCATTCAAACAAACTCAAATTATATAGGAAAAACAATAAAACCAAATTACAAGGTATGATGTTCAATTTTATACAAAATATGTTCTCTAATAATTTATTTTTGAGAACTCCATAGTTTCATCAATAAGACTATTCAATTAATTGTTGACTGTTTAAATAAATATAGAAATTTATATATTAACTTTTTTAATGGTGATAACTCGATATCAATATAAGCCATAAAATAATCGATTCTATTAAAAAAAAGTTAGATATATTAAGATATTTAATGGTGATAAGTAAGAATGAATATAAACCATTAAATAACCGATAAGAACGACCATTTGATTTTTTTTCTTTTTTCATTTACATTTGTAAGACAAGACATTTAATATCTAAAATACTAATGAAAGTAATTACAAAGTTTAATTAAAGAGAAAATTGCAAATGACCCCTCTAAACATTCATCTAGTTGCAGATTCACTTTTAAACTTACACCTTTAGATCTCTTAAGCTTTTATCTATTAGCGATAATTAACATTGTTTTTTGTTAAAAAAATACACTTTGAAAATTTAAAAATAAAATGTGTAATCCCCCTAATTTTATGTAATCTAATTTTAACAAATACTAAAAATGTAATATAGAATTATATTGAATATTTGGAACAAGTAGTAAAAATCACTCCAAATTTTTCTCGATTTAAAAATGTTAGAGTGTGAATGAATTTGATTATAATTAGAAAGATTAGAATCGTTACCAATAGAAATTTCGAAATACAAACTGTAACTTCTATGATTTCAAATAATTTTTAAACAACGATTCGTTAATATAAATTCCTGAAATCATTTTTCCTTAAGTTCAATACCTAGGAAATAAATCCTATACTTGTTAAACAATGAAATAATAGTGTTCAAGCTACTATTAATCTATCAACAATATTGAGTAGTCCTAATAAAAATATGTTGCTAATAACAAATTAGTATAAATAACTCCTATTCAGTAAAACATAATATTTGGTAAAATGATAAATAATCCAATAAGAAATCATAATTTTAAGTTACAAGTAAAAGACGATTAATTTTTAGAACCTACAAGTTATAAAAATATAGACTAAAAGATAAATCACTGAATTACAAAAGATACAATAAGATCACAAATAGATCGATATATGAGAATCTAGATTTTAAATAAATATTTAAATTACACTAATACTTTAATTAAAAGATTTATAGATTTTAGAAATTAAAATCCGAAATGTAACCTTTAATAATTTTCATAACTAGAAAATGAAAAAATTGGCAAATGTGAAACTAATATCAAATATATGATTCAACAAAAATCTTAGAATAGATCTATGAATTGTAATAAACTCATTCGTAGCTTGAAAAACCCAAATAAAAATTTCCTTGACTTTAATAAATAAAAAAACGATATTTCGTATCTTGAACTGATCATTCAAGATATAGTTAGAAGTAGCTCTAGATTTCAAACCCGATAAAATATAATCTATTAACAAGTACTCATCGTGTAAAACGATAATCCAAAGATGAACTATTAAGATTATAAATACGTAATAGATACTAGCACCGATCAATAATTACTACTAAATTTAAGATAAAAATTCCAAAACCGCTGTTATACTTGTTAGAAAAATTTGAATTCATTAAGACTTGGTTCTTAATTCGATTTATTGAACTTTAAAAATTTAATCACATAAATTAAAATACTAAAAATAAGTAATCATGTAAACTTTAAACTAAAAATGTGAATATATAAATAATCTAAAGTTTTGTAGTAACTTAGAAAATTTTAATTCGATAAAATCCTTACTTAATTGATATAAACATACATATATGAATTGATATTTGATAAAATATTTTAGTAAATTAGAAAAACAATTAAAAAATGAAAGAAATAGAAGCCGCTGGAATTTGCAACCACCGCTGGAATTGGAAACAGCTGGAACCAATTGGAAATCATGGCAATTGGAGTGCAGAGTTCCTACACTAAAAATTCTGTTCACGCAAAGAATGGCCTTCAAGAGCAGAGTATTCACGTGGAGCATCATTATGGAACAGAGCAAATCACATAAATACAAGTTGAAAACAAAGACTTCATGGTTGAAGAAGGAAATGCCGAACGAGCTGCAGGAATCCACGTACCACATATTCTTCACGTAATAGAGCAATTCTCCTACGGAAAATAGAGCACCACGTCCAGCAGCAGCAGCAGCATTTGGACTTCTCAGCTGCAACAAACCCAACTACGTCCAATACTTTTGCTACAAATCTAACACTAATATTCAACTTGAAAAGGACAATTCATTCAATCAAAACACTCCACCTAAGGTCAACATTCAATGCCATGAAATTCCAACTCAACACAAGTTGAATTCCAGCAGCAATTAGAGCTTGAATTCCCGTGGAGCAAAGTCTGAAATCTCGGCTGCAACTTCCAAACAAATTGACATCTCAACTTGCCCAAATTCAACACACAAATTCCAAATGAAAATAACATATGATCCTATACAAAAACTCCACATAAAATCAACATTAAATGTTAAGAATTTCAACTCAAATATACAACTAAAACAGCTCCAATTGGCCTAGAAAATTCACCAAACAGCAGTTGCAGCAAGAGGAATCCAACCAAGACAACTACAACATAAATTCCAATTTCAACCTTAGATTTTGATCCGATTTTGATCGAGTTGAGCCCCTATTTTACACACATAAATGACCTTAATTAACTAGCAAACAAACACAATTAAGGCCCCTTGAAATCAACCACAAATTTCATACAAATTCAAAAAAAATCATCCTCAAATTCGCATGAAATTCTACCCGAAAATTAACATCAGAAAATTTGAATTTAATAAGTCCAAAACACCCTCTTTTGTGTCCTAACTCTAACCTAACATTAGTACATATATATAGGTTTGAGTTAGCTACAAATTTAGCTTTCAACTCCCAGAAATTCACTCTAAAAACATAGCTACAAAGGAAAATGCGACCAGCCCTCTTCACCTTGTATATTCATCCATTTAGACAACCTTTGAGGAGTTCTAAAGAAAATATAAACCTTACCCTACTTCATATATCCTATCCAAGCATCAACCACATCCAAAAAGATCAAGTCCCTCTTTCAAACAACACCAAAAACTAGATTAATTTTTGTCAGTTACTCATCTTTCTACTATCCTCTTTAGATCATTACTTTCACCGAGATGGAGGAACAAGACTCCATCTATTGTCTAATAAAGGTAAGAATCATATCAAGTTTAAATATTCATTATGTTTGCTCTTTAGAAATTTGTCTTAGAAAACTATCAAAATTGATCTAATAGTATATTGATGATATTTAGACTATTTAGGATATACATACATCAACTTGAAGATTTTTAAGTGTAGAAATTCAAGTCTTAGAAAGGAAAAACCAAAACCACATCTAAATTACAACAAACTAAATTGAACTTTAAGATTAAATAAACAGTATTGGTGTGTTTTTTATAAGCCAAAAATGACCTCATGAATGGATTGTACTCGAAAAATACTATGAAAACGACTATTTATTAGTCAAAAATGGACTAGAAATGAGTTAGATATCATCAAAACAAGTTTTGACTACAATTATTTGGATTCACTTGAAACCTATGCTTGTGTTTCATAAATTTAAAAATTCTATAAGTCTCTTTTCTTGAAAATAATCCCACTACTAGAAAGTACTCGAAGAGTACTACCAAATCGACTATTTATATAGCGAAATCGGATTTAAAACAAACAAGAAATCGCAAATAGAAATTCACTCAGTTTTCACTCTTAAACCAATATTAATATTGCTATTATCTCTATTAATATGGTTTGATTATTACCATTAGTATTACTACTGTTTATAGTATTCCGTATTATTGATATTTTCATCAAGGATCATTAGAATTATTAGTACTGTTATTATTTACGTTAATGTCACTATATTTATACTATCATCAATACAATTATTATTTTTGCCAACTAATATTATTATTTACTAATAGTATGAAGATGATTGTTATTATAATACCTGTATTTATTACTAATATTGATATTAACATTTCACAACTAATATTACTGATAATAGTGTAATATTAAACTTAGTTTGTTTTGCAATAAAAATAGAATTGAAGTATAACAAAAATTTGATATATCTAAACTCCATATACATACAATTTTATTAGAATAATTTTTGAAAGGTATAGATACTCGAATGTACCCTTAAATAAATAAAAATACCAATTTGAGAGACAGATAAGGTTGACGGACAAAGAATTAATAAATACAAATCTTCTACTAAAAGCAGTAGGACTTAAGAAAAAGACAAACCCCTTAAATAAAAATATAGATAACAATCAAAACCGAGAGAAGTAAAATGAAAACGAATAACAGAAAAATATTATTTACTATAGAGATTAAAACCTTAAAAAAAACTGTATCAAATACCGATACGGAATAGCTAGGCACCTATAAGGATTTAATTAAGTTATTTAACGATGCAATAATTAAAGTAACAGGTTTGGTCTAATGTCCGACGATTGGAATCAGCACCTTTAATTCTAGGAAGACTTCTCTTACAGAAATAGTCCGACAATGAATCTCTGTTATTTCCTTTCATAGGAAAATAGATCAATTCCCGAACTTCCGGTAGCTTATACAACAATTTAGCAACGACCACAGGTGAGTTACTTGACTTTATCACATTGTTTGTGCTTGTAGTATGGTTGCATTGGAATAATATATTTATTCAATTGATATGCATGTGGGATTGGGAATGATGCATGATGAGTGGTGTATGATTGAATGACAAAGTACCATAATATAAGTGATAATACTATTGTATGATAAAAGTTGTATGAAACATGTTGATGATTGTTTGTAAATCATATGATCGCCTTGAACTGGATTAACAACTTTTGATACTAAATGAAATGGACATGCATTACACGATTTGTATAAACTGCATTTAGAGATGTGGTAGCCTACTACGTGTTAGTATTTCGGTTCTCTGGTAATAATTGGTTTTTCTAGGCAAGAGGCTATTAGTTCTACACAAGCTTACCTTTGTTTCATCGGTTCCATGGGAACTAATTGGAAATGAAGGACGCCACCCATGGTATCGCTGTGAAATGACTAACACTTAGTGGAGTTTCTAAGGTTTAAAACAGGAATTGAATGCCTAAAGTGTAAAGAGATAGTAATGAGGATCGTGGCATTCCTGTATACTTAGTTTCTCCTGGGTAGGTGGGCCATAGTATCGAGTTCTTTCAACTCCGATGAGAGGGTGTAAATCTTCATCTTGCTTTGGATTCTAGATCATCCAAGCTTGTAATGTGCATATGATTGATTGTTGCATTACATATGATGATAATTATACTTGGTTGCTATTGTTTGATGTGTGGTCTGGTCAGTTATCTCACTGAGCCCGTGGTTCGCTCACCCCCCAACAGTTTTTGTGTAGGAATAATACTAGCTGGGATTGGGCTAAATAAGTGTGAAGAGAGCTTTCCCAACAAACTCTATTGAAGATAGAGATATAGGATATGGTAAACTTAGAATGTAAACTAGATAAATTTTATATTATTGAGATTTGTAAGTTGTAGTTTGAAACCCATTTTCACTATTTGATAGGGGATATCAATTCTCTGCGATCTTGGTAGAAATTGGAAAATCGGATTCCATAGTTAAAATCCTGTAATATATTATATCATTTATATGATAAACATTGATAAATAAATAGAGTCTTGTACACTCTGACATACAAGACGGCTCTCATGTTATGGGTGCACATGTAATATGATAGCTTTAGATTAATCCTACTAGGCCCCATATTAAGTCATGACAAAATGTGAGAAGTTCCAAGGATATTAGAAGAAAATTAAAAAAAATATAAACGAAAAAGGAAATTAATATATATATATATTTGAAAAAAATTACAAAAATATCACTGAGATAAAAATAATCCTAGAATTATATAAGTTAACCTCGTCTCTTGAAGAGACAAGGCTGACAACTTACAACCTCGTCTCTTGAAGAGACGAGGTTAACTTGCTTAATTTTGAGATTTTTTTTTTTTACTTTGCAGGATTTGTATAATTTTTTTTTCAAAGATGACCATTTTTTTCCCTAATCCAAAATATAAAACCAACCTCTTACATCATAATCAACAATGCTACAGCAGGACATCATCGTCTTGTGCACATCATCAATCCAGCCTTTCACATCATAAAATAACACACTGGCACAACGTCCATCTTCCACTGTCACCAATACCAACAACACAACAACAACATCACGATGCCAAGGAGGAATATGGTACCACAGCATCTCACTACACGATCTTACTTTGTTGTATAGCACATTCTTAACGATGGATTCTCTCTCTCCTTACTAGTTTGTCACTCCTCCATTAACACAGGTACTGTAATCAAATCGCCAGATATCACTACCCTATGGTCACAATCAGCAATAACACCACCATTTCTTCCACTGCGTTACGAGCCACACCTAAACGAACTAACAAACACAATCTACTAACATTTTTAGCATAACTGGTACCGTAGTTATGTATTTAGCATTATTCCATTTACTAATTAACATTTTTACTTGTTTGTGTTGTAAGTCAATTTTTTATTACCACGAAACTAACATTTTCATATTACACATTAGATAGTTAGATCCCCCTTAATTTATTGACAAATGAACTCAACGAAGCATCTTGCTATTAGATATGATTTAATTTTACAATTCTTATAGGTAAACACACAATAATGATACCACTAAGGGTAAGCAGGTAATCTTGTCGTATAAAATAACCACTTGTACTTTTGCTTCCACGTAGTATAAAGTCATAAGGTAAGATATGATAAAAATTTCTCAGAATCTGCTCTCACATGAGAGAGTTGGGTAAGATATAATACGGATGTGAGGTTTTATATCCTATATCCATCCTAAAATCTATATCATAATATATAGAGAATAGGGTACCATGCACTACCCTTATTAAAAATTACAAAATAATATTAATAAATAATAATACTATTTTTTTATTTTACAATCATTTTTAAAAATTATCACTTGTACACAATCTTTTAGATTTTTTTTTTTCTTAAAGAAGAACTTTGATTGTATATGCTTGAACTTCTAAGTTGTATATAAGTTTTTTTCTTCTAACTCTAATTAATACAAAAGCGCTTAAAAAATTTTTACTTTTGAAATTTGCTAAAGGTTGTATAATTTTGTTTGTTTGATATCATATAAATAGGTTATATAGGTGCTTGTTCTAAATTCCATTTTTTTTGGTAAATATAAATTCCACGTTTCACACATAAATATAATTTTATAGTTCTATCATTAATTTTAATGAAACCGGTCCCATCGACTATTAAAATGGTTATTTTATCAGTTACAATATTTATTTTAATGATCAAATGATTCATTAGATAATCCCATCAACAAGACCGTAGAAATTCTAATTAAAGAGATTCTGCATATTACAAAACTTATTATATTGAGAAATTACTTTTAAATTTCTTTCAATTCATCATGTATAGTAAATATACAAACATAAAATAATTTTTCATTTTATATGAATCATATATATTACTATAATTATAAAAATTAAGTAAGAAAAAAATTATAGGTTAAGATACCTCGTAAGTTTTATAAGATATAAGGTAAAATCAGTACAAGATGTTAAGAGTAAGTTTTCAAGTATAAAATTTAGTATTATATACCTTATAGGATAGAGTTTGAGTAAGACTTTATATCTTAACCATGAGATTATTTCATATTTAACCATTATTTAAAAAAAAATTACACAAATATAATTTGTATAAAAAAATTACCAATATATCGTTGCTATATTACATATGGTAATCTGATATAACTTTTTCTTTTCATATATTGCGTATGGGACGTGTGATACACATAAGGATTTGCATTGCATGTCCAACGTGGGATACATATATAATTATATGTGTATTGTATGTTGAACATGCAATACCTACGGACTTATATTGCACGCTTAGTGTGCGATACAACTATTTTTACAAGGTTTGCATAATGTTATCGCTATATCTCTTCTCTAACATGCAATATAGAGGTGATAATTTGCTATTTATGTTTTTTACAATTTGTACTTTTGTAATTTATTTTTCCAAGAGCAATAGACATGTCTCTCACCCTATTGAGTTCTTTTAAATAAGTTTTGATGATAATAAAAAAGTTAAAATAATCTAATGAATCTGTTTAAGTGTGTAGATCAAAGCTTTCTATTATTATGACAAACACTTAAGTAAATAGATAAAAAGACATTTCGATAGACATTTGAGTAGACACATGAACAGACAATTGTACGAATGTTACTTTGGTTTGTAGAATGAATGGTCATACAGTTTTTATCAATTATCAAAATACAAATTGGATTTATTTGAAGCCCGACCTCTACTAGTTATGTGTATTTGTTATGTGTATTTGGGCAATACACTTAATTTGTTCCACATAAGGAGGATAATAATCCATTGGGACTTCCTTCATGTGTGTTTCATGAGTTTTTCAAAGAAGTTCTTATAAGTTACAACAAAAATCTATTTTAACGTTTTATGAAGATGCTTATAATATGCAGCAATTTTGTTGTCTCAAGAAGTTTGTTTTATCTCAACATAACAATATATGGATGCATATGTGCATAAAGATGTTATCTATGTAGTTTGTTATCAGTTGAAGCTTATCCAGATTTTGAGGATCTTTAAATTCAAAATTGAAGCTTATAGCGCCAAGTTGTTGAAGAATCAGGTAAAGATAAATATCAAGATCATCTAAAAACAATAGGTGGAACAAGATATGATCAAGAAGTTAAATATTTTGAATATTTCAGTAAATCTTTCAAATTCCATAAAAATAGGGATATCAATCTTATCCGCACAACAAGAAGATTAGAAGATATTGAGATTTTTTAAATATTTGATGTTTTCAAGAGGCGAATATATATATACACACATACACTATATTCAAAGATTCAAAAAGATAGAAAAAAAGATATACATAAGAACAACCAAAACAACATATGAAGTTTTCATTCCTACTTACAAAATCCTTCTGAGCAAATTAACAAATATTGCACACTTCTTTTATGATCTTTATATTTCGAGCTTAAGCTAGACAATTCATATTTTTCTCATTCTTGTGACTTTCTTTACTTTTCAAGTGAGGATTAGCATAGAAGTGAGGTTAAAAGTCTAGTAGTCTGTGCATAGCCAAGTGGTAGACTAGAAAGACAGAGAAAAAGATTTGTGTCTATAACTTTCTTTGCTATTGAAAACGATCGGTGTGGAACACTAAATCCCCAATAGTAGAGCTAGAAGTGAGGACTGACTCACAAAGAGGAACATGTATAAATCACCATCTCCTTTATTTACTTGCACTTTAATTTCTGTTATTTTACTTGCTACTTATCATATGCATTCTTCATAAAAAGAAAAAAAAAGAGTGTGCATTTTAATTTATATTCGTGAAAATTTTTTAAACAAACAAATCAACCCCCTCCTCTTTCCCTTCTTATTTGCATTTTTGTGACCTACATTTGATATCGGGCAGTGGTTGTTTTGTTTATAATAGTTGAGCAATGGCTGACAATACAAACACAATTGTATCCAATCGAATGCCATTTTTTTATGGAACTAATTTTCCTTATTGGAAATGTAGAATGGAGACATATATCAAAGCAACTGATTTCACGTCGTGGGAATTATATATTATGGAGATCAACAGCTTATTCTCACCGATAGTTCAATCCTAGTTGATGAAGAAAAGAAAAGGGATGAAGTGAATAATACAAAAGAACGTACTTCTAATGAGCATCTCTTAAACCGTGTTCACTATGACCTCATCATGCAAATCAACTTTGGAAATATTGGATAAGTTGTGTGAAACCTATGAGGTGCTGCAATGATCAAAGACACCAGAAGAGGAGCACTCATGCAGGACTACGAATTATTCAGAGTCTAACTAGGTTAAACTATATCTGATGGATTTAATAGATTTACTTTGATTACTAATGAACTTGCTTTGCTTAGTAAAATTTTTTATGATAGTAAGCTTGTAAGGAAATCTTGCAAATTCTACTAAGTTCATGGGATTCAAAGACGAATGCAATTGAGGATGCTCATGACTTAGACAAACTAACTTTAACTCAACTTCATGAAAAGCTTCAATAATATGAATCAAAACTAAAGAATGTGAATAATCAAGAGAAAGTAAAAAAATCTATAGCATTCATGGTTGTTAAGCTAGACGTTGAGACAAACAAAGAGTTAGACAGTGAGAAAGACAACGATGATCTAACTTACTGTTTCAAAGATTCTAAAAAATAATCAAGAAAAGTGGTAAGCAATCTGAATGATCTAAGCATTTTGCAACTAATCAATCAAAGTTTGGTGTAGGAAGAGTATTCAAAGAAAAAGCAAGAAAAGAAAGAGACAAAGAAATAGTTTGTTTTGAATGCAAGAAGTTAGGACATATCAAGTATGAGTCTCTTGCGTTAATCAAAAGGATGGAGAAATACAAAAAGAAACAGAAAGCTTTAATGGCAAGTTGGAGTGACCTTGATGAATTAGATGTTGAATCAAATGTTAGATCAAACAATAAAGATGAGGCAAATCTTTGCTTTATGGCTCTATCTGAGGCATCTTCTGAATTTAAGAGTGACATGCCGATAGCTTTAGAAAGCAAGGTAAACAACTCTTAAATGCTCTATCTAAAGCAAATGAAAAAATTGATTCTTTGAAAAATGAAAAAGAAGCAGCATTTCAGACTAATCAATTGTTGCTAGATGAAAATGATATTCTTAAAAATGATACATAAGTTCTACATATGGATAATCAAATTCTACGAGAAACTCACGATATGTTAACAAATGAGAATAACACTTAAACAAAGAAATTAGGTAGTTTATAGTAAGAATTGATGACGTTTCAAAAAACTTGAGTTCTATGTTTAGTAAGTTTTCTGAAAGTGGTGAAAAATTACAAAAGTTAATATCATCTCAAAGAATGAGTAACTTAAAGGAAGGACTAGGATATAACAAAGCTGAGTCCTTAAATCAAGCTAAGAAAACAATATTTGTTAAAGAAAAAGAACCAATCATTAAAGATATTGTTGATACAAGTAAGAAGGAAAATCAAAATGATAATGTGATAACAAATAAACAAGTTACTCAATATGAAAAGAATGTTAGAAAGTATCCTAGACAGAATTATAGAAGCAATTACAGAGGATATCATATAGGATATTATGGAGGATATACTAGATTGTATAGTTATCAACCAAGAATGGTAAGCTCATACCAATATCAGAGAATACCATATCAATATCAGAGAAGGCTGGTAAGATCTAATACTTATGCATGTTACTTTTTTAATAAGTACGAACATATGAAAAATACTATTATTACAAAAACAACAAGCTTAGCCAATAACAAGTAAAAAATCGAATTAACATGGCTTGAATTTTGGTGGACCCAAGCTAGTCTAGGTTCCTAAAAAGGTTTGATTATTTCTTTTGTGACTGTAAGAACATAAAACAAAGCTAAAAGGATTATGGTACGTAGATAGTGGGTGCTTATGACAAATGTCAAGGGATGTTTCGCTGTTCACCCTAAAATGGGAAAATGAAGGTTATGTCAAGTTTGGTTTAACAACAAAGAAAAAATTATAGCAATTGGTACTATAGCCTTTCCTCCTAATACAATTGAGAATGTCTCTCTAGTAAGAGGTCTGAAACATAATCTCTTGAGTTTTGTAAGAAAAATAGCATAAAACATAATTTATCTACTCCATATACTCCACAGCAAAATGGAGTTGTGAAAGGGAAAAATAGAGTTTTATAAAAAATGGCATGAAGCATGTTAAATGAAAGTAATGTAGCTATATATTTATGGGCTGAAGCAGTATCTACGTCTTGTTATATTACTAATCGTGTTTATGTGACACCCTTGACAGAGAAAACATCTTATAATATCTCTAATTTTTCTTTTATCCTTATCATTTTCTTTTCTTTTTTCCTTTTCCGCTGCCATTCTTCCCTTTCCTTTTCTTTCTTTCTTCTTCTCTTCTCTCTTCTTTCTCTTGAAAATCATCTCTAAATCTTAACTTCAAGAAGATTAAAAGTGAAATCAAAGTTATAAAATAAGATAGCAGAAGGAAAACAAGTTGTAGTAGCTCAAAGATTAAGAAGGAAGTAACCATGGTGGATGAATAGCAAATTGTTAATAAATAAGTTGTTGTTTCTTGTTTGATTTGTTATTTCTGTATGTAGATGATAGATAGATGTTAGTTATATATAGAATTTGTGATGAAGTTGGTGAATAATGAATATATGAGTATGTAAGTTGGGATTTAGGTTGTGTTATGTGTATGTGCAATTAGAAGTTGGTGGAGTGGTTTTTAATAGAATATAAAGTAAAAACTTGTAAAATCATGTTGTAAAACATAATTATAGGTTTGTATGTGGAGTATAAGATGTTAAATGATGAAAAATGATGTAAAACAAGTGGTAAAACAAGTAAAGTTTTTGAAACAAAGAACAGGGCAAAGAGCACGAGGTAAATACGAGACATTATACTAAGTCGTACTCCATACTGTTGCTTGAAAACACAAGGTTTTAACATACCTGAGGAGAAGCACAACCAGTACACGACATCCCCTATCAAACCATGCTTCTATTTGACCTCAAAAACTCAAATTAAAACATGTTTTCTAGAATAGTACGGCTCAAACATGGGGTAATGTATCTATCGTGCTTCTCTCTGGTCACAACACTATTTTGATTATAATTTTTTCATCCGAACTCGAATTGAGGTGATTCAAAATGTTACAGAAAGCTTAAAAAGAAATGTTTTAAGTTTTTAGAATTGTAAAAGTAACAAGGCCTAATTTTCATTTGTTTCAAGCTACAACATGTCCAAACAAAGTTAAAAACTTGTGTTTATTAGTTAAGTGTATATTGTTAAGTATAAAATGAACTTAATTAATAAACCTAGGTTCAAGTTGACTAAATAGACTTTAATGAGTTAAAATGAATTAGATTGATTAAGTTTAATCAACTTGGCTAAGATTAACATAATATAGGTCTAATTTGGAATTGGCTTAGATTAATGTATTAGGCTAAAGTATGAATAACATAGGGAATATGTTGTTTCAAATGTGCGTTTGCTTGAGAAATGAATGTTTTTTAATATGAATGATGTGATGATGCTTTTGTAATAAATGACCATGAATAAAGAGAAAAGAAATAATTTAACGAACAATGAAGAACTATATGTACTTAGCAGGGCGATATTCACAGCCATGATGGGATTCCTAATTAGTGTCTGATCAAATAGGGTTTACAAAAAGAGTTCGATATAAATGAATAATTGATTTTAATGCTTATATAAATATATATTCACAGATACGTGGCTAGATGGTTTATCTTCTAAAATGGATTCTAATCTACCTTTTAATTTTTATTGGATTTCAAATATAAGGTATAGTGGCTAAACAGACTAAAACTTCAACTCAACTTAATAATTAGTGAGTGTTATCTATGCATATGCTGTTAAATCCCATCCGTAGAGCAGTAACCTTATCCCGGGCGTATAGTAGTTTAGGCATTTAGGCTACTCCCATTATGATGCAATGACATTTATAAGTGGCTTAGTCGGTAGCTAATGGGGCAAATGATATCGATGTAGCATCTATCTTCATCGGCAAGAAGTAATATAGTAAGGCTCACATTTATGAGACCGGTTGAGCCTTATTATATTATAGACTGTGATGTGTGGAGTGTGTATAATGATTGTGAACCCTAGATAAGGCTATTTTTTTTTTTTGTTAGATATAGTAGATATAGGTATTCGAGCTGCCTATATCAACCCTCTAAGTATATACTGTTACTCAGGATCTCTAGGTTCTTAAGATTGTCTGGAGTGTGAGTGCTCTCGTGTGTCACTTCATGTGTGGTTGTGTTGTTATGTATTAGGCTTTGACTCATTATTCTTGTTATTGTTATCTTCTTTCCAAATGTTTTCTTGATGGGATGATGATGGTTTGGGTGCTGACAATGATGATATTTATTCCAATGATGATTTGATAATGATGATGAAGTTGATGATGTTTATTTTAGGAGTATGAGATATCAGGGAGGATTTGTTAGAGTGAAGTGAGCTAGAATCCAAGAATATATTTAATTTGATTTTCTTTATTTTTATTTTAAGACTTGGATTTATATTTTTAAAGGTTGTAATATTCTTTTAATGGGCCTAGTGGAGCCTGAGTTTTATAAATGAAGTTTTTGAAGCTTTGTATACCATCATTAAAAGATATATGAGATACCTGATAGTACAATTGTTTTGTGGGTGTTAGTCTACTCATGAGAGTAGATTACAATATGTTTCTGTAAAGTTTATTTTACAATTATAAATCCAATTGTTTTAAAATCTAACCGAACGATTTCATAAGTAAAAATTGAGTAACAAATGTTCGACATAAACAAATCTTTTAAGGAAGCCTATGCATATAATATATAAATGTTATGCATAGTTGTATATGCCTTGATGAAATTTTAGGGTGTTACACCAAATGTGTTATATTTCCACACATTCAAGAAAAAATGCTTCATTAAGAAACTTGGATAAAACATTGGTAAATTTGATAAAAGAGCATATGAGGGAATCTTTCTTGGTTATTCTACAT
This sequence comes from Combretum micranthum, assembly GCA_024138025.1. Classification (NCBI taxonomy): domain Eukaryota; kingdom Viridiplantae; phylum Streptophyta; class Magnoliopsida; order Myrtales; family Combretaceae; genus Combretum; species Combretum micranthum. The sequence goes on along the minus strand of JAMXBD010000099.1, from coordinate 1,695,023 downwards.
CTAGTTAAGTCTTTCATGTTTTTAATCAAGTAACTAAAATAATAGAAGAATCTATAAATGTTAAGTTTATTGATAATCAAATGCTATCATAAATAAAAAGGATAAAGATGAATATTTAAATCATTAACAAGGCATACAAGATACGGTTGGAGTACCTATGGAACCTAAAACTAAAGGTTCAATTGAACCTAAACCACAGGGTTGGTCAACTATAGAAGGTTTGTCTGATACTCGCTCAGACAATTTGTCAAAAAGTATTATTGAACCGAAACACTATGTAACCAAATCTTCTACACCTTGGAGATTTAAATCATATCATCCACCAAACCAAGTGCTTGTCAAAATAAATTCTAGAATCAAAACAAGATCAAAGTTACAAGATATTGAAAATCAATCTGCTTTATTATCTAAAATTGACCCTAACAGTCTGAATGAGGCTTTGACCAATAGTAACTTGATCATACTATACAAGAGGAATTAGCACGATTTTCAAGAAATCAAGTGTGGATGCTAGTTCCCCAACCAAAGGACAAATCAATTATTGGAACAAAATGGGTGTTAAAAATTAAACTTGATGAGTAAGGTAAGATAGTCAGAAATAAGGCAAGGCTATAGCCAAAGGATATTCATAAGAAGAAGGTATTGATTTTGATGAAACTTATACTCCTGTTGCAAGATTAGAAGCTATTAGATTATTATTAGCTTATGTTTGTTACAAAGATTTTAAACTATTTCAAATGGACATAAAAAGTGTTTTCTTGAATGCATATATCAAAAAAGAAGTATATGTTGAACAACCCCTAGGATTTGAAGATCTATAAAAAAAATAAAAAAGATCATGTTTTTAAATTACAAAAAGCTCTTTATGGTTTAAAACAAGCTTTTAGAACTTGGTATGAATGATTAAGTGAATTTTTAATCAAAAATAAATTTTCAAGAGGCAAAGTTAACACAACTTATTTATCAAACATTTTAACAAAGATATATTAGCAGTACAGGTTTATGTAGGTGATATTATTTTTGGCTCTATTAATGAAGTATATTGCAAGAAATTTTCAAAGTTAATGTAAGCTGAATTTGAGATGTCATTGATGCGAGAGCTAAACTTCTTTCTTGCATTAGAAATTAAGCAAACTACACAAGGAATATTTATTCATCAAGAAAAGTATGCTAAGAAAATGCTCAAAAAGTTTAGTTTTGACGATGTCAAAGGAGCTGCTACTTCTATGACAACTTCATTAAGGTTAAATCCTAACATCTCAGTTAAAAAGGTAAATGAAAAACTTTATAGAAGTTTAATTGGATCTTTTTTTTTTTTTATATTTAATTGCTTCTAGACTAGACATTTAATGGTTGTCATTAAATACATATGTTGCACTACAAAATTAGGAATTTGTTATGCTAAAAATCAAAATATTAATTTAATAGGATACTCAAATGCTAATTATGCAAGCTACAAGATAGATCAAACAAGAACTTTAGGTACATGAAGTTTTTAGGGGGAAAAGTTAGTATGTTAGTCATCTAACGAACAAAAATCCATTGTCGATCGATTGTGTAGTTCTTCAAACGTAAAAACATTTGAAAGAGAACACAAAGGTGAAGATTTTGAAAATTTATGAAACTGATAAGTTTTTTTCAACTTCGAAAGCAACCACCAACATCAGGTAACTGTACCTGCCAAAGTACTTATTCACATTTCATCTACTATCTAGCTAAAGAAAATTTAGAAGATCATGATGAAAACAACAGTTATACTATGGTTAATGAATGTACATAGGTTTTCAAGGAAAATTGTAAAATAAACTTGTTAATGTAAGATAAAAAGCCTCAGGGATTGCTTCACAAAGTCTTTATCATGTGATTTCCTAACAAATCCATAGAGTTGTACATTGATATATTTGCACCGTCGGACTCCTGAACATAAATTAAAGTCTCTCTCAAGGTGGATAATTCTAGATCTAGACCAGACCACCAAAATCTCTTCACAAGTTATCAGCGGTCTAGATCCGCATAAAGTTTAAGAATCCTTTATTTTAGAACCAACCTAATGAATTTTAAAAACAAGGAACAAAAAAGTTTCACCATCCCTCTCTTAAGGTGATAATAGGCCACTTCATTAGTAGCCCAAATCTATTCAAAAGAATTATCTCTCAATCTATTAAATCGAAATCAGACATGAATCTAAAAAGTGCACCATACATTTAGACCCATGAAGTTAAGTTTTAGCTACTAATTACAAATACCAAGTGATAATCAGTAAACATTTTGAAATCACATGAATCATGTCTTGGATTTACAACCCTAAGTTAAATGTTTATTTATCCATGGATGCAAACATTAAGCATAGATTATTGAAGAAATAATATGGAATTAAAGATGAAATAATAAATTAAGCATGGTCCTTGCAAAAAATTGTTGGGTTTATAATGAATTTACCTAAAAAACTTTGAGATTTCCAAAGCAAAAAGAAACAGTTCTTTTACTTAAGAATTCTCTCTCTACACTACGTTAGGAATTTGTTACATATGATATAGGTTATTCTTTTGCACGCTTTGCATGTTTATTTAAATGTTAGAGGCATAGAAATTATGACGATTTTATCTGTTGATGTTGTAGATTCTTTATAAATGAATTCATTCTTTACTCTCACGTGCACATCATAAATGTCAGCTCATAGGGTCACTTTTTGGCGGTGTAAGGTCGAGCGCTTGAATGCTGCTTGAAAGTCAAGGCTCGACTTAATTTGTGGCATTCTACGAAAGAGGGCTCGAGTCATTGTATATATTTAACCACAGACTAAATCGAGATCGTCGAGAGCTCGAAGTTAGCACCTGATCCAAGCCGTGCTTTTCCTCTAAAGGTGTGATTTTGTTTTACTTCAGTCATGGGGCAAATCTAAGGCCAGATATTGTGGCATGATAGAAGCTCTTTCATAAAGTCCAAAGCTTGATCATCTCAAAATAGAAGTCAAGGCTTATGTCGAGGGCTTGAAGTAGGGCGCAACGAATCATTTTGCCTTGTTGTTTTGCCCTTGATGGGTCTTTTTGCAGGGCTCGACTAAGTTCTATTTTGCACAATTGTTGTTGTTTTGCTCCAATCTAGTTCAAATCACTTTGTTTCTGCTTCTTTTGATTATAGGTGTAAATCCCGAGATTTTTCATACAAGTAAAACTCAACAAAGATTTTAGAATAAAATCACAAGTAGTTATGAACCTAAATATATCTTCAAATCCTAAAACAAAATTCTATAGATAGTAATAGATATCAAAGTTAAGATTTCACAACCAGTATAAAAAATTCAAAGTATAGAACTAATTTAAATAAGATTTCAAGAGTATTAGAAAGTCAATAATCAACAAAGTTTATAGTTAGGAAACGATAATTTAAGGATGAACCGTTAAGGTTATAAATACACAATAAGAATAAAAACAAATACATAACTCATAATCTATACTTTAAATAAATAATCAGATCACACCATTGATCTAGTTAGTAAATTCTAAAACTATTAGAGACTGAAACGAAAATTGGCTTATTAAACTTAGAAAACCTTGATCGCGGGTGATGAAACCCTAAAAATAATTAATTGCATAAACTTTAAACCCAAAGTTGAACTCAATAATAACCTAGAAAATTTGTGGAAGCTTTATATAAATTTTTGGAGATAGAACTCCTAGATAATTGATCTAAAAATACCCATTTAACTTAGTAAGCTATCCTAAAATTAGGATAATTAATTAACTAAATAATACTATAATAAAAATATAAAAAATTTGGTGCATTTGAAGAGATGTACAGCTGGGATGTTGTTAATATTTACACCATCCGAAATTGAGGCAAATTAAGTCAAGGAAGGCATTAAAGGTCAAAGAAAATATTGCAAAAGCCAATCAAAACTTTCCAAAGCAAACAAATTAAATGCTACACACAAATGAGAAGCAAGTTGCTTCATGGCCAAAGGAATTCGGAGGAAGGAAGCTGCAACTTCTCATTCTTTATATAATATAAACACTACATTCAAGAATAAGAGAACAAAGCAATAAATACTCACATTGAAACAAGCAAATTCTCCTCGTTCTTTCATCGTGGAACAATAATCCAAACACCCAAACACAACTCCATAAACAAACCTTATCAAGACATCAAAACAAAGCTTAAGAAAAGGGATAAATGAAGGTAAGTTAAAATTCGTTTTTAGTTAGTTATATGTTAGAACACTAGCCTAAACAATGTTATTATTAACCTTATATTCGTTTCAAGCCGAGGGAAGGATTCAACACCTTCACACCAGCTGACACAAGGTAAAATTTAACTTTAAACCCTATCTATATGTTATAATGTAAGTAGTTGCAAGAAATCTTGTAGTTTGATGAATGTAAGATGTTATATGTACTATTATATCACAGAAATTGGTTGTGAAGTATGTAAAAACACTTAGAAAAAGTTTAAACACATGTATAATATGTATATGTTATAAGAAAGTTACGTTTCGAATCGAAAAAATTAAGGAACAAGATGAATAGTGGCTAAGCCGGCTCCATGCTGGCAGTGTTTGTCCTCAATGCTGGCAGTGTAAATGGATAGGCTAGCGATATTGAGGTAGTATACCCTAGAAACAGAAGCTATGTGATTTTTTCTTACATAAAATGAACGAATGCCAGCAAATCAAGGCTCAACACCGGCAGCATTGATGTCGGCGTACGCTGTACATTGGCAGCCTTCAAAGGCAGTATACACTAGAACTTTGAACGTGTAAAATTTACACGAGCATCAATATCTTGGAATTTAACGTTGGTGGCATAAGATGCCGACGTACATGCAAAATGTCTCTGGACAAAGCCTGTTTCATCCAGAACAGATTTTATGATACATATATAAATATACATATAACATATAAAGAAAAGAAAGAAATAGAGACTACAAGTTTAAAAATATAAACATGAATATTTTAACATTAGTATAATTAAATAAATGTTGAATAAACTTTAACAACAGTTTTAAATAAGAAAACAATATTATTATGATTATAATACTAAACAAATAAGAATAGAATACGATAATTGTATTATATAGGTATAAATATACAAAAATGGAAAAAGTAGATAAGATAGAATTAAAGATAATATGATACCTATGAATAACAGATAATAATATGAATGAAAATCAAGAGAAACACAATGAAACTAAAATGATAGAAAATAAACATTAGTTACCATGATAGGTCAACTTAGAAACAATATAGAAGTAATAATAATAATAATAGTGATAAAATATTGATCTACTAAATACAAACTTTACGACTACCTAATAAAAATGTAAATATCAAATAAGATCAAGAAAAGCAAAATGAAATTAAAATATTAAATAATAATTGTTATCATAAGATCATTAAAAGATCAATATAGTAATAGAAATTAAATCAAATACTAATATAGGACACTTAGATACTCATAAGAGTTTATTCATATAATTTATGCCTTATTGATGAATATTTTTATTCATCTCAATAGGTGACTTTGATACCTTTGAGGATTTCCAGTAGACTATTACAATTAGCCAATATGAATAAGTGAGTAACTCAGATCTATTATACTGTCTATGCTTATAATTACTGGCATATGTAATACAAAGATAATAATACAGTTGCTGTGAAGAGCATGATGAGAATGATTTATGACTTGAATTAGGTGTTATGATGCCAAGATGAGTCAATGAAAGTGCTAATATAATTGTTTGATGACTTGAGAAAAGCATGTTATATGTTGTATGTAATGTATGATCACCATAAGCCTGATTAAATATTTATTGGCTTTATAATTTAATCAATCATGCATTACACAAACTGCATTTTTGCTTATTCAAAAAAGGTGACAGCTTGTTACGTATTAATATTTCGGTTCTCTATTAATGCTTGGTTTTTCTAAAGTGTTAGCTATTCCAAGGTTTCCTTTGTTTCGTCGATTCTACGGAAACTAAGTGGCAACAAAGAACGTCGCCCATAGTATCGCTTTGAAATGATTAATACTTAGGGAGTTTCTAAGGATTGATGTATGAAATGGTCAGTTAAAATGCCATTAAGTTAAAAGTGATAACCCTAAAATGAGAAATCATTGATTTTCTTGTATACTTAGTCTCTCCTAGGCAGGAGGGGCATAAAGTATTTGTTCTTGAACCTTAAAAAGTGGGCACAAATCTTTTTCTATTTGGATTATAGATCATCCAATCTTATATCTGAGCATATTTTTTATTGTTGCATTACATATGGTTTGTTAATAAACTTGTTTTATGTGTAATATGTCTAGTTATTCACTGAGCCCATGGTTTTGTTGACACTCCTAAGGACCTTTTAGGTTAACTCTACGACCTTGGCTGGTTACTTTTAGGAGCATAGCTCTAGTAAGAATTTAGAAGCTAGAAGAATATGGGATCTTCAGATTATGTTATCTATTTTTATTGTTAGTCATAAGATGGTTAGTACATGGATTATCAACTATGTATTTGAGACTTTTAAAATAAAATTATGATCTGTAATATTCACTACTAGTGATGGCAGATATTTACTAATTTATATCTTATATGTGTTTATCATTTCCTATCAATACAACTAAAAGATCCTATTATTTGAAAATATGATATTCTTAGAAGGTTAACTAGTGATAGTGTACAAGTGTGGCTTGTGTACTACTACTAAGATACCTTTGGGACGTGACAATAGGAGCTGAAAAATAACATTTAAACAATAAAAGCTCAAGATTCATAAGAATTTATCCAGAAATGTATTAGATTAAGCCCAAATTTCTATTAATAGAATAGAGTAAAATAGATTTATCAATTGCTCTATCAATAGCTGAAGTAGAATATGTTTCAATTGAAAGTTGTTGTACTCAAATTCTATGGATTAAACAACAATTGTGTGATTATGTTTTTTTTTACAAGAATATACCATTAAAATGCCATAATACAAGTGCTATTAATCTTACAAAAAACCCGATTCATCATTCTAGATCTAAACATATCGAAGTAAGACATCATTTTATAAGAGACAATGTTAATAATAGAGATACTAATCTTGATTTTATTAGTTTAGCAAAAACAAAATAATCTTGATTTTATTAATATTAAATTTCAATTAGGTGATATTCTTACAAAACTGTTGGATAAAGCAAGATTTGAGTTTATAAGAAATGAAATATGTGTGTGTTTTCCTTTCTGATTTTCTTTTTTAAAAAATATTGTTTTATTTTGGATAAACTTAAATAAAGAAGGAGGCTTTACACTTCCTTAGTCGTTATCCTAACCCACACACATGCAGGAACTACCTTGATAAAAGCCCTTTTAAAACTTTAAAGATTTTTTTTTTTTTTTACTTCGTCCTTTGTCTCTATCACTCTAAACACTTTCAAACTTTAAGCCCTCATTTTTCAATAATGGCACCCCAAAAATCCTCAAGAACTTCAACCATGCTTTCTCAAGCCAAAAAGACAGATAAAACTACTATAGAAAATCTTAGATGAAGAATCATCTAAGTCTTTAAACTCTAGCCCTGAAAAGTCTCAAGAAACCCTACATATTGCGGAAGAAGGATCTTCAACATAATCTGAAAAAAATAGAGGAAATGATACAAATAGTGACATAGAAAGTGATAAAGATGTTTCAATAAAAATTTTGAAGGGAAAGAAAAAGGTAAACATTCAACCTCAATTTTTCTAGGAAGTCTGTTCCTTTAAAAGGAAAAATAATGGATTACATGATTTTGGAATTGGATTTTCTTATTAAGAATGATTTGCATGAGGGATGCAACTGGGTTGGGTTTGTAACGGGTCATATAAGGCTCAAACCTAACCCAATTCCCTATATGGTTGCCTAAACCAGATCCGCGATCTTATAAGGTTTTTTATGCAATACCCAAACCACCCCAATAGGGTCATAGTCCTTCACCACCCTGCCTTACCAACCCAATTGCATTTTTACTCCTTTTTTTTTTTTCCTTTTTCATTCTTATTGTGTAGAGGTTCTTGCAAAGTGAACAAACAAGATAATGTAATATCAATTCTACATTGCATATTCTATATCAATACCTTCAAAAAAGTGTAACAATAAGATAGTGCAATATCAAAAGTTGTTGTATATGCGTGATGCATATTTCTTCTTTTTTATTTTTTTATTTTTTATATATACTTTTTTATTTAATTTTGGCGTGGGATAAGATGTGATGTTCTATATCAAAATATGTGATTAAGTGTAATGCAGATGTGAACACTAGTCTAAATAAAGAAAATTTTATTCCAAACTTTGTAATACAAAATTTATGAAGCTAGACTTCTATCTTTTTTAGTTGCAGTTGGTATTTCATTTTAATTTTTCTAGTTGAAAAAAAAAGGCATTAATTTCAAAATATTGAAAATAATAGAAACTATGTGCTTAATAATATTTTTAGTTAATAAAATACACACTTTCTATTATATTAAACAATAAGCTGTAATAATTAAAAAAATAAGGAAATTACTCCTTTGACATGTTATCTAATATTTAATTATTAACACCAATAATAAGTTAGTAATGATAATATTACTTGTCCCTCTACCATTATGTATAAGTTTTTTTTTTTCTTTTTAAATCCACTTACCTATAGTAACTTTGTAATATGTGAGTTAAGACAAACCTTAATGTTTGTTAATTTTTTTTTAATTTAAAAATTTAAATTGTATTTTTTATAGTAATTTTAGCAAGTTGGGTTAACCTTATAGGGTCATAACTATGACTTGAACCCAACATGTAGCCATATAAGGTCACAAAATTTTTCACCAAACCGGTCCCATAACCCTATTGGGTTTTTAGCAGGTCGGGTACCCTAGAATGACCTGCCTGGTTACATCTCTAGTCTTCATATTGATGAGATGTTAGGTAAAGCTAGTTGTAGGAAGTTATATCATCAGAAATATACTGCGTTTGGTGAGGTTATTGCTAATTTTTATGAAAACTTGGATTCAAGAAGAAAGGATAGATTGAAATCAAATGTATGTGGAGATTAGAAAGATTGATCTAATTCATTTTCTAGGCTTGAAAAATAAAAATGATGATGAGGGCTTCTTGAGCATGAATAGACTGGAACTTTTTTAATATTTAAATGATGGTTTTGAAATTGAGTCACATAGTGACATATTTGTCATTCAATTTTCTCTGTTAGTTAGAATTTTACATAAAGTGATCAGTGTATGTGTCTTGCCACAAAAAGGAAGTAGGATGTATATCTCTATTGATAAAGCTAAAATAATTTTAGGGATTACAAAAGGAAAGACAATGGATGTAGCTGAAAAGATTTTGAGAAATCTTTTTGAAAGTAAAAATAAGAAACCTTATGGGAATCTAATAATGTTGACGTTGAAGGAGAAAGGGATTAAATTTCCTAGGGAAGATTATGCTATATTTCTTGTTAAGAAGATCTTTGAAGGAATCTTTCATCACTTGAATATTCATATTTGGAGAAAAGTTTGGTTTTCTAATGATTGTGTTGTGTACACGGATACTAGGTGCACAAATAGAGAAGTCCCTAAGTGGATGTTAAATGGGCGAAGAACACTTGTAAAGAGAGGAAGAAAAAGGATGAAAAAGGTATTGTAAAACATAGTATAAAGAGGAAAGGGAAAGAAAAAATTACTGATAGAGAGAGAAGAACTAAGCATAAGTTTAACAGGTGAAATTTAGAAATTAGAGATGAACCTGTGGTTGAACTAGACAGTTAACAGATGGTTCAGATGAAGTTGGTTTATCAAAGCAATCCACTTCTAGGTGAAATAATTTTGAAGCTGGATCATGTTATGAAATGGTTAATCTGAAAAGTTGGTTATCTGATATGAAGGATTTTGTAAAGAAAAGTTTTATGGAGTTAAAAACAGTGATAGAGTCAGTTGCTTCTAACAATATTGAAGACAAATCTCGTGGACAACTTCCACCTACTCCTACCAAGATTAGTCAAAGTTCTCTAGCAACCGTTGTCCAAGAGCTGAAGTATTTAAATGATGAAGCTGGAGAAACTATTCCAATTAATGAGGACATCTTGAAAACCCTAAGTGCAAAACAAGGTATTCCTCCAAGTGGTGGGACAAAAATACTTGAACAAGCTAAACAAGAATCTCCTACAATCAATCCTTAGATTGATTCAACACAACAACTTGCTCCCGACCCTATCCAAAACACCTAATCAAAACCCTCTACTGAATTGTCTGTTGAACAACCTATCCCTGCTTATGATGAAGTAAACCTTGAGCCTATCAAAGACCCATCTGAGGTTGAACCTGTTCCTGCTTGCACAAAAGTCATTTTACCCTCCTTAGTTCCAAAACAAACCAGTAAACAAGTTAAGATAACTATGAGAAAAGCTATCAAGCCACTGAAAAAAAAAAATAGCTTTTCTGATCATGTTTTTTTTTTTTTCCATCATGGTTTCTATCATTTGTGTCAAAGACTCATATTATTCACGGCTATCTATTATCTGTTATCTACTTGTTTCCTAGAACTATTATTGCTTGTCTTTTGAATGATGTTATAAACAATTATGTTTTGTGAAATTTTTTAATACATATAAGAGTTTACATTTGTCATATATCATATATTCAGGGAGAATGTTATTTATTTGTTTACTTTGTGATAACAAAAAAGGGGAGAAAAAGAAAATAGTGATAAACCTATTTGATAGACTTGTTTATGATAGACCTATCCTCAAATTTGTTTTTGAAAAATCTTTAGGCTATTAACTTTTTAAACATACATACGTTTATCACTTGAGAAAGTTTTGTTATTATGAAAAAAGGGGAGAATGTTGAGTTCTCTTAAATAAGTTTTGATGATAACAAAAAGGTTAAGAGATATCTAATGAATGTGTTTTAAGTGTGTAGGACAAAGCTTTCTGTTGTTATGACAAACACTTATATGGACAAATAAAAGACATGCTGATAGAAGTTTAAATAGACATGTAAACAGACAATTGCACGGATGTTACTTTGGTTCGAAGGATGAATGGTCATACAGTTTTTATCGATCATCAAAATAAAAATTAGATTTATTTGAAGTCCGACCTCCACTGATTATGTATATTTGGGTAATACACTTAATTCATTCCACATAAGAAGGATAATAATCCATGGGGACTTTCTTCAAGTGTGTTTCACTAGATTTTCAAAGAAATTCTTATAAGTTACAACAAAAATCTTTTTCAAAGTTTCATGAAGGTGCTTACAAGATGCAGCAATTTTGTTGTCTCAAGAAGTTTTGTTTTATCTCAACATAACAATATCAACGAATGAAGATATGGATAAAGATGTTATCTGTTTAGTTTGTTATTAGCTAAAGCTTATCCGGATTTTGAGGGATCTTTAAATTCAAAATTAAAGCTTATATCACCAAGTTGTAGAAGAATCGGATGAAGATAAATATCAAGAACATCTGAAAACAACAAGTGGAACAAGATATGATCAAGAAGTTACATATTTGGAATATTTCACTAAATCTTTCAAATCCCACAAAAATAGGGATATCAATATTATCTGCACAACAAGAAGACGTTTGAAGATATTATGGGATTTTTTTAACGTTTGAAGTTTTCAAGAGGCGAATATATATACACCTGATTAACAAAGATAGAAAAAAAGATAAACACACAAGAACAACCGAAACAACATTTGAAGTTTTCATTCATAATTGTAAAAGCCTTTTGAACAAACTGGCAGACACTACGAACTTCTTTTACAATCTTTATAATATTTACTTTTCGAGTTAGGTTACAAAAGTCTTGTAATTTGTGCATAACCGAGTGATAGGCTAGAAAGACGGAGCAAGAACTTTTGGTGTTTGTAACTTTTCTTGCTATTGGATTAGTGGAACAGCCGATGTGGAAGATCGAATTCCCAGCAATATAGTTGGAAGAGAGGACTAACTCACGAGAAGGAATCTCTATAAATCATCGTCTCCTTTATTTACTTGCATTTTAATTTCTATTTTTTTACTTGTTGCTTGTCATGTGAATTCTTCATAAAAAAGAAAAAAAAATGTTCTTTTTAATTTGTATTCGCCAAAATTTTTGAACAATTCAAACGCAGCCCCCTTCCCTCTTGTTTGCCTTTTCAGAACCTACACACTCCCATACCAAATTTACACTGCTCAGCCCTAAATAACACTAGAAACTTATAAAGAAATTACACATTTATTATTCCGGGTCTATGTTTTGAATAGTACTCTTGCATTGCTATAAGTTCTGCCTAGCTTGGCTATACATTTTGAATATTTCCACCATCAATGTTCAACAATATATACATACATATATATTAATGAGCCTTATCAATAATATATTATATATATATATATCAATGATTAATATGTTTAACTTTCACCTATAGAAAAATTACCCAAGCATTTACGGTTTTGAGTGGGATACTTTCGTTGAGTTGATGAACGATCTTTCATTAACATAATTAGATGAGGGATTGAAATGATTCAACATCGTATATCCATCTATTATTTTAGAAAAAAAATTATCTTTTCTCTTATAATTTTCTTATGCTGTATCTATTACTTGATTCAAGTTAGTAAATATATGAACATCATTAGAGATGAATATGCATTCGACCACCATGCAAAACTTATTGAATAACTCGGATCTTTTAAGATGAATCTAATCACGATCATAAAACTCCATTGATATTCAACGAAAAATAGATCTCAAAGTATTATTTATTTTATGTTCAATAAAAGATTTTAGCAGATTATTTTTTTTTTTATGGCAAGAGTCAAGCTAATGCATATGTATGTTTTATATTATTTAGTGTGTATTTGTCATACTATAATATAAAATCTCGGAACATACATATACAAATGTAATTTATATGACAACATGACATATATATAACAATATACGCGTAATTCCATATACTATGTAATACTAGTCATATTACAGTAAAACAAATCATACACGTACATACCTTATGTAATATATATATTGGAGAATTTCGAAATAATTTCTTGTTTAAAGCAATAATTGAAATTAATTACTTATTTAGGGTTAAAATTAAAATTATTATCAAATTTCAGCACCTAAATTACGTGTATAAGACATGATATACAGTCCGTATGGATATTGTATCCTAAAAAAGCGATAAGAGACTGTATATCACTTCTTTAAATCGTAATATAGCGACTATACCGAAACATTATATCGCGATTTACATGTAACATTTGTTGTCCTGCTTCTTAAATGCAATTTAGAAGTTGTGTATTGATAATTAATTTGATTCAAGATGTATATTGGTAATTATTTTATATAGGAACGGTATACATGTGTTGAACTCGGAGAATTTCTATAGTCTCATTGACAAGACCAAGGGGCTAATCATTTAATCAAACTTACATTATTTTATTGTAAGAGGATACGAAATTACTATTACATGAATAAAAGGTAATTAAAAGCAGTAATAAATAACACCTTTATAAAGAATAAGGGATATAAAATAGTTATTCCCAGGAGTGAATGGGCTATGAAGGTCAAATGTGATAATATTTTGAAAATATCAGTTTTGTAACCATTTTTGATAAAGATTGCATAATAAGGAACACTAAAATATATCTGGAAAGAAAATCCACACATGGAGAGAGATCCTATAATTTGGCAAAATCCTCAACTTTCAGTACACACTATTGTCAACTGACAGTTACTATGATCGCCTACTAGATAAAGCTCAATTAGGTGCCATCGATAACATGAAAAATCTTGCCATATGTGTGTCACAAGACAACACAGGATTTACTGGCCTCATACTATCTTGGTGTTGAATCGAAACTGTTGCAAAGGCTAAAACGCAAAGGACATAAATGCATAATCATCCAGGAAAATAAGTATATGGGGCAATGTTCTTCCCATGTAAGAAATTCCAGGCAGTAAAATAAGTTGTGCAAACAGCGATTGTGTATTTATGCAAAATCCTGCAATACATTTCCAAATTTTGAATCAGACCAAGAGCCTATTCTCAAAAAACCTTACCGTACTTATAGGAACAGGAAGAGAGTCCAGCGATGTATTAGTATATTGAGAGAGTTGGAGGATAGGGTCATTCATTATTCAATTTCCATAGTGGTCCCCCAAGGAGGATTCTCAGATTGTCATATACTTCACCTTGTTCCGAAACTCCAAAAAACAAAAGGAAAAACTAGAGCATTAATTGATGAGCACTCAGTTTTATGTGGTCGCTTTCCACCTTCCTAAATCGGCCAGATTTATCTATATTCGGGAGTTAATGAGTGATTATCTCTGCAGTGGACAGCTTATATAAATGGTGGGTTAGTATCCTAATTGTTCATCACATAAAAAGTAAATCCATATTGCTTTTTCTTAACCTGTTGCCTTCAAATTCTGTTCTCTATTTGCGTCATCAACTCATTGCAATCTTGAGCAATACCACAAACCCCAACCCTGCTTCTCTTGACAATATCAATGGCAACATGAATAGCAGGCCTCTTCATCTGAGCCCAAATTTCAACAATAACAATGGTTCCATGAGGTCTACATGGATTGCTCCCAACTCCGCTCTTGAAGCTTATCAAAATGGCCTCATCCTTCAGAAGAGCTCATTTAATGCTGATTTTGGCCAACTTCACCTTAACCAGGTTGGTCATAGCAGAGCTGTGACTGAGGTCCAGAGGAATTGCATTTCAGCACAAGGGGTGCAAATTCGCCATGCATTGCACCACCCTTCTGTGCAAAACCATCCAGTGTCCTATACAAGCAAAGTTATTATTCTCGCTAAGTTAAGGACCACAAATCTAAATTCACCACTATCCACAATGAATCGAATCATGCACCAAAATGGAAGTGCCACCCTTCAAAACCAAGAACCAGTTTTTGGGGATTCATTTGATAGCATGACCAATCAGGTGAACACTTTCCATCATGCTAATCTATATGCTAAATTTAATAATGCAATGGCCATAATATCTAATCAAGTCACTTGTAAAATGCAGCTCAGTCAATTCGATAACGTCCAGCCAAGCTTGACTTTTAATAACACACCCATAAGTTTGCATGCGATTGGATCCATGGATTCAGACATGATGCAAAATGTTCCAGGCAGTCAATCATGGATAGATACTGATGTGAAAGACAAGCAATTTGAGGATCCTCATTGTGATGGAGTAACACACAGCTTTCCATATCGGAAGTATGGCCGACATACATGTCCTAGATGTAGAAAGGTTTTTGACAGATCGCAAACCTTTGCAGCTCATATGATTGTTCACTACAAAACTGAAAGTCCAGCTGAGAAAAAGAGAAGGCAACAGCTAAACACAAACACCGAGGTCTCTGCAAAATTGGTGCTACCATGAAAAATGCACAACACATCCCCAAACTGAACTAACTTTGGCTGTGAAAGTGAAAGAAGGGGTTGAGAATCCAGAAGAGAATTTTCCGTCTGCTAGCATGTAAAGTTTTTCATGTTTAATGTAAAATCAAGATCCATCATTAAGGCTGAAGTAATATTAGTGTAGCATTGCTGAACTTAATATGGCATCTTGTCTTTGTTGGAACAATTTGAATTACACATTAAGCAATAGAATGAAATGTACATGATTTTAGGATAATTGATGCGCTGCTATATCATATAGATCCGTGGTTATCTTTAACATGTATTGTTAGATCATTGTTATCTTTTACTTTCTGTGAACCAGGTAATGATGCTTAATATAAAAGCTATTCTCTTGAGAAATGAAACTAACTAGAAATTATCTAAGAAAGGTCGAACAAAAAACAAAAGCCAGACCGTTAGCATCAATAATTTCACAATTAGTCACCCCTTGACTAGATCTTAAATTGGGTCTCACAAATATTGGATAGCTAATCGTCATAAGGAATTTCACAAGTTACATGAGCAGTTGGTAGCCTTTATTCAAGATATATGAAGGGTTCTAGTATGGCTGGATCGCCTCTTTTTCAGGGAGAGCTATTGTTTGTTGGGTATTTTGGTTTGACAAGAGAGAGGTCAAGTGGAAAGAGGTGGAGACTGCTAAACAGATGGACATGGTGGCACACCTAAAGCAGTCATCAAACTTGGTGCAAGAGCAGCACAAATGATGGAGGAGGTCCTCTGAAAGCTGCGCTGTTAGAAATATATGGATAAATCCTTATAATAGGAAAGCAATATCCCTAGCGTAGGAAAATAAATCATTATCCTTATCAACTTCAAATTTATGATGCATTTTAAAAATTATTATTAGATTTATATATTCTTTTATTTATTTATTTATTTTGTCATTACAATGGAAAAAAAGGGATTCAAACCTAATATTGATGACCTGAGAGACCAAGAATAATGCCACTAGATTATAAAGCCTTTGGTTTATATATTATTTTTTAGAAGAATGGAAGGACAAAAGTCTAAGATAAATAAATGGTTCTATAATATTAATAAGCAAGTAAGAAAAGTTAAATTTGAAAGTGGATTAAAGTAGTTATTAGGAGAGCTAATAGTTCATGGGATAGGAGATTGGAAGGTCCTCTCTAGGAAGTCCTCAATCATTTTCCATACAAATAACACTTGTGAATAATTCCCAGTTGGTACTGTCGTTAGGTGACTCCTTGCAACTATTGATATCCTTCGCCCAGACGCATATGCAATATATAGATAAAGTTGAAGACAAGAGGCGAGCCATGACGATTTAACAAGTAAAAGTGACATGTTTAGTGCAACAATGTTGGTTTGACTAATTGGCGGATAAAGTGGGTATTGTCGGTGGAACCTAAACAATTCAGAGACACAATGTGTGTTCAACCTATTAGGCACATCCAAGCATGCAATCGAATTGTGTGCAAGTTATATCTAGAACCTCAAAAAATCATCAATCACCTTGAATTGCTGCCCAACGAATCTATACATAGTTAGATGGTGATGCCTGACCCAGCACTTGACCCCCCATCACTCAAGGCATCAACCCACCTCACAACTCGGTTTGCATTGCCTAGCAACAGAGTCATATGTGCAGCCATCTGCAGCACAACCTAATATGCCACCTCCTAATAAGCCACCCTTTTCATGCACTTAAATCATGTAGATTATTAATATTGAGAAATTCAACAATATTGGTTAACAAACAAAAATTATTAGGTCCTACGGAGGAATTAAATGAAATCAATACTATTAATGGTAAGGCCTCTCCCAGCTCAATTATCTTTATGCATCTCCTTCGAAAGATCTACAGAAATACATACTTAGCAATAAGAACCCTACCAAACCTAAAAATTTTCATTTGCATTGCCATTTCTAATGTACATTGGACCTTTTTCGAACCCAATTTGATTGTGAGGATTATTAAGTCAAAATATCTATAATGTTCATTGAGACTTTCATTTTCTTTAGTAGAATTCTCATTGCATGTAAAGACATGACAAAGCGTGTAAAATATGCCATTGCTTTAAAAGCATTTCAATCTTTATATTCCTGCAAGAATGTTCTAAAGAAGGCTAACAGATATAAAAACTTCAACAATAAGATGGCATTTTGGCCACAAACCATTGTCTCTTTTGTCACCAAAAATGCTTATTGCAATGAAACATGCTAGCAATAGCCATATCAACCCTCAGTTTTATCCATAAGATCACACACCAATAAAATGCAAAAATGGACAAAGCATCACATTACAAGAATCTTGCTCATATACAAGTAATATAAACAGGCAAGTCACTTTAGGAACCCCCTAATTTCTGACGGTTTCTTTCATTGCATTAAGCTGATGTGCCCCTCTGTGGGAATTGAATGATATCCACTAAAAAAGGCATCTCAAAGTCGAAGCAATAAAGATAAGAATGTCAAAATACTCACAAAATTTACATGCATGTGGAATGCATCACCAGAGCTCTTATACACAGATCCTCTCCTGTGATCATTACATATAGTTGCTTTGCTGTCCATGTTACATCAGCTATGCTCTTAAGTGGAGAAGCAACATCTTCAGCAATTGTCATTAGTAGGACTCTGCATCTGTTAGTTGAGAGAAAAGACTTTCATCAGCTACTTGACAAATTTTTATGCACTGGAATATTGATCCACAAGTTCTCATAGCAAAAAGTATTGATACTCATTCCTTAAAAGGAAGAAAAAGCTTCTTGAATATTTTTTGTAATAAATTCAATTAGATTGTGTATGCCATATTAGAATTGATAATGCATTACATCACAAAGGATAGTCGAAAGATCCTACTTACTAAATTAAAAGTTTGAGCTAATAAATACATGTTTGGTTTCATGATTTGACTTTTACCATTTTCTTTCAGCCTTCATATTTCATCTAGATATTTATTAAGGCCTGCTAAATGCTGATTCACAGGATGGAAACAAGTCTCTCCTATAATATCATGCTAAATTTAGACTCAGAGGAAACTAATGCCAAGTCTAAAGCTAGTAAATATAGATGGGCAAGAGCAAAAGCTTTCGAATATATTTGTTCATCCAACAACAAACTCCTCCAGAATTTTACACTTGCCACATTGCCACCGTGCTTGCAGAATTCACCCATGAAATGATGATTGGAAGAAATGTGACTTGAACAAGTTTGTGGTTTGGATATATTTCTTTGATTCATTGGACACCAATATATACACAAAGATAGAATACAAAGGAGGATGGAAAGGATAAGCAAAGGTTTTATATAATCTTTCTATTGCACTGATACTTACTACGAAGGAAGTAATTAAATGTATACTTCCTAGGAAGGAAATGGACCAATGGAGCAACAACAACCCTCACCACCCCACCCACACACCCACAACAAACACCCCCAAAACCCACACCCACCCCCCCACCCACAAAAAAAAAAAAAAAAAAAAAAATAATTATAATAGAATGACATTTTGAGCTTGCTTACCACACTAAAACCCTTTGTAAAGGAGTCAAATAACCACTGCAAATTATACATGATCCGAAGTACTCGTATCAATTATCCAAGACTCACGTTCTATGATTTTCTCAAGTGAGAGAACATTAACTTTTCAGGCAATTGCTACTGAAGATGACTCATTTAACTCTCAACAGAGGATAATTGCATCTAAGGAGTCGCTACAAAAGAGCTGTCTGTTTGGGTGAAAATTTCAAAATAGATGCTAATGAAAAACCACCTATACTTCCCTCAGTTACCTCAACAATCTGTGCGTTCTTCCAAGTCTGCCTATTCTTCAGGCATTGAGTTTTGGATTGATCTGGTTTACCATGCAACCTTCAACACGTTTCCTGAGTATGATTGAGCCAACAAAAGTGATCACACCACAGTTTTCTTTTGGTTGCTTATCTTGGTCAGTCTCTATGGCCAAATTTGAAATTATCAAGTATTCATTTATAGTGGACAGTCTCTATGGTCAAATTTGAATTTATCAAGTATGCATTTATAGGCTGTGATGTCAGGATCACCTTGCACCTACTCTCTTTTTCATCTGATTCTGCAAATGCTTCCCTAATGCTAAAGTGTGGTCATTTTCCTGGAAGTCTGCCTTGCACTCCACCAAGGTCAGGATTTAATTGTTGTAAGAAGTCAAAGATCCAGTCTTTCTCAAGCATCTGCTTATATTTAAGACTATCATCTACACACTTCATCTATCTTCTAGAAGAGATCCATTTCCTGCCATAATTCTAACAACAAATGTAATATACTGTAACACATAAATTACCTCAATTAGTCATCCAAATTTCAAAGCATTGAGAAGTATTCTCCATATCAGAATAAATCTCTTACATGTTATCCCAATTCACCTTAGCAATTTCACAGAACAAATACATTCTCCCAATCCTAGGCTCCATCAAATTTATAAGCCACACTATCACTAGGAAGTTTTCCACTTCCCATGAAGCAAACTCCTCCACTCCAGCTCCGGGAGTTTTTGTCGATTAATCATAAACCCTAAATTTCCATGGCCTCGAACCACCACCAACTGAAAACAATCCTGGAAATTCTCTCCATTCAACTTATGATGTGTTATTTGGAGAAAGCTCTGATCTGGTACAAGGGTTTGTGATGACAGCTTACTCTGATTGGGACATCAAGCACATATGTTCTTGTAACCAGAAGAACTCAGGAGAAGGGAAGTAAGGAAGATAACGAGCTAAACAAGAAAGAAATCGAAGGAAAAACAATCAACCAGAACTAGGGTTAGGGGGTACAACAGAATTAGGGTTCGTAAAGAGAAGAGGGAGTACAACAAGTAATATGCATCTTAGTATCTGATAAGCGTGATGAAGCGTGATGGAGATTAATTCGAAGAAATTGCTTATGAATTCATGGGCCGAGAACCTTAAGACATGGGCTGGTTGTGGACTGGGCCCATCCATAAGAGTTTAAGCCTTGCACACTTTGTTTCCATTTACAGAATTATGATATGATTTGTAATGCTCACAAAGCTTATAAATAGACCTATTGTAAGAGAATGAAACATAATAAAAATATTACAATTCTTCTGCTCCTAAAGTTCGTATTCGAACTCTGCTGCTGTATTCGGCAGCATTCTGCTTGTCTTATATATTTTCTTTTATTTCTGAATTGCTTCCGTGTTGCATCTGGTATCAGAGCCATTGGCAGCCATGGAAACCCGCGAACACAAACGCATCGAAGAGGCAATGAGGGCTGTCCTGAAGGAACAAGCCGATCGCCATGAATGAGCTATGAAAGAACAATCTGATCGCCATGATAATTGGGTCAGGATGTTCTCTGAGACCCTGAAAACACAGCAAGCAATACTTGAGAAACAAAACCAAACCATTGAATCATTAAAGCAACATCTCACTAGTAAGGCAATAATTATGGAACAAACAGTAACAACACCTGGAAGTGGTAAAAGTTCAGATACAACCATGCTAGGAACCAATAATAATACAATCAATGTGACTTCATACCATGTACCAACTAGAAATACTCGAATTGAATTTCCTGTTTTTGATGGTGAAGGTTTTAGAACATGGGTATCTAGAGCTGAGCAATTCTTTATTTTAGATGAAACACCAGAAGGTCTTAAAGTAAAAATTGCCACCATGCATTTAGCTGATAAACCCTATGAATGGTATAATGCTTATATAAAGAGCCGAACTGAGGTTGATCCTTTAACATGGGAAGAATTAATCAGAACTTTAAATGCAAGATTTAATGACAAAGGATTTGAAGATCCTATGTCAGAACTTAAGGAATTACAACAGGTAGGGTCCCTACAAGATTACAATGATGAATTTCTGCATCTATCTACTCAAGTTCATTTAACCGAATCCCATTTGGTTAGTTTTTATCTTAGTGGTCTCAAACCTGAAATACAATACCCCATTCGAATGTTCCAACCAAAATCTCTACCGCAAGCTTATACCCTTGCAAAACTACAAGAAGCCACTCTCTATCTTCAAAACAGAATTTAAAAACCTTTAAAAACACAACACATACTTCCTCTCAAAATGTCAGAAACACCCTACCATATTATTCCTCAACTGGTAAATCAAACACTACCCAAACCTTAACTACTTCCATACATAACAGTACTCTACCACAACAACCATTACATCAGAACCACCCTACAGCTAATCGACCTGTAAAGAGACTTACACCAGAAAAACTTGAGGAAAAGAGGCGTAAAAAAGTTTGCTTTTGGTGTGATGAACCTTTTGGACCCGGTCACCGCTGTAAAAACAAAAGACTTAATTTATTAGTATTGGAACAGGAAGATGAGAAGGAGGTTGCAGAAACTATGGAAGATTTGGAATTAGACCTGTCACAGTTACATCTCCACTCCTTGAACAATGAGAGTAGCAATAGGGAGCACTGCATGCGTGTGAAGGGAAGTTATAAAAAGAGCAATCTTAACATACTAATTGACACTGGAAGCTCTGCTAACTTCATGAATGAAAAGATAACAATGAAAGTGGACTGTTTGCAATCTGAGGTCATTCCAGTTTCTGTTATATTGGCAGATGGAACTAAGATTCAAAGCACCAAAATGTTGAGAACCTTTGAATGGCAGATGCAGGGAATAAATTTTCAAGCTGACTTCTACTCTATCCCCTTGAATTCCTATGATCTGATCTTGGGAATGCCATGGCTAGTTTCGTTAGGAACCGTAATATGGAATTTTAAAGATTTATGGATGAGTTTTAAATGGCAAGGCAAGAACTGTACATTGAATGGATTAGTGGAGGAGCTAAAGATCATCTTAGGGCATAAATTAAATACCTTATTGGAAACATCTCCTTCCACTATGGAAGTGCAATGTTGGGTAATAACAAATACTGATACTGAGGAAAAAAATAACAATGCTACAATACATCCACTGATCATTGATCTCTTAGAAGAATTTTATGATTTATTTGAGGAACCTAAGGCATTACCACCAGATCGAGCCTGTAACTATAGGATCCATTTAATTGAAGACACTGTACCAATCAATTTAAGACCTTATAGATATTCAATGATACAGAAAATAGTTCTTGAAAACATGGTTAAAGAATTGATGTTAAGTGGAATGATAAGACCTAGCCACAGCCCATTTGCTTCACCTGTGGTTCTAGTAAAGAAGAAGGACAATTCCTGGCGAATGTGTGTGGACTATAGAGAGCTTAACAAACACACAATAAAGGATAGGTTCCCTATTCCTATAATTGAAGACCTCTTTGATGAATTACATGGAGCTAAGTATTTTAGTAAATTAGATTTACGATCAGGCTACCATCAAGTGCTGATGCATCCTGAAGACATCTACAAAACCGCTTTTCGCACTCATGATGGACATTACGAATTCCTTGTCATGCCATTCGGCTTAACAAATGCCCCATCTACATTTCAAGGCTTAATGAATGACATCTTTAGACCTTACTTACGGAAGTTCGTTTTGGTGTTTTTTGACGATATACTAGTCTATAGTGCTAGTATGAAAGAGCATGAAAGTCATTTGAGATTGGTTTTCAATACCTTAAGGAGGGAACAATTGTTCTTAAAGAAAAGTAAATGTAAATTTAGTGTTCAACAGGTGGACTACCTGGGACACATCATAACAAAAAAGGGAGTAGCCACTGACCCAAAGAAAATTGAAGCGGTAGAACAGTGGCCAACTCCACAAACTCTGAAGCAACTACGTGGGTTCTTAGGGCTGGCTGGGTATTATAGGCGATTTATTCAAGGGTTTGGAATCATTGCTAAACCACTGACCCAATTACTTAAGAAAGATCAATTTAAGTGGAGCAAAGAAGCACAAGACTCATTTGAGAAATTGAAAGGAGCACTGGTACATTCACCAGTGTTGAATCTGCCTGATTATTCTAAAGTATTTATCATAGAAACAGACGAGTGTGGAGATGGCATAGGGGCTGTATTAATGCAAGATAAACATCCCATTGCCTACATCAGTAAGACACTGGCACCAAGACATAAAGGAATGTCAGTATATGAGAAGGAGTTGCTTGCCTTAGTATATGCTATTGACAAATGGCGTCATTATTTAGTTGGAAGGCATTTGTGATCAAGACTAATCATCAAAGCCTCAAGTATTTACTTGAGCAACGACTTGTGACCCCAAGTCAACAAAAATGGTTAACTAAACTATTGGGGCTCGACTACGAGATTGAATTTAAAAGTGGTGACACCAACACAGCAGCTGATGCACTATCTAGAAGAGGCACTAATTGCTTGAATCAGCTGCAGATACACTGTGCTATTCCAGAAATTTTGGAAGATATTAAGTCTAGCTGGTTCCTTGATGGAGGATACTCCAACATCATTCAAAAATTACAAAAAGGAGAACCATGGGACATTTCACTTGGGAGAATAAGATATTAAGAAGAAGAGGAAGAATTGTAGTTGGACCTTCCTCTATCCTTCGAGAAAAACTATTGAAGTTATACCATGGAGGGGTCCTAGGTGGTCATTCTGGAGCACAGGCTACCTATCAAAGGCTCTCAATGGTTTTTTATTGGCCTAAGCAAGAAAGAGAAGTAAGAGAATTTATTCGAAATTGTGAAGTATGCCAATGTTTTAAATTTGAAAACATAGCTAGCCCAGGCCTCCTATCACCCCTAAACATTCCTCAGGAATATTGGCAAAGCGTTAGCATGGATTTCATTGAAGGTCTTCTTAAATCAGAAGGAAAAGATGTTATATTAGTAGTGATTGATCGGCTTAGTAAATATGGACACTTCATGGCTTTATCTCATCCTACAGTGCCATGACAGTAGCTCGAATTTATCTTGACAATGTGTACAAGCTACATGGATGCCTGAAACCATTATATGTGATCGAGACCCTATTTTCACAAGTCTATTCTGGAAGGAACTCTTTAGATTACAAGCTGTGGAATTCAATATGTCCACTGCTTACCATCCTCAAACGGATGGCCAATCAGAGGTTGTTAACAAGTGTGTGGAGACCTATTTGAGATGTGTATCGGGTGAGAAACCTAAGCATTGGCATCAGTTCCTTCCCTTAGCTGAGTGGTGGTACAATACGAATTTTCATTCGAGTACCAAAACCACTCCATTCGAGGCTTTATATGGTTATCCACCACCCCTACATGTCCCATACGTGCCAGGAGATTCTAGGAATGCAACGGTAGATTCTATCTTAGCTACCAGGGAAGACCGAATTAAGCTTCTTAAGTTCCACTTAAGAAGAGCACAGCGAATGAAACAGGTAGCAGACTCAAAGAGGACAGACAGAACATTCAATATAGGTGACTTAGTCCTACTCAAGCTTCAACCCTATAGGCAGCATTCCTTAAAAAACTCGAGGGTACACAAATTACTTCCTAAATACTACGGTCCTTATAAAATAATTGACAAAATTGGTTCAGTGGCTTACCGATTGGACCTTCCTCCAAGTGCTGAGATCCATCCCACCTTTCACGTCTCACAGCTCAGAAAATATCATGGCCCTAGATCCGACAGCTCTCCAACATTACCTACAAATATACAAACCGAGGAATTAGTTCCTGAGTCAATTATAGCACGGAAAATAGTTAAACGTGGAAATCAAGCTGAAACTATGCTACTTATCTCATGGAACGGTCGTAGTCCAGAGGAAGCTACATGGGAATTCTTCAAGGAGCTCAAATTACGTTACCCTAATCACCCCTTGTGGTCAAGGGTTCTTGAAGTGGAGGGGAATGTAACCAGAAGAACTCAGGAGAAGGGAAGTAAGGAAGATAACGAGCTAAACAAGAAAGAAATCGAAGGAAAAACAATCAACCAGAACTAGGGTTAGGGGTACAACAGAATAGGGTTCGTAAAGAAGAGGGAGTACAACAAGTAATATGCATCTTAGTATCTGATAAGCGTGATGAAGCGTGATGGATTAATTCGAAGAAACTGCTTATGAATTCATGGGCCGAGAACCTTAAGACATGGGCTGGTTGTGGACTGGGCCCATCCATAAGAGTTTAAGCCTTGCACACTTTGTTTCCATTTACAGAATTAGGATATGATTTGTAATGCTCACAAAGCTTATAAATAGACCTATTGTAAGAGAATGAAACATAATAAAAATATTACAATTCTTCTGCTCCTAAAGTTCGTAGCCGAACTCTGTTGCTGTATTCGGCAGCATTCTGCTTGTCTTATATATTTTCTTTTTATTTCTGAATTGCTTCCGTGTTGCAGTTCTGAACTTTAGCTTCATCCCAGGTTACGTCTCGTGGGTTTTTTGAGGAAGGTCAACAAGGGTTGGTTAGATTCGATCAACAAGGATCAAATGATACTCTGATCCCATGAAGAAATTTATAAGATATGCGAAAAAGAAGAAATATGAAACAGAGAGCCACACAAATTTATTCATTTGAAGCTGTCCATATATATTATTGGATGTAACAGATTTTTCCTGAAGAGATACAATCAAATCTCCTAAAGATGTTCAATACCGACAATAGGAGATAGACTTCTATCTTTAACAGCAACAACCTACCCAAAAGAGAGAACCAGGATTGAAAAAATATAAATAAATTACTCTAATTTTTCTACAATATTATTACCAGTGACATTGAGATCCTGCTAGAATTCCTAATCTATTAAGAGCATAGCATTTCATTACTTTCATTAACGATCACAACAGTCACTCAGGTGTATTTTATGAAAGAAAAGTTTGAACCTTGTAAACTTTTCAAGATGTTTCATAAATTGATAATAAAAATGAATTTAAAAAAAATTTAAATTCCATACATATCCTAAGAACCAAAATGATAGGGAATATTTTTTAAAAGAATTCAACACGTATCTACATAAACAAGGATATTTCACCAAAGTTCCTATGCTTATATTCTACAACAAAATAAAGTAGCATAAAGAAAATATAGACATGCACTTTAAACCACTCACTCTCTCATGTTAAATACTTTAAAACCAAACTTATTTTAGGGGAAGCCGTATTAACAGCTATCTATTTTATAAATAAACTAAATTCAAACTTTTAAACTTCATAACTCGTTGGGTGTGCTAGGCATGCGTATGATACTTCTGAAAATAAGTTAAAAATTTGATGAATGTGCACTAAAATGTGTATGTGTGGGTTATTCTCCATGTCAGAAAGGATACAAGTTGTTGACTAGCTTGATTCTAGGAGATTTGATTTAGCTTGTTGACTAGAAAGTTTGTATTTTATTTTTATATACTTTCCTAAATTAGATACAAAATTTGTATATAAATACTCATGTTCAATGGGAAGTAAAATTAATTAGAAAAGAAAATTATTCTCTAAAAATCTTCATGGTATTAGAGCATTGCTGCAATATGAGGTGAGTATTTTCTTCTCTCCACAGCACTAGGGTTCTCTTTTCTTTTCCGATTCTTCTTTCCGTTCTCAAGAGAGGTCGAGTTTCCTCCCTCATTTTTCGTCATTGCCCTACAACAGGGAAGAGCATTCCCCGATCGACCTTTCAAAAAAATAAAAATTCGACAACCGTCTAACACCGCGCGTTGACTCACGCTCTGATCGTTCTTTCTGGGGATTCTTCACTCACCGACGCAAGTGCGTAGGACTTCTTCAGCCACTGTTCGCCATTGCTCTTCGCCTGGAACGTGCACCGTCATTCTCCAACCTTCTTACTTCTCGGTGGTCCTTCAGGCGTGTTTTTTTCCCCAGCTCTCAGATCCCTGACCAAGGTTCCCTTCTTTCCCTAGCAACTTTCCTTTGGTTGTTTTTTGTTCCTTTCTCATGGAAGATACTAAGGCAATAAAGAATAGCTCCCTCTTACAGATCAGTGTTATTAAATTGGATGGGGCTGGTACATATCTTGCCTGGTCATGGGCTTGTTTGCTTTTATTAAATCTAGAAAGTTGCTGGGCTATATTATTGGAGATAAAAAACCACTTAACGTATCAGATGTTACTTATGCTCAATGGGATTCTGAAAACTCACTTGTTATGACATGGCTTTTGAATACTATGCATTCTTGAATTTTCAAACAATATTTATTACTTGATGCTGTCGAGAAAATTTGGAATTCAGCTAGACGTACTTATTCTCGCAAGGGAGATGATGCTCAGATATTTGAAATTCGGAATAAAATCCATGGCACGAAACAAGGTGAGTTGACAATTACTAATTATTATTCTGAATTAAGTAGATTATGACAAGAGATAGATTATTATCAGGATCTCCAAGAACATTGTATCGAAGATATAGTACTATTTCAAAAGTTGGTTGAAAAGGAGCAAGTTTATGATTTTTTGGCTGGTTTGAACCCAAAGTATGATCAGATCCGGGTTCAAGTTCTAGGTAAAATTACTTTTCCTTCTCTTGAGGATGCATACTCTCATGTTCAATAGGAAGAAAGTCGATTGGGTGTCATGCTTTACTAAGCACCAATCGAGAAGTCAGGGTTAGCTGCCTCCCATGAGCAACCAAAGATAATTCCTTCTGATAAAGATCACTTGCACTGTGACTACTGTGGGAAGCCAAGGCATACAAAGGAGACTTGTTGGAAACTACATGGTCGACTAACTAGAGGTCATGAAGGAAAGCGAATTAATTCATCAAGGGCTCAAGCAAATGTGGGAGAAACGGTGAAGACATCCAAGGAGACAAGCTCAGGAGAAACTTTGTCTTTGAAGAAATTCAGCATCTTCGTTGCTTCCTAACCAAATTGACTCCTCCGCCATTGCCACATCTAATCATGTGCAATTAGGTACAGCTTTTACAGCTTCCCTTAATTCTTGGGTTATTGATTCTGGTGCGAATAGACACATGACAGGCTCTTCTGAAAACCTTCAAAATCACTCTTCATGTCTTAAAGAGGAGAATGTTAGAATAGCTGATGGCTCCCTAACCTTTGTCTCAGGAACAGGTTCCATTATTTGTACACCTGGTATTAAACTCTCATTCGTTCTCCACATACCTGACTTTCCTGTTAATCTTTTATTTGTTAGTTTCATCACTAAAGACCTAAACTGTAAAATTGTGTTCTTCCCTAATCATTGTGTTTTTCAGGATCTTCAAACCGAGAAGAGGATTGGCAGTGGTAGATTGCATGAAGGTTTGTACATGTTTGATGGGACTAAAGACTTTGGTCAAGCTAATTTTTTTTTTTTTTTTTTTGGAGATAATAAGGATGTAAACCAAGAAATTTTGCAGTGGCATAGACGGTTAGGGCATCCATTATTTTTTATGTTAAAGAAGTTATATCCTAGTCTTTTCTTGAGAACTCAGTTGGAATCTTTGTTTTGTGATGCTTGTGAGTATGCTAAGCACACTCGAAACTCTTATCCTTTAAATAATAATAAAAGCATTATTCCTTTTATGACTATCCATTATGATGTGTGGGGTCCTACACAAACAATCTCTTTGTTTGGTAGTCGATGGTTTATTACTTTATTGATTGTTGCACAAGAATGACTTGGGTATATTTGTTAAAGGCCAAAAGCGAAGTTTTCTCCTGCTTTCAGTCATTTCACAAGCTGATTTGCACTCAATTTGATACCAAGATAAAAATCCTGAGAATAGGCAATGGCACAGAATACATGAATAAAAACTTTGGTGCTTATCTAGAGTCCAATGGGATAATACATCAAACTAGTTGTCCTTACACTAGTGCGCAAAATAGGGTTGCAGAAAGGAAAAACAGACATTTGTTAGAAGTGGCTAGATTTCTTATGTTCACAATGAATTTGCCAAACCTTACTAGGGCGATGCTATTCTAGTGGCTGCCTACCTTATCAATAGAATGCCACTTAAAACTCTTGATTTTCAGAGTCCTTTAGAAGCTTTAAAGGGTAAGAATGAATATACTATTCCTCCAAAGGTGTTTGGTTGTGTCTATTTTGTCCACACTAGAAATGCTGGGAAACTTGGCCCTAGAGCTCTTAAATGTGTGTTCATTGGGTATTCTTCTACACAAAAAGGTTACAAATGCTATCATCCTCCCTCCAGGAGATTTTTTGTCAGTGTGGATGTTACCTTTCGAGAGTTTGAATCCTATTTTAGTAGCAATCCCTCATCACCTCTTCAGGTGGAGAGTAATGAGGTGGACGAGGTAATTTTTCCTGGTCCCATGATTGTGAAACCTCTTAATGACATAAGGGAGAGTGAAATTGGAGAAAGAGTTTAGGGGGAGACTATTGGGCATTCAGATAGACCTGATCTGTTGAGGTATTATAGAAGAAACAGGGTAGAAGAAGTCATCATGCAATCTACAAAGCCCTCATCTACTGGTAAGTTATCTACCTTTCCTAATGAGTTAGATTTGCCTATTGCTCATAGGAAAGGAGTCAGGTCGTGTACTAAACATCCTCTGTCTAACTTTGTCTCCTATGATTTCTTGTCTTCTTCCTATAGAGTTTTTGCTTTGTCTATTTCCTCTGTGTCTATTCCATAGAATTGGAGGGAAGCTTTCATAGATCCTGAGTGGAAGCAAGCTATGATTGAAGAGATGAAGGCTTTATCCAAAAATGAGACTTAGGAACTTGTTACTCCTTCATCAGATAAGAAATTGGTTGGCTGTAAATCGGTCTTCAATGTGAAGCATAAAGCTAATGGTTCAATTGAGAGATTCAAAGCTAGATTGGTGGCTAAAGGATTCACTCAAACTTATAGAGTGGATTACCAAGAGACATTTGCCCCTATTGCTAAAATGAACTCTATCAGAATCTTGTTACCCTATGCAGCTAATCTTGATTGAGACTTACAATAGTTTGATTTGAAAATGCTTTTCTTCATGGGGAATTGGAAGAGGAAGTGTATATGGAGATCCCTCTTGGTTTTGATAATAAACAAAGTCAAGGAAAGGTATGTAAACTGAAGAAAGCCTTGTATGGACTAAAACAGTCCCCTAGAGCTTGGTTTAATAGATTCAGCAAGGCTATGATCTCCTTTGGCTACTAGCAAAGCAATGCTAATCATACTCTCTTCATAAAACATCAAAGGGGTAAACTTACTCTTCTAATTGTTTATGTGGATGACATAGTAATGACAGGAGATGACAGAGAAGAAATGGCCCGATTGAAGAAGCTGTTGGCACAAGAATTTGAAATCAAAGATCTAGGAAAATTGTAGTACTTCTTAGGAATTGAGGTC
Organism: Combretum micranthum; assembly: GCA_024138025.1. Classification (NCBI taxonomy): domain Eukaryota; kingdom Viridiplantae; phylum Streptophyta; class Magnoliopsida; order Myrtales; family Combretaceae; genus Combretum; species Combretum micranthum. The sequence goes on along the minus strand of JAMXBD010000099.1, from coordinate 1,664,475 downwards.
GCTAGATCAAGAAAAGGAATCTTTATTTCTCAAAGGAAGTATATCCTGGATCTCTTAAGGGAGACTGGCATGACAGGTTGTAAACCAACCGAATCGCCTATTGATAGTAATCACAATATGTAAGCAAGAGTAGGAAAATCCATTGATAAGGAAAGATACCAGAGGTTGGTTGGAAGACTCATTTATCTCTCTCACACTAGACCAGACATAGCTTATGCAATTAACTTGGTGAGTCAATTCATGCATGATCCCCGAGCCTCTCATATGCAAGCTGTCTTTCGCATTTTGTGATATTTGAAGTCTACTCCAGCAAAAGGGTTGGTCTTTTCTAAACATGGTCACCTCCAGATAGACGCTTTTATAGATGTAGATTGGGTTAGATCTCTAGATGACAAAAGATCTACATCTGGTTACCGTACGCTTGTAGGAGGGAACTTAGTTACTTGGAAAAGCAAGAAGCAAAGTGCAGTAGTCAGATCAAGTGCAAAAGCTGAATACATGGCTATGGCTCAGGGTGTTTGTGAACTTCTTTGGCTTAAAAAATTATTAGAAGAATTGAGATTGTCTGAATAGGGGAAATTGTCCTTGTATTGTGATAACAAAGCCGCCATTAGTATACCTCATAATCTAGTTCATCATGATTGAACAAAACACATTGAAATTGATCGGCACTTCATCAAGGAAAAATCACAAGTGACATCTTAAATTTATCTCATGTGTCATCAGAAAAAGAGCTTGCAGATGTGTTCACAAAAGGTCTCAACAATCGGACTTTTCATACACTAGTTTGCAAGTTCGGCATGTGTAACATCTTTGGACCAACTTAAGGAGGAGTGTTGACTACCTTGATTCTAGGATATTTGATTTAGCTTGTTGACTAGCTTGATTCTAGGAGATTTGATTTACTTGTTTATATAAAGTTTGTATTTTATTTCTATATACTTTCCTAAATTAGATACAAAATTTGTATATAAATACCCATGTTCAATAGGATGTAAAATTAATCAAAAAAGAAAATTCTTCTCTAAAAATCTTCACAAGTGTAACCAACCTCCAACAAAGAAATTCTACTAGTCATGTGATATCTCAATTTCAAAACATTAATTTTGGTACTCAAGCAACACTATTCAAGAAGAAATATCAAAGGACGTGAGTTAAGATCCTTCAATTTATTTGCCAATTTGTCAGTCTCGTGTCACTCCTGTTTATAAACCTATATTTCACTCAAATCCCGATTCCGAAAAACCTAAAGAAACGGAGATGCGTGTATATACCAGAAGAAACAAAGCTCAAGGTTGCCTTTAGACAACTTAGTAAAGGAAACTTGAAATGCTGGTGTGGAGGAGTTATGGAACGTGAAAGTAGTAAAAAAAGGGTAAAGCCGAAAGAGGAATGAATGTTGATTTTTATGGTGCTGATAATGAATTACCAATTACTCTTTGCAAAGGTAAATGTCTCTATACTAGATATCCTTATCCAAATCATTTTGCATACTCAAATTTACCTCCAAGGTTAAAGGCTTTCATTATGCAAATAAATAAAGTAGAAGTCCCTCAAAATATTGGTGAGGCATTGAAAGGTATGGAGTGGATAATGAAACATGGGAACTAATTAATTTGCCTAAAAACAATAATCCAGTTTGGAGCAAATTGATTTAAGAAATGTATTTGGTCTTAAGTAAATAATTAATGACACCAATTGGTAGATTCAATATTGTTGGTTATTAGGGTTTGTACATTACAATTGTTGCTACCATGTTAGGACCATCTATAAATAGGTCCTTTAATGTACAATTATTTTGTGACTCAATAAAAATATTTCTACACTATATTTCTTCATCTACGATGTTGTTATTAAAAAAATAAAGCTTATCTTTTTCATAAGAATCTTGGCTTCAAGGGAAGAAAAGAGAGCCCTAAGAAGGAAGAGACTTATTTTGGCTTGATCTGTCAAATACTACATCTGAACAATCCATAGAATTCAAACACAACCATAAACTCAACTACTATCATCAATAACAAAGGCCAAACGTTAGCTATCATCAACAATTCCATAACCCAGAAAATGCCTTGTGTGGTTTAAACACATTTATACATGAAAACCCAAGGACATCTTGGAACAAATGCAATTCTAAGAACCTTCCTCAAAAATAGGTAATCCATGCTCTTCTCAAAACCCTAATAATGTTGATGCAATCACTAACAAAGATTTGCCTATCACCTTAAGGAAAGGTACACAAGGTGTGTTTAATATCCTGTTGCTCAGTTAATTTCAACAAATCAATAGTCCATAGCATAAAGAGTTTCTTACAGCCTTGACTCAATTAGAATACTCCATAAGCTTTTCATGGAGGAATATAGAATAAAAATTGGGTACTTGTTTTGCAGGAGAAGATGGGTGCTTTTGAAAAAAGTGGAACAAGCAAAATCGCAAAAAGCCCTCTGAAAAAATACTAGGTTGCAAGTGTATTTACACTCCAAATGAAAGGCAAATGGATCCTTTGTAAGATATAAAGTAACCTCATGGTAATAGGATACACACAGATGGAGTGGACTACAAGGAGACTTAATGACGTCCATTTGATCACATTGGCAATTGCTGGGTGAGATGAAGGCTGCTCGATCAAGAATTATCTTAATGCGTTTGTCATTAAATGTTTGTGCTAATTTACAATATATTTACATTTTATAAGACTCCCCTCAACCTATAGCATGGATATTAATCATGCTTAGCTTGTTATAAATATAATTGATCTAAACTCATTTAAAACTTTTGTAAAGATATCTCCTAATTATTATCATAGTCTTAGTGTCTCCTGTAATATTAAAATCTTATCATACTTTTTCACAAACAAACGAGAGGCTAATTTCAATATGTTGGTCTGTTCATAAATTAGCAAATTAGGTGATATATGAAGAATGGCTTGGTCATCACACCAAAACTTTGCTGGTATTGGCACCTTGAAAATAAGTTAAGCCAAAAGCTGATGATTCCACATCATCTCACACACTAATTAACCCATAGCTCTATCTTCTAATTCTTACTTGGAGACGACTTTTTTTTTCCTTACTCTTCCATAAGACCAAATTTTCTCTAACAAATACGCAATGACCTGTAATGCCTATCTATGTTAGAAAGCATCCAATCTACATCAAAGCACTCGATGTAACAATGTCCATGATTTTGACCAAGTTAAACTCCCAACAAATTGTCTATCTCTCTTCAGATTTTCAAATAAGTCACTAGTTTTTGTAAGCCATTATTGTATTGTATGGCTCAACTCCCAATTCTCATGTCTCAATTAATAAATCAAGCACATATTTTCTTTAAAATAAGAAGATGTTTTTTTGCTTTTTGCCTCAATTCTCAAGAAATATTTCAGTATCTACATATCTTTTGTGAGTATTGCATGGTTTAATTCTCAATTTTACAGTCTCAGTTGATAAATCAAGTGCACATTTTCTTTAATATAAGAACATGCCTTTTTTTCTCTTTATCACCTTAATCCCTAAGAAAAATTTCAGCATCTTTAAGTTTTTTGTTTGAACTAAGTGTCACAAGAAGACTTGAGAGATGAAATATTTATATTATTACTACCTACAATGACAATATCATTAACATATATAACAAAATATATAATATTAAAATCAAACAATCTAAAAAATATGAAGCGATCGCATTTGCTCTTTTTTAGTAAGTTTTTCAACTACTTGACTGAATTTTCTAATCCAAGCTCGTGGAATCTGATGCAACCTATATAATGACTTACAAAGACTATAAACCTAGATGAACTTCCCCTAGTTAACAAATCCTAATAGTTGCCTGTATATACCTTCTCTTGAAGTTCATAATGTAGAAAGACACTTTTTCAGTCTAATTGATGAAAGGCTAATGATGAGCAGCCACAAAAGATATGAATAAGCAAAGAGACGTCATTTTAGCTACAAGAGAAAATATATTAAAATAATTCACTCTACAAATTTTGTGCATATTCTTTAGCCACAAAACACACTTTAAGTCAAGTCACAATCCCATAAGAATTGACTTTAAAACCTAATACCCATTTATAACATATAGCCTTTTTACCTATAGGTAAATCCATTGAACCCTAAGTACTATTAGTATCCAAAGCACTCGCCTCCTCTATTATTGCCAACCAGGATGAGGGGGATGAGTGCTATTGAGGGAGGGTATTAACCTATAGGACTAAAATGGAGCCAAATCATTATTAAATGGACCTGCGATATTTTGTCTTTAAGAAAGTCATGGTGTTTTAGATGAGCTTCTTTTGCCTTATTTGTCAACATTTAGGCAGAGAGTCACTCCATGGTGAACTTCAAGAGAACAAGATGGCTTCACTCATATTTTGAAAAACATCATAGACTTAAAAGCAATGGCAGTAGAGGTTACCATGAAGGAAGCTTATGACTTAAGGACTGTATGGTTGGGATGCCAAGACATTGCCTAGGCTCGATGTGCTAAGCATTGCCTATGTTTGAAGTATAACAACAAAAATGCCAATGCTTAAAACATGGAAGCTTAGAAGCCAAGAATTGCTTGGCCTTAAAGCATGATGCTAATGACGTCGTGGCATTGCATGGGGCTTCAAAGCACAAAGACTGATGTTAAGGCATTACCTAAGCTTAAAGCACAAAACTATGATGTAAGGGCGTCACTGGGCTTAGGTGTGAAAGATTAAATGTCGAGGTATTGCCTAAGATTAAAGCATGAAACTTAAATTGGGAGGGAGGATTAAATCATGAAAGCTAAAATGCCCAGGCAAGATAAGAAGCTTTTGATAAGGTGATATGCCTAAAAGGAACCTCAAGATGCATGAATAAATTAATAAATAGGCTACAATGTGCCCAAAACATTAATGTAATAATTGAAAATAAAATGTTAACCTGAAATCTTGCAGAAATTTAGAAGAAAAAATGAGGCAAGAATTTTATGCTTCTGTTCATTGCTTTCCATCTTATTTTTCAGCTGGCAAACAAGACCTGGAAAATCTGAGAGTTGGAATTCAACATCATCTATCAGAGAAAGTGCATAACTCAACCAAGCCACTGTAACTAGGCAAACCATCACCAAGGTTAAGTTTTTCGCCTTTAAGCACTTGGAAGATTTCCTCTAAGAATGATCTTGTCCCACTACTAAGAAGAGAAGCTAGCAAATATGTCAACGTGCCTTCACAAGCCAATTTGCCGTTTTCCTGCATTTAGTCAATATAAATTCAATAAAAATTTGAGTACTCATCAAATGCGAAGGGAATAAAATAAGCTTATTGAGAGTACTCTCCAATAAGCACATTTAGTTTTAGAGTTATGACAAAGTCTAGGCTACTACATCCGATGAAGCTTTGATGGTTTAGAGTTCCATCATGTTGTATTTAAAGGATACGATAATCTCCCTTGCTACCATCTTGGCTGACATTGCACATGTTTAGGATTACTTCATGAAAGAAGGAAAATGACTTTACAAGTAGCCCCATTATTTAGCACTTTGCCTCATAGAAGTGCAAGAGGCAACTACCGTAGTGGCATTTTGTCCAATATGGCACTTAACCCACCTACCAATCAGCAAACTATTTTAATATCATTTGAAACAACTGGAACCCGCTATATCAAGATATAGTCTACATTAACAAAACACAATTTACAAATTTATTTTTTATGCAACTGCTTCTTAAGAGGCCAATCATTTAAGGATACTCTCTACTGAGCACACTATACCATAGAGGTCACGAAACTTTCAATTGCTACACTAAATGGGGCTTTCATATTTTGACTTTTATCATGCTCTAATTGAAGAATATAACTCCAACTATTCAGGCACCTTTTGCTGCAGCTATTTGGATTTCATAGCATCTCCAAAATTATGTATATTTAATACGGAGTATTCCTAAAACGATTGATGTCTAGGAAATAGCTGTGGCAAAGACAAAACCATGTGATATATTGCACCAAAGCAAACAATACTACTGTTTGAAGAGTTTCAGCCATTTCATGCCCTATCAACTAACACTCGAGCCATCTACCTATTACATGAGGTTAGCTATATGGATCTTATATTGTCGTTGCATTTTATCATGACTCAATCTAGTAATGAAAGAAATCATTCAAGACGACATATGATGAGAAGTTTGGTGTTTAAATATGCAATTAGATGATTTTCCTTCGAGAGTTGCATGCCCCTACATGAAGTTTATGGAATTTATATGCAAATCTCTCCCATGATCAAAACAAAATATGACATTCTACAACTATCAATATTAATACACACTCCTAAAATAAGTAAATATTTCAATATTTTCAATAATAAATAGAATAAATTACATGAATCACCTCTGAAAACTTCAAAAATTTCACAGATATCCCCTAAAACAGGCATAAACCCCACTTTATTGAGCATGGCTGCCTATGTGCATACTGCAACTAACTTGGCCACTTAAGTGTACATTGCAGCATATGTGGATATTAACATGACAATTTTCCTATATTCTTAATAAATGTAAGAAATAAAATGCTAAAAATGAGAATAAAAATAAAAAAAAATTATAAAAATTGAATGTAAGTTAAAAAGGTAAGCGCAGTAGCCGGCCACCTACTACATTCATGGGGGGGGTCTAGTGTATGGCAACAGCCCCTGCACTTTTGAACCAACATTTATTTTTGTATTTTATTTTATTTTTACTTTTTTTTTCTTCTATTTCCTGCAAATTTTAGTTTTCTACATAAATTTTTCAGATAATGTCATAAAATTATTCAATTAAATATTTTTAAAGAGTATGGCGTAAATTACCACATCAATATCTACGTCAGCTGCAATTTACATATTATTATAGGAAAAATATATAATATTGTATTTATCAATGTAATTAATACAGTGACAGGTAAGAGTTAGTACATCAACCACTAAAAACATATCATCTATATATGTATGTACAAAAATATTCATCATATGAAAATACTTTTCTTCTACGCTTATATTTCACATGGTATCAAAGCATCGAGTTTTTTGGATTAAGGTTTAGTTCTTGTTGCCCCAATGAGCAACATCTATCTATTAAGCCTTGCCCTAGAGAGTAAGCATCTGATTTAGTTAATTGGCGTAGCAGGTTTACAAGTATGATTACAATTTTGCAAATTAGTACGCTCAATTCCATAAGTATCAGGAAGCATTAAAAAATTCATCTCAACCTATCACTACTATTGCTGAGTTAGATAATTTAAATAATTGTCTCCTTTCTTCCATGTAATAATGGGTCATTGACTCAGGTGCTAATTATCATATGATAGGTAATTTTAATTTCTTTAATACTTTTAAACCAAATACTTCATCTTTTCTTGTTACCTGAGTAGATGGCTCTACATCATCTGTTATTGGTTTTGACACAGTGCATCCAACTCCGTTACTTTCTTTGTCTTCTGTCTTAAGTCTACCAAATTTTTCCTTTAACTTCATATCCATAAGTCAAGTTACTCGCAGTTTAAATCGTTCTATCTCGTTCTTTCCTAATTATTGTTTATTTCAGGATTTTATGGTGAAGAAGATTATTGGTAAAGGGCATGTATCAAGAAGGTTATTTGTTTCATACAGTGGTACCTTAACCTATTTTGCTCAAGTGTTTTGACACCTTTTACAACTCGCTGTCTACTTGCTCATCCTTCTTTGTTTAACTTAAAGAAAGTGTGCCTTCAATTTTTGACTTTACCATCATTAGCTTTTGAGTCATGTTAATTTGCTAAACACCACCATTAGTCACATGTGTCTCGTGTCGATAATAGGGTTAGTTCTCCTTTTAAGTTAGTTCATTCAGATGTTTGGGTCTTTGTCCAATTATGTTCAAAACTGGATTCCGTTATTTTGTTATTTTTATGGATGACTATCCTTGAATGACCTGGCTCTATTTAATGAAACACCGTTCTGAATTATTTTCTCATTTTACTGCTTTTTATGCTGAGATTAAGACTCATTTTAATACTTCTATGCATACTCTAAGAAGTGATAATGCTAAAAAATACTTATCCGAAACAATCAAATCCTAGAAGACATAGTAAGGCATTATTCATCGAACTTCATGTGTTGATACACCATCTCAAAATAGTGTAGCACAATGGAAAAAAAAGGCATTTTCTTGGAACAATTAGGGCACTTATTTCAAAATTATGTTCCTGAACAATTGTGGGCAAAAGCTGTCTCAACAGTTTGTTTCTTGATTAATCAAATGTCATTATCTGTTCTTCATGGTGATATTCCTTATAAGATTCTTGTTCGTACAAAATTTTGTTTTCTATTAAGCCTCACATATTTGGATATACAAGTATTGTTAGAAATACTCGGCCTCAATTCACCAAGCTAGACCTTAAGGCTATCAAATGTGTATTTTTTGGTTATTTTTGTACATAAAAAGGGCATCGATGTTATCGCCCTAATCTTAACAAATTTATTATGTCTGCTAATGTTACCTTTATGGAACAATGTCTTTTCTTTCCAATATCTTCTGAATCTACAAATAAAGCAAAAGAGGATGATGATCCATTGGTTTACCTTACTTATTAGACATCAAATATGTCTCCCATTGTACCACCTTCACCTCCACCATCACCACCACTTCCTCCATCGATTTGTTATATGTATGCAAGAGCTAGCATCCTCCTACTACAAGCCCAACACCATTGTCTTCGGCATTAGATCCACCACCTAATGACTTGGATCTTCCGATTGCTCTTTGCAAAGGTAAAAGATAATGCATTTACTCTATTTCTTCATTTGTGTCATATGATTGTTTATCATCCTCTTCATGTTCCTTCATTGCCTTTGTTGACCCTATATCCATTCCTTACACTCTTCATGAGGCATTATCTCATCCAGGCTGATGTCATGCAGTGATAGAGAAAATGAATGCCATAGATACTAATGATACCTGGGATTTAGTAAGCTTACCTACAGGTAAAAAAGCCATTTGATGCAAATGGGTTTTTGTAGTTAAGTTAATCCTGATGGACCTGTTGTTCGCCTTGTGGCTAAGGGCTATGCCTAAACTTATAGTGTAGACTATACAGATGCTTTCTCTTCCATCACTAAATTGACATCTGTCTAACTATTTATCTCTATGGCAGCTACTCATGACTGACCTTTGCACAGTTAGATATCAAAAATGCTTTTTTACATGAGGATCTATACAATGAAGTCTATATCGAGTAATCACCTGGTTTGTTGCTTAAGGGGAGAGAAAGGAAAAGTTTGTCATCTCCATAAATCTATATATGGGTTGAAGCAGAATCCTCGTGTGTGGTTCATAAAATTTGGTTAGGCAATTGAAGAGTTTAAGATGATCAAAAGTAAGTCTGATCACTCAGTGTTCTATAGAAATTCTTCTTCTAGAATTATTCTTCTTCTTGTTCATGTAAATAATATAATTATTATCGGAAGTGATGAAAGAGGATATTATCTTTGAAAAAATTTTTTCATAGTCAGCTCTAAACAAAGGATTTGGGGCCTTTGAAGTACTTTATAAGAGCTGAAGTGATGAAAAACAAAAAAGGTATTTTCTTATCTCAACGAAAATATATACTTGACCTGTTATCTGAAATAGGGAAGTTAGGGGGAAAACCATATAATACTCTAATGACACCTAATTTACAACTTACCAAGCATGAAGAGTTATTTAGTGATCATGAGAGATATAGGAAATTGGTTGAAAATTTGAATTATCTTCCTATAACTCGTCTTGATATTACATATATTATTAGTGTTGTGAGCCAATTTATGTCTTCCCCAATAGTTTATCATTAGGCTGCTTTGAAACAGATCTTATGTTATTTGAAAAGTGCTCCTGGATAAAGTATACTATATCAAAATCATGGTCATTCTTGTATAAAATGTTTTTCAAATGCAGATTAGGCTAGTTCCAAAGAAGATCGAAAATCTATTATTGGCTATTATGTTTTATTTGAAGGAAATCTGGTTTCATGAAAGAGTAAGAAGCAAAATGTTGTATCCATATCTAGTGCAGAATCAGAGTATAGAGCTATGACTCAATCTACATGTGATGTAATGTGGATTTACCAAATTCTAATGAAAATTGGCTCAAAGTTCCTTACCAGCTAAATTGTAGTGTGATATTCAAGAAACTTTTCATATAGCATCTAATCCTATAGTTCATGAATGAACTAAATATATCGAGATTAATTATCACTTTGTTCGTGAGAAGATACAACAAAATTTAATCTCTGCAAGTTATGTAAAGACTGGAGAACAACTTGGAAACCTTTTCACAAAAGCATTGAATAGGACTCAAGTTAGTTAATTGTGTAACAAGCTAGGCATGTGTTATAGGAAAAATATAATATTATATTTATTAGTAATACAGTTGTAGGCAAGGGTTGGTACATCAACTGCTAGGAACACATCATCTATATATATCTTCTTGTATGTATAGAGATATTCATCACATAAAAATATTTTTCTTCTACACTTATATTTTACACATATAGACATCTAAGTCGGAAAAAAAAAAAAGATCGATACCTTGTTCAAAGGGATAAGTACTAACTTATGAAAAGACTAGAGGTTCATGCAATTTCCAAGGTTTTCAGGGCTGGTCATGCAATTTAACCCAATATATATGTAGCTATACATGAGATCTAGTAACTTAAATTTTTAGATCAATTGATTGTAGGTATAAATTCAACTTGGTATTTGAGCAATAAGTGATGGATCCAAATCTTAGCACACTTAGAAAGCTCAGTTTCCATCCACGGGTAAGGGAGAGTGTAAAATAATAAACAAAAAATTACCCTATATATCTATAAGTCTAAACTTCTAGAATGGCATGGGCTTTTACATTCTACATTTTAATCCAGTCATGCGATCAAAACCAAATTTGCACATTTAATCTTCGCCCCATCTAGATCAATTCATGCACTATCCTATTGTTATAGAATAAAGGTAATAGCCTATATCATATTTATAAGCTTAAACCTTTAAATTAGATGGTTGTAATGCTAATCTTAACATGATATCAGAGTAGAAAGTTAAGAGTTCAAACCCCTATGCATTTATTAAAAACCCCTTTAAAAATTAAATCGTCTACTTGATGGGCTTTAGTCAAAATAAAGGTCCCAACCCACAAGTAAGGGAAAGTGTTATAAAATAAAGATAATAGCTCACACCATATCTATAAACTTAAGCTTTTAAATTAGATGGTTATGATATTAACCTTAATACTTATTTGTCCAACTATTCTCTAACACTTAAATGCACCATAAATTAGCACAAACTGAAGCTGAACCAAAAAAAAGAGGAGCAGAAGAGAGAGAGAGAGAGAGAGGAAGAAACTCAAACTTAGGTTTAGTTTTTCATTCTGTAAGATCTACCAAAAGAGGAGCAGAGAGACCGAGAGAGAGAGAGTGAGAAACTCAGACATAGGTTTAGTTTTTCATTCCATAAGATCTACCTTAAAACCACTAACAGTTTATTAGGAAGAACAAAAAGTTTTGAGGTAATCAAATTTTCAAATAAACCATATCCAAAAGTAAGGAGGAAAGGACACCAACAAATGTAGCATCTTCATCAACAAGGCAACTGTCTCTGCCATGGTCAACTTTGTTTTCTTCATTGTTATCATCAAATCCTGCTTGCTGTAAGATCCAACTCTCCAAAGGCAACTTCCTGGAAAAAGAGAATCTATTTCCCAAAATTAGGAGTGCTCTGCAACACTTTTCTAGAATATTTTCATCCTCTAAGCTCAGATCTAGTGCCACTGAAATTGCATCAACTGCCTCTTCTCGGTATATGCTGTATTTCCTAGGTTCTGCCTGCATTAAGTTGTTGTAGCAGAAGATAAGAACATAACTGCAACCACCCAAAGAAACAACAGTAATGACCTGAAATGAATGATAAGAAAAGACTGTGCCCATGGTAGCACCTTTTTCTGCATGACTTATTAGATAGTCTAGCTACATCCTTCACCACAGGCAGATCACAATATTAAGTGGAATCTATACAAATAGGGCTGCAGTTATGGAATGTCATGTTTTCTCAGTTTTACAGTGCCTTCATATAGAATTTTACGACATATAGTGGCATGTGCTATAACAAAAGAATATAACAATCATGCGACGCAGCCGCATATAAATTGACTTGTTTAATGTTTCAACTGAAGGTTAAAATTTGCTCGATAAGGCCCCACATACCACTGTTTAACATATCTGAAAACCATGTAAAATCAGACCCTTAAAGACTGCAATAGCCAAAACCTCAAATCCTATAATTCTAACTATGGCCAAGAAAAAGAAGTGGAACAAAACCACAAGACAGCCCACCATTTGAGCTTGCTTAATGGCTGGACACAGTGCAGGTCCGTTTGTAATAGCAATGATAGCAGATTCATTATTTGAATGCTGTCACATTAGTACACAGATTGTGTTTGCCATTGGACTATTTAATGTTAAATCAACCAATTGGGAAATTTTGATCTTAAGGGTAATATTGATCAAATTATTTCATAAAGGCCACATTGCACTATCATGGAAATTCTAGTGCTTTAATGCATATGTGGCCATACAAATAGCCATTGATATTAGGCAAGCGTTAGCACTCATATCATTGCTCGATGGTGGATGAAGGAAGAGTAGGGTTACGGCACGAGGGCGGAAGACTTGGCAAAATCAAACATGACAACAGACCTTTAATAAAACTAATAATAGCTTACAAAAGGTCAAAATGCAAGAGAAGCACAGCAACAAGGGGTTTATCTTCACATTCCATACTTGGAGATACAGCAGCAGAATGTGCGTGGTGTTCATCATCTCTTCATTCTGCACTCTGGTCAGAAACTTTAGCACCTCTTTCTTCCTACAACCAGGAAGTAAACCAAGTAAAAACACTTGATTATAATATATATGTTATAGAATCAGATTTGAGGTTAGTTATAGGTCAGTTAACAATGATATCAAGTTCTATTCCAATTCTAGATGAAGTCCTTCTGTGTTTACATATGGTAAAATCAAACTTGGACTCGTTAGAGAGAACCCAACAATCTCATAATTTTTCAATAGTGTTTATGAAAATAGGCTTATTTTCATTTATCTAATTTCTGCCATTTTCACTACACAAGAGTGGTGGCTACTACTTCCCCCACTACCCTGTTTTCACTTCTACATGACTGCTAATTTCAAACCAATTCCAAAGGCCACTAACTGCACAATACCCTCTTGACCCACATTACTTCAGCTGCAAACACCACAACCTAACCTGGCACTTACATGTTCACCCACAACACCTACTACACATTGACTTCACTCCCAGGCAACACTTACATAATTACATTAGCACATACACAAGGCAGGCTTCCGGGGGAAAATCTCTTGACCCAGAAACTTCCACTCCAGGCCTTGCTTTGTTTACCTGTCTATCATATTGAATAAGGTTTGCCAGCCTAAAAACGTAAAATAACACATAATATACCAGCTAGAACTTCGAACTTTAGTTGAAACTCTACTGCTTATCCTTTTCTTACTGCTCTGATAATCAAACTCAAAAGAAGAAACTGAGGTGACCTGTTTCCCAACACTATACACATATAAGGTAAGGAAACATATTTCTACTCTCCAGATAGATGGATGATTACGTTATTTTGCCATCAATTGAAAGGTAGACACTATACAGTTATTTACATAAATACAAAACCTTTGCCGTATCTCATGAATAAAAGACTCCAAACTTTTGCTATAGTTTTCCATCTTAGAACATTAGCTGCTAAGAGCAGAAAAATGCTGAGATGGCATCTGAAAGCCTGAACTCTTTTGCCATCAACTTGGACAAAGATATATAATAAATACCATTATACATCGACTGCAGAATAAGATGGAAAGAAAAGAAAAAAAGGGGATGACACCATCTAGGTCTTTAGCATTAATTTAAATGAAACATACTAACAACCAAGCAAAAGCTAAGCATCTACATACTCTGCTTTCTGTCCCTAATTGTTGTTTTTCTCTTTGTTCAAATCCTAATACATACTCTAGCTGAGAGTAGATCACAATTGGTAAAACAGATAATCAAGACCTTTCAAGATGAACTGAGTTGATAAGAACTTGAAATATATGTGGGACAAGGTTGTCACCAGATCATAGTTTCAACAGCACAATGGCACAATTCTACACTAACTATAATTTATGCCCCTTGCTTGATTCCTAAGATCTTATTCCAAATCATTATAAATATTAAATTGGTTTCCTATTTCCCTTCCAAACAATATGTAGTTCTACAACAAAATACAAGGAAACATCATAGATCCACTAGCTGCTGGTAATCATTCCGTGTTGTTAGCTTACATGGGAAGGCCCTCCACATTATCAATTAAGAACAACTTGAAGCTCCTTAGAAGAGGAGGGGGTGGTGGTGGGGGTTGGAGGGAGCGAGAGAGTGAAAGAGAAAAGCTTTTATCCTTTGGGTTAGATGTCCATGTTACTGAATCCACAAGCAGGATCTCACCATTGGTCAATCTTTCTGCAGTAATTCAATTCTTAAAAAGTTGACAGGTACAAAACTACTACCACCAATTGCTAGTTATGTGATTTCATGTTTGAAACACTCCAGCCAAAATGATGAAATCAACATAACAAAATTACAAAGTCTATATTGGCTATATATGCAGCTTACTCTTGCATGCAAATTAACTCATTAAGCAAGAAAATAGCATGTCTCCTCGCATGACTTTGCTTGCATTGCAGTAGTTCAAAAAGAACTTGTCTATTAATATTTTCAGCAATCTGGTTTCTGTAGCCTGCATCTGCCTCAATACAGCACAACAACAGCTCAGCAACACGGACTTTCTCTTCCAATGCTCCAAACTCAAACCTTTGGATGAGATATTGAACCCCTCCAAGAGATATAAGGTGACTGGCATTTGCTATATTTTCCTCTTTGTTGAATGTAGTAAGAAGTTGCTCCCATGTGGAGAAAGCTTCATCAGCATTGTGCTCTAATTCATGCACTCCCTTGGTCTCCAAAGTTGGAGAGGCAAGATCTGAGAGATTTTTATAATTCTCAGACTTCCAACAGTCAATTACACGTTTTATGATATTATTAGTAGACGGCACAATAAAGCATTGTAAAGTTTTTCCTGTCATAGGACAAGTTCTGTTTCCTTGGTCAAACCAATTCTTGATGGCTACCTTCTCAAAGGAGTACCCAGTATCTAGTGTCACAGGGTCTTCCATCAACTTCCCAGTTAGAGGACAGACAAAATCCTTCGGAATTATATAATCGGAATCATGATCAGGTAAGTCTGCAAAGGAAAACTTTAAATAAGTGGTAAGTCAAGGCAACAGGTGAGGTTATCCTATATATCTAAAAGTAAATTACAAAAATATGAACTGTATTTATAGGCTTCTATAAATGGTGACCTGTGTTTTAATTTTTAATAAAGAGATTGACCTGTGATTATTTATTTAGTGTTAAAATCAATTAGGGCATACATGTCACATTCTAATTGTTCAAAAAAACAAATTTAGTGTAATGTATATTATAAAATAAATTTAATAGAATAAATTCATTAAAACATATAAATAA
This sequence comes from Combretum micranthum, assembly GCA_024138025.1. Lineage (NCBI taxonomy): Eukaryota > Viridiplantae > Streptophyta > Magnoliopsida > Myrtales > Combretaceae > Combretum > Combretum micranthum. The sequence continues at coordinate 1,648,893 of JAMXBD010000099.1, read as the reverse complement.
AACTAAAAAAAAGGGAAAAGAAAAACCAGAAAATTAAAAAACAAAAAGAAACAAACCGGGTGATTTTCCCACACCTCGCAATATTTTTTTCTTTTAGGCCATACACCTCCCTAGGTTATTGTTGGCCATCCTCGGCCTCGTAGCAACTAGAAGCCACCAAAAAGGATGTGGAAGACATCATTGTTGGTAGGTAATGTCACGTTAGGTTAACCATTAGTGTTCACCTATTCCTCCATGTTGAATTCATCGAGCATTTCTGTTCAGGGTTATAAAAATTGAATCTTTATACTTCGTACAAATACCAATGATTTCTTTTTTCTTTTCTTGTACTTCTTTGTTATAAAAAGAATTGAATCTTTAGTAGTGTTTTTTTACTTTAATGGAGGCCAGACTCATCTCTTATTATTTCTTTGTTATACAAATTGAATCTTTAGTGCATTTATTGTACAACATCTAAATCTAATAATTTCTTCAAAAGTTTCTATGGGTGTTTTTGACTTGTCTTTGAATGGTGACAGTGGTTGAGTGTTATTGGGGGGTTGTAGAGGTGGTTGTAGAGCTTGAAGATGGACTTTTATGGGTAAAAGAAATATATGAAAGGTTAGGTACAATAGCTTTCGACAAAAGGCCAGCAACTTCAACTGAAAAATAAAAAATAAAAAGACAAAAGCCCACACATTAAAACCACAGATAAATTCACCTGTGGAGATGAAAAAAACCAACTAGATGAAACGGACCAAAGGTTCAAGAAAGATCTCAAGTCATCAATTTGCAGGCTTGAAGAGGCTTTGAAAAACATACTTAAGGAGGACTGATGAAGGAATTGACCACATTTGAGACTAGGTCTAGAGGCAAATTATCAACGTTATAGTTGAGAAGGAGGAGCTTTTCTTTTTCCCTTCTTTTTCATTTTTTTGTTGAACTTTTTCTTTTCATTTTTTGACTTCTTTTATATTTTAATTTTATATGTATGCTGCAATGAATTTATTTTATAAAAATTTTACTCAATAAAGTTTGTTTATCTGGATCATTTAAAACACAACACATCTGCTCAAACTGATTTTAACAATTATAAATAATCACAGATCACTCTTTGTCAAAAACTAAAACATAGGTCATTCATTTTTATTGGCTCTAAAAGCACGGGTTATGTTTTTGTAATTTATCTATATCTAATTATGTACAATATTATGGAACGCACCCTCAAAAGGAAACTTTGTCGTGAACTGCAGCCAAACCAAAAAAAAAAAAAAGATTGCATTAGTCGTGGACATTAATTGTCACTTATCAATACTTCATATGTAAAGAAGATAACCAGATCAAAAAGAAAAAAAACATGATGATCATGAAAGCGACAACAGTCAACCAAAGCGGGTTACAGTGGACAGGTCATCCTGTCTTGAGGGCAAAATTACTTACTTTTGCAGCAGAAGAATGTTGTATTTGGACATCAAGGTTGCTAACTAATTGCCATTTACTAGAGCTGTTGTCTGCTTCCTTGCAATCTCTTTCACTCAAGCCACTAGCTTCTGGCAAGCCCAATCCTTTCTCAGCGGTCGACATAATGCCATCTTCCTGCAGATATGTGGCTTATTCAGAGACTGTAGAGACAAAACACATGTACAACAAATATGAAAGCAAGCACAGCATATCCATCTTTCTACTTACAGGAAAAAATGCTTCTTCTCTTGAAGTTCTCAAGGAATATTCTATACTGCATCGATCCATGTGCTTGACAGTTTCCGATGCATGTATGAGTGTCTGTCTAAATTCCACAAGGGAGCCATCAGAAATTCTGCAATAGTTCCCTGCCTCATCATCTTCTAGATTAGCACCCCCAGGTTCACCTGACTGTCTAAAGACAGCTTCATATAATTTCTTGCTGACCATAGGCTGAGGGGGGACGTGACCAGCTGGATTAGTTATCTCAAGGGAATGGGCATTCAAATCATCAAGGTCAATTCCATTTACAGATATTGACGGGATATTGATGGAAGGAACGGAAGGTGCTTTGAAGCCCTCTGCAAGCCAATCCTTGTAATAAACTGCAAACTGGTAGGTACCTGTATTAAGAATTTCATTATATGCTTTATCAAGAAGCTTCAATTGCCGTGTCCTGCTTGGTGAACCCACAAGACAACCTGCTTCCTGATTGTACCACTGACTTAAATGAGAAAGGTGTGGATAAAAAAAACTTTCCCACAGCTCAGGTAATAAAGAATTCGTGCATGGAAAGGTGAATCACAGAAAACTTGCAACAGATGCTTTGCTGAGACCCTGTCTTTCTTCTGTAGTTTATAAATCACACTCAAGTAAAGATGAGCACATGATGATAGTTGATAATTGGGTATCCCACATGTGAATCCATCTTTCCTTTCATTCTTATTCAACCCTGCAATAATGCTTAACTGCACTGAAGCTTTTTTCAACTCTTTCATGCTGGCAGCCTCCTCAGCAGCTTTTTCTACAGTTTCAATGGCTTCTTCTAGGTTAGAAATTACTTTGCTCAGGTAGTTATCATGCTCATCAGCCTCAGCCAACTTGAGTGAAGAGAAACAACCGCAACGAAGAGCCCCTCGGAAATCTGCATCTCGGCAAAAACATTTGATATAGCTGGTTAATATAGAGATAGTTGCTTGGATGGCAACTTCATCAAGAGCTGGAACTGCATCTACCATGTTATTCTTATCATACGTTTTATTCTGACCATCTTCAGAGCTTTTAATCTGGACTGATGACCTATTAGATGTCTCTTCCTCCATCTTTTTTGTGCTTTTCTGACCATTACCAGTAGAAGATGTATGCCCACCAAAATGTTTATTTGAACTGCCACTAGGCTCCACATCAAGCATTTCCTTTCCAAAAGAATCGCCCCATTTTTTATATGCCTCTTTCCTTGTGGAGTTAGGCAGCCCATTGAAATATATATCCTTAATTACTTCAAATCTCCTTACTCCTTCCTCAACTATCTCATCATCTGACACATTATCGTCGAATCTTTTCGACTCCTGCACATCAAGACCACTATTTCCCTTAGATACTTGTCTCATCCCAATTCTTGATTCTGCAGAAGCTCTCTCTCTTTTGGTAAGACCCTCGCTAGATCTTCTATTCCATGAACTGTCATTATCTGATGGTCTACCATTGTAACTGTATCGGAATGCAACAGCCTTCATTTTGTCTGGCTTAACTGTGCTACCAGATGCAGAAAATGCTTTATGTTTCCCATAAAGAGGAGTAGTTGCTCTAGCTGATCCAAATGAACTTCTTGACCTTGTTGATGCTCTCCTTCCTTTAAACCCTTCTTCTGCAAGAAGCTCTTCCAAAGACGTTGCCATGTGTGCCTATATATCAAACCTCGTGCCACCGTACTTCTAGGAAATGACACCATATATTATTAGAAAAGTGAAAGAGCAAACATAAACATGGAGAAACATCACACTAAGGTCAAGGTTTTAGATCAATCATTTTGTTAATAAATTTAACATTTAGCTTTCACACCATAACGTGTTATTAATTATTTAAGTTGATAGGCTTCAATTATTATCTGAATCAATGAGGGCGCGAGATTGGTAAAAAGTCAATATGGAAGAACACATGAGGGATCCACATCTAATTATTAGATGAAGCAGGTTGTGATATCAAACTCAATATAACCCATTCTAGAGTAAAACGACAGCAATGAATAAACTTCAGATTGTAGTATTATACATATCCACAAGATGAATTCGTTTGCGCTCTTGGAATTAGTGAACTTTACATTGTTCAGGTATGATATATAACCAACTGTTCTTATTGCCGCATTATAAGATGTTAATTCCATGATCCCGTGAAACTAAAATCTGTAATTAGACAAATTTAACATCATTTTATGTAATAAAATCTAGGAATATGAGTCCATGACCAATGATTTAGTAAATAAACAACTCCACTTTCGCAAAGATTTATCCTTTATTTTATCCAACAATCTCTACACTTATGATTTACGAATTATGTGCACTTCTTTACCAATAACAACAAAGCAATCACTAACGTAGAATTTCCAGTGAACACTAAACAATATACAAGGCAATATCAAGCACAATCAAATCAATCAAAAGAACCCTTTCCAGCTAGTGAGAGTCACAAGCAATGCATTTAGTGCAATTGTATCAAAAGCAGAGTCAAGAGTTCGATTTCATGCGCCCTTATTTCAGCTCTATATTAATGTCCACCCGACAGACTCAGTAAAAAGAAAAAGTCCTGCTAATAATTGAGAAATTATTACATCATAAATGTAATAACTTACGCCATATCTCTACATTGAGCTTTTAAATGAAATGATCATGTCAAATCAACATCCATGGCCAAATAATTATCTATAAGCTTAAAGCATGCATGTAAGTATGCACATATATTAATACGCCCCGAATTCTTCGAGAAACGAGACGAAATAGCATGGAAACAAAACAATGTTATGGCAGTAAAAGCACTAGGATCGTACCAAAGCTTTGGCGATATCATTTATGCAAAGCCATAACCCTAGCGCATCGTATTTCACAGGAACTTCTCTACTCGTAATGGAAGTAGACTGATCAAAGAAGAAAAAGAGGAGGAGAAGGAGGAGGAGGAGTGAGGAAGTTGACGAGAAAGAGGCATTGATATAAGGGAGAAAAAGAACAGAAGAAAAAACAAATAGGAGGAAGAGAGTGACGACAGAAAGGAAAGTGAGGACGATGGAGAAAGGTAACAAAAGGCAACAAGGGCAGGTGTGTTTGAGGGAAGTAAGCGACAGGAAGAAGACGACAAGGAGAAAGAAGTTGAAACTTGCAGAGAATGGTTTAGGTTAGTTAACAACTGAGTCTATCCGTGAAGGACTCGGTCTGTGTTGCCGGCCAATGTAGCGAACCAATTGGTGTTTAATGTTTATTAGGTGAACCAGGAAAAGGAATTTAGATTATTGAATTTAGTTGACCATTGTTCCCTTGTGGTCCGTCTCCATTTCCAAACTTCGAATGTCAAGCTCTGTTACATATAACCGGGCGGACAACATGTCTACCACCATTTTTTTTTTTTTTTTCTGGCCATGCCTACCACAAATTTAAAAAAGAGAAATTACCAAAGCATCCATAAAAGAGTGGCAAAAAAGTATAGATAAAAGGGAAAAAAAAAATGATAACCCCGTTCTAAAATCACACATGTAACATGGGCTATGTGCTTTTATGCGTATGTTATATGCCATCCACACAAAAATTTTTTTTGCTATCCCATCCATTGTATCCAATCATATCTCAAGTAATAATAATACGACACGTGTACATGAAATAATAATAACTCTTTATATTATTTTAGGGATATTTTATTTTTTAAATTTATTTAACACGTATCTAGTACGTATTAACTGGGATAAGATAGAGACAACATTTCTGATAACAAATATTTTTCCTCATACACACCATACGCCGTTAGTGTCTTCTAATGGTGAGTCAATATCGTGTTTATTAATAGCGATATTGACATGCACTTATATTGTGTTGATAAATTAAATGACAATTTGATAGCAATTCATTATGCTTATCATTCTTCTCAAGTAAACTTCATAATAGCAACTCTAACTAGAATAAAGAGGGAATGGATGTGGGACACCATACCAAAAAACCAAACTCAATTTCATCACCCTTGGCCTCTTCCACACTTATGGTTTTCTGGTTTTCTCCACCATAAATCTCCCTTCGCCTCTTCCACACTTATCATCATTACATGAAGAAAAATGGGCCAAGACAAGGAAATCAAGACTAGAAATGACCTTGAGACCCAAATTCAGGTTTTTTAATTTTTATTTGTTGTCTTTATCTAAATGTTCAACTTCTCTTCATTCCTTTTCCATGATTTAAAGGAATTTTTTAAATAAATATGATTATGATGAGTGTATTTATGCATAATTAGATAATATGTATACAAGAAAGAGGGGAAATATATTTCTTTTACGAGTATATATGTATACATGTCTTCATTTATCACTTCGCCTTTTTGTATATGTTTTATACATGCTTAAACAAAGTTTGAAAAATGGAAATGAAGAAAGTAGACATTAAGTAGGAGGATCCATTGGGTACATTGTGATGGGATGAAAGACTTATAGATACAACCATTTTACATAGAGAAGCTTCCACCTATGTTTTTCTTTCTCAAAATAGAGTGTGCTGGTTTTGCAGTAAACGTTTTAGCTTAGGTTCAGTTGCCTTTCTCATGTTAATCTCAAGCTTCTAAACAACTTGGTTAGCCAGTGTTGTTAAGTAGATTATGCAGGATTACTTAAAGATGGTATAGTACTCCCCATCAAAAGTCACGAAGCAAATTCACCATGTTAGATAAATTGAGTTTTTGATCTATTGGTTGAGGTTTCATTAGTTTGTATTTAGTCATTTTTTTTGCAAGTGTTTTCTCATGGGGTTAAGCGCAAGGGGAGCATTGCTTACCATGCAGCTATGGTGGATGAAAACCACCTATCTATGACGATTACATGGAGAATCACTACCTTTACCAACTTAATGAGCATGGAGTATTATTCTAAACAGTTGTCGATTTGATGATCAAAATGTTTGTGGAAATTATTAGTGTTAGTTGTCTTCATGTCAAGTAAAAACACGGAGATAGATTGCCTGCAAAAGTTGTGATTGTCGTAAAAGATATTATCCCACATTATTAATTTTTGAACCACCATTTCATTTATTCGATTTAGTAAAGGTTTGATGAGCTTTAAATTATTTTAAAGTTTAAAAATAAAATGATAACTTATAACACAGTAATAGCAATGTTGATTATAATAATTAATTATAAGTGATAGTCATATTGAATAATAATTAGATATTAAATTTACCAATTGAAAGCTTAGATAATTAATTGCACTTTTGGGCAAAGTTCAAGTACCAAATGCAACATTAACCCTATTACTTGTAAATATTAGTAGTCATGAATATAAATTGTGTGTATTTAAAAAAATATACAACACATGTTTTTAAAAAATATGTATACCATGATTACTTATCATCCATTGCATTAGTAGTTATTCTATGTCACAAGAGTCTAAGTTGAAGTCAACAATGATTGAAGGGTGTAGAAGCATTATGGTATCATGGCAACTAGTACAAAATATTGCTAAGAAATAGGATTGGGGTTATAGCCCTTAGTGTGTGTAAATGCTAAGGCTCATCTATATAAGATGTGAATGCTAGAGCATGGTCTTATAGGATGTTGATGCTAGAGAGTGCCTTTATGTATGGAAACATATAAACATGCCTTTATGGTGCAAAATGTTACCTATACAAAAGTCTGTATTATGATAATGCTTAGTCAAGAAATAAGGTTTATTTGCTTAGCTGTCGAAGAACAAAGGCAAGGATACCATAAGTGTAAGCCCCCATTTTCTTAGCAAATCAAACTCGGTTTTGGAAATCGGAACCGGAAACAAAAACCCTAAATGAATACCTAGGACTAGTTTGGAACTTAGGAACTCTAAGTCCAGCAAAACCGAGAACAAAACCCTGGAATAATAAAAATGAGTTAGCTTTAAAATATAGTCCTAAATAATATATCAAAACATAAAATATCATATTTTGGAAAAATTCATCTGTTTTGAACCCGATGGGATCTGTTTTCGAAAACCGGTCCACTGGACTCGAAAATAGAAAAATATTTCGTAGGACTCTTTAAAACAGAAATTTAATAAGGAATTCAAAAATGTAATTTTAAGAATTTTTTAGGTTATAGAAATTACAGTTATAGTCCTTTATCGTATTTTCATTATTACTAGTAATTTAATTGTCTAATCTACTTTGATTTTTAATCACAATATTCACCAATGTCTCTCAATTTGTTTTATTTTTTTCTTTTATTTAATTAAAGCAAACCTAATCTAATTTTTCAATAAATACCCCTTATGCTTTTCATTTTAAACTTTCTTTCTTTTCACCAAATCAAACTTTTGAACTTTTTTTTTCTCTCAACTCTCTCCCCCTCTTCCCTTGTTGCCGTGAGCCCCCCTCTCACACACACACACACTTTTTCTTCAAGTCTTCTTGCTTCACACACTTAATAAGTAATGGATCTAGATCCTATCACAAATAAAACATGTAATGGCAAGATCATACATGTGTAATTCCATCAAAATCCTCATGAGCTTTATGCAAGGGAGGTGAAAATACTTGAGCAGGATATTCTTACCATCACAATATTGTGGATCTTATCATTTAAGTTGTTTTGCTATATTTTGCTATATTATTGCTATATATGGTTCATATTGATATTTTGTGTATATATCCTACTACTAACCTCATCTTCATAATGTTCATCTTGCATTTGCATCCATAACATGAGAGTCATCATAGATCTATTTTGTTTTTGAGTATATAAATGCCATAAACATTTGTATAGTATGATAGTATTAATGGGGATGTTGCCAAAAATTCGAGATCTATTCTTGTTTCCATCAAAAACAAATTTTTAAATTCGGATCTTGGAAGACTCCCATTTTGAAAACCTATTTTCTAACTCCAAAGTAAGGATTTTACATAAAATATAAAGGGCTTATGGAATAGGTATCATAAAGGAATGATTTTGATAAGTTAAATCTAGCTTTACTTAGAGATATTTTCAAAATAAGAAAAGGTTACAAAAGTTAAGTTAGAACTTGTTTCAACTCCAACAAGAACTAAAAATTCGTAGTTTGGAAGAGTTGATATGTGAACACCTATTTTCTAACCCTAAACCAAGAATTTTATTAAAGGAATGGAAGCCTTAAGGATTAGGTTTGATTAGACTTAATTTTAGAAAGATTAAATGGGTTTTATCCAAGAAATAACCTCAAACAAATTAACAAAAATTAGGATTTGGAAAAAAACCATACTTAAATACCTATTTTCAAATTCCAAAATGAGGATTTTAATGGAAAAATGGAAACCTTAGGGAATAGATGTAGTAAGGACTTAATTTTGACAAGAATAAATGGATTTTATCAAAGTATATTTCTAAAACAAAGGAAAGGTTTCAAAACATAGATCAAACACTATTTTCATTCCCTATAATTTTTGTAAAATTCGTAATTAAGCAAGACCCCTACTTAAACATCTATTTTCCAACTCCTAAATGAAGAAATTTATTAAAATAATGAAGGAATTAGGCATATAGGCCATCAAGGCTTTATTTTAGTAAAAATAAAGATGATTTTTCAAGAAACAAAACTAGTTTTTCTAAATCAAGTATTCTTTAAATTTTTGCAAAGTAAAAGTTTTCGAAATATTCTTTTTAACCAAATATCATCAAGAACATACATATAGATAGCTCATAACATATCATTCATGATAATAACTTTTTGATATTGCATGTACATATAATATGCAAAACAATGTAAATTTCACAAAACAATTTCGAATATGATTTTTAGCTACTGATCATAACTGATCCAAGATTTTCAAGACCTAAAAGTTTTCAAAACTTAGGAATAACATTATAATTAGACATATCTTTCTAAATAGATAGAAATCGACTACTTATTTGCGAAATTCTGAGTTAAAATGACCAATTTATGGCCGTTTTAATTTGGAATTTCCCTTAACTACGAAAATTATGAACTTAAAAGTTTTTGTTTGATAAGTTGGAATTGGTTATGGTTTGAAATACTCATTTGGTATTTCTTTCATTTAGATGACTTTGAATTGGAGGACTCCTTACCCCCGGATTACTACGAATAGAGACCAGTATCCAAGGCGGAGTGAGTCGTACTTCCTATTTACAATTCCTTATTGTGTTTGTAACTCGTAGTTGCACTAGAATGATAGCAAAGATAAAAACTGGAAATGCATGATGGGTAATTATGGGATTACGTATGCTATCTTGATGTGTTGAGAAAAATGTTCTAAGTATATCAAACCGGTGATTAATTGATGTATGTCCTTATGCCATGATTATGAGTGTTTGTAAATTGATTGGTCACCTATGAAATTGCATTAATGACTATTCGATTAATAAGTAATACAGACATAATCACTTCACGATGGGGATGGTGCATTTAATCATGATTGGTTCTCCGTGATTCATAAACGGTATGAATGAAATGGGTTACCCGTGAGTCATAAACGATACAGTTAATGGGTTGCCCGTGAACCATAAAATGGAACAGTAATTCAAGGCAATACCGCAGGATTTGTTAATCTAATAACCGTGAATGGAGGACGTAAATCCATTTAACATATGATTTCTAGTTGATCATATGTCTTGTATGCCCATGTGGTTGTTGCATTTCATATGGATGATTAAATCAACTTGATTGTATGTAATTGTGGGATCTGTATATTCTGGAAGTATTTACTCACTAAGCTAGTGTGGTATACGCCCATAGCTTCTTTTTGTTGCAGTTTCCATATCTATGGTTGCATCCCAGGACTTAGCTAACTTAGGTAATGCAAGAATAGGGGTTTCTCCTAGAAGTTTATGTTTAGCTTTTGCATAGATTTTCATAAGAAACCCTAAACGCTCGAGTTGATGTCAAAAACTTCTACTTGGACTGATTATGCGGGGGAAATGTCTCTTAGTATTTTGTAAATGATCCTTAATTATCTGTGGTTTGTATTTTTATGCTTATTCTATCAAATTAAACTATCTATCTCCAATTGCGCAAGTATTCTATTGTCGCAAGGGAACGCATTGCATCTAATACAAAACTTTTGAATAACTGTAGTAGTGATTCCTAAGTCTCGTTTAGCATGCGGCGGACTGTTACATTTAGGGTACCGTTTAAGGTGTGACAACAAATGTGCTAGAAATTAGTTGTAATGTTAAGGATAAGTTAGACAACTAAGTAAGAAGATTCTTCTAATGATACAACTGGTAGACTCCCCTACTATGAATAATAGATGGAGCTTTTATTGAAAATTCCTACAAGAAGTGAGGAACAAGGAGTGGAACTGTAAAACATATATTTATATTTTTGCATACGAGTCTAAAGACTATATTAGCTAGTGCTATAATATAACGAACTGAGAAACAAGGTTTGTTTGTTTCATTATATTTTAGTCATTTTGGCATTATATTTTTATCGTTTTCAAATAGATATTTATCAAGAAATAGATATCAATAAAAAACTAATAGTTTTACCAATAAATTGACTAAACAGATATGATACAAATGATTTACAAATGTAAATCTAATACAAATACAATATAGATAAAAATTGACAATCCAAACAGTCAGTTGATATAGATGTCACACCCTGAATTAAGGTCTAGGTGTGTCCAGTCACCATGTATAACACTTTTGCATCATAGACTTAGGCTAACCTAAAAGAATTATTTATCATAACCATTTGTTAACTATTTTTAGATTTTGAAATCGTATGGTTAGATTCTGAAAACAAGTGGATTTGTGGCGGTAAAATATACTTTTTAGAAAAATATTTCAAAAGCTACTCTTATGACTAGACCAATATTCATAAATAAAGTCATACAATCGGTATCTCAAACCATGAATACTTTGTATCATGCTGGTAAAACAAAGCTTGAAAGTTCAAATACAAACCATGGCCTTCACAACTAGGCCTATAAAGAAATACTATTTTAGAGAGATGAAACAAGATCTTAGACAAATTAAAATAATTCTAGCTTTAGACCAAATAAAATAAGTTCAACATTCCTAACCACATCGCTCGTCAACAAATTCCTTCAAAGTCACCTTTTACCTGATATAATCACCAACATCCAAATTAACACCTGTGCTTGGTTCTATTTTGCTTGATTGGATTTCAGTTCATACGGATCATTGACTGAGTTTTTTTAATTTATAAATGTTTTCTAAATCAGTTTCAATAACTACGGTCTCACAGGGTAAGCGCACCATCAAATATAGTATAGATAGTGATTTAGGTCGGTCCCAAGAAATGGTTGGCAGCTAGTGTACTTCCAACTTCACCCATTGTCTACTAAAGAAAGGTTTAAAAAAGTCATAAAGAAAAAGGAACTATCCTAAGTTAGGAATATTCACAAACTTTTAAGGGGTAAAATAGGAAATAAGCCTGTAACTTCTATGAAACAGCAGTCAATGTTACTTCACCAATTCCTTATCAGAATGGTTTCTTAAAAAATAATAAACTTCTTAAAAGTGTTTGAATTGTGTGTTTATACCGCCAAATTCTCTAATTTAAACTAAAGCTTCTTTAGAAGTCAGTAGTTCTAGATCTAGCCGAAACTAGTAATCTGAAATTCCAATTAGACCCGCATAAAAAATAGGAATCCATTGTTTCAAAAAAAAAAACAACTCAATGAATTTTTAAAAAAAGTGATAGAAAGTCTTCACCCATTCCTCAGCAAGATGTAGTTCTATTAGCAAACACAAACCTATTCAATTGAATAACCTATCAATCTATCCAATTGAAATCAATCATGGATCTAAAAGAGTGCACTACTCCTTTAAAAACCGCAAATTTAAGTTTAGGTTACTAATTACAAACACCCAATCAAATTAACTTTAAAGCGCATTTGAAATCAACTGAATCAAGAATTGGATTCGTAATCCCTAAGCTGTAAGAGTTTATTTCTCCATGGATTTATCAAAATAAGCACGAATCTAAAAAAATAAATCATATTCAAAAGATTAATCAATTAATTGCTCAAAAATTCACAGAAATTACAAAACATCAGGTAAATTGATTTTACCTAGAAAATAAAAGAAATTCTCAAGTAAGAATAAATGAAAATTCTTTCACCCAAGAATCCTTTAGAAAACTAATCTATGTTAAAATGATTATTTACACTGTTCGTACATATCTTACACACATGCTTGCCCATTTATTTATAAGCTATTAAGCAAATAAAGCATAACCTACTTTATTAACACATGGTAGATTCTTTCTAACAGAGTTTATGATCACTTTCCACGCGCGCATATGATCTGTTAAAAACACTTGTCGAAGGTCGTATGTAATCTGTTGGTCGAGGCTTATATAAAGTAAAATCAAGCTCGACTTTAGGAATTGCTAAAGAAAACTGTGCATGTTTGTCCATTGCTTTATCAAGGTAAAATTGAGAAAGTTAAGGTTTGTATTGCTAAGGCTCGAGGTAATTTTGATGAAGAATTGATCTGTCAAAGCACTTGTCGAGGGTCGAGATTTGAGGCTCGACGGTGTATTTTCTCCAGAATTGATGCTTGATCATTCGATTAAAGTCGAGGGTCATGTTGAGAGCTCGCAGTTACGGCGATAGACCAATTTTTGTTGTTTTCTTTCTTTGTTTGGCCTCGGCTGTGACTTTACAAGGCTCGACTTCTGCAATCTTGATTTTACTTGTTGTTTTTGCTCCAAATCTGATTTAAAACACTTTGATTATTCCTCATTGGATTCTAAGAGTTTCAAAACAACATTATTTATCAAAACCATAAATTTTACAGGATTTTATCTAAAATTCTTAGCAAAATGAGCTCAAAATCCTATAAAAAAAAGAGTGAAAATGACTCATCAACCTTAAAAGAAAAAAAAATGAGTGGAAGCTCAATATAGTAGCAACACAAACACACAAAAAAAGGGCACACATGCTTAATCTAATACAATGCAACAGCCAATAGGTTATATCTTGAAGTGTAACAAATCAATATTAGAGCACTCAAACTCTAACAACATGCTACTGGAAATCCAGGGGTCGTGAGTAGCAGTAACTTCTTGGTGAGTTGATATAAGTAGTTTGAATACTTATCTCCTATAGGACCATCTAAAATAATAGCTTTGTCTTAGAGTCATTATTGTTACATCTTTATCTATAGTAGTCCATTGTGATTAAGCAGAGTAACAGAGCCCATATATTATACTACTTAATACAACTTCTCTCCAATATGAATAAATGTTACCTTGATATTGCTTTCCTTATTAGCTATCCATTGAGCTACTATGAATATCATCAACAATGATAAGGGGTAGCCTAAGTGTCTAATCACCATATTGGCATCGCCTAGCAAGGTTGTCACTCCTCAGACCGGATTAAACGGCCATGCACAAGCAACAGACAATTATTACCACCATCTTTAAATATTAATTTGTTTACAATGCCTATCCTAATACGCAACATGCAAATTACTACCTACTTGATATAAAGCTCGCAGCTAGGAGATAAGTCAGAAGTTATCTCAAAATATAGGCTCAAAGGCAAACAATATCTGCTCAAGAAATTAATTCATATAAGTATTTGGATTAATTAACAACTTATATGAAATACCCATTTTTCTTAGTAAAATACATTTGAAACAACATACTCCTCTTATTATTCATGGTATAATCTAACATATTAATTAAGCCAATTATAAATTATTATGGCCTTGTGAGATTTCACTGATTAGATTAATAACTAAATATAAATTATTTTACTCTAAAGCATTACTAAGCTCATATTAGTTAATATGTCTATATTAACTTCACTAGCTAAGTTGTATAGAATTAATCAATTCGAGTTCATTTTAGCTTAAATAAGTCCATTTAATTAGTTAAACTTAAATCTATTAATTAAGTCCACTTCATATTTAAAATACATATTAAAACTAATTAGTTATCTAATCTATTAATGCATTTTATAATTCTAAGTACACTTAGTATAAACATAAACTTAACCCATTCCTATTTATATAAGTACCAATATATATATATATATATCATTTATTATTTATTTTATTCATTTATTTCTTATTCCTTTTCCCTGTCCCTCTCTCTCTACTACACACACAAACACACACACACAACTTGAACTAGGAGATAGATCATGCCCGTGATGAAGGTCGTGATACATATCACTGGCCTTATCATGCTCATGATCAAAGGCAACAATAGGATCAAAGGAGATCTCGCCCCAATCACGGCCGCGATGTGAATCATAGGTAGGGTCATGCCTGTGATCACCTTTAAACTTGGGTTTGTGTGTATCATGGGCATCATCATGCCCATGATGGTCTTAAAATTTCTAGATCTGCTTCTCTCAAAGGTCATGCCATGCCAGTGATGAGCAGGGCGATAACTTTCTTGTTTTCCTTTGTTTACTTTCCTTAATTTGACTCACTTAACTACTTAATCTTTTTACAAATTCAACATAAAACATCTCAACATCAACATACAAACTTATATTCATGACTATATAATACTTTCATATACATTATTGTGTTATATTTTCTCAAGACAATTTGTCAAACACCTAGTATATATAAATATGTACATATTTGATTTTAATATATATGTTTGTATATCATTAATTTATCAATATTGTCAAAAATGCTAGATCTATGTACCACTAATTTCAGCAAAGTCTCAAACTTACAGCAATCAAACAAGCTCACTTGTCTAATATCCACCATCAACTAAACCCTCACTTCCCCACTTTAATCTTGACTTATATCTTCAATTTCACCTAAGATGTTATGTATGTTGTTATGGGAGAGAGTTTTGTTATGAAATTTTAGGAGTGTTGAAAAGTGAAATGAAGAGAAAATTAGAGAAAGAGAGAGAAAGGCGCAGCTAAAAAATGAAAAGAAGAAAAGAAAGAAAAAGATGATAAGGTTAGGGTTTTCTAAAGATAATATATAGGATCATGGGTTTGGGCTTTTCAAACTTGGATTAGGCCTCTTCAATTTGGGCTTTAAGAATTTAAAATAATTAGAAAGACATAAGAGAATTTAAGAATTAGAAATTTAGCTTAGGTATTCAATTAGTAGGAATTTGATCTTTTGTTTAAGTTTAGGAATTTAGGACTTAGGAATTGATATTTATGATCAAGTAGTAAAAATTTATAAGGATTAAGGAATTAAAGTTTAGACCAAAACAACTAGATATATAGGGGTTTAAGTAATTGAACTTATGAAATTGAGTTCAATTTTATTATTAGAAAGACTTGAGAAATTTGATTCATTGAAATAGGTAATTGGGGTATTTTCTCTAATTTCAATTAAATCTATTTACTAATTTAATTAATATTAATTTATCTAATCATACCCTGTGGTTAACTTTACTTGATTCATTTGATTAAATTATCTAAATCAATTTCTAAATTAAATTTCAAAATCATCGGTCTATTATACTATTTAGTTTTAACATTTCTAACTTATATTGGTAAAAATTTGGGGCATTTCAATAAATGGTTAGTAGAAAAAAAAATCTAACCTTATCCTTAACTTGGAGATCACATCACATCACATCTCGTTTTATAAGTTCTATATATAAGCAGACACTTGAAAAAGTAAGGCTAACAATACATATCCAAAGAGGTTCATCCATTAGCAAGAGGTCAACTTTTAGAAAATATTTACCAGAGATAATTTCAAGAACTTTAAATAGTATATATATATATATATATAATTTAAGCTAGAACCCTTTCATTTGTCGCATATTTTTATCATATACTTTTATATAATAATTTATCAATCTCTCTAATATAATTATTTGATCTTTTTTATTTAAGGAAATAAACTTATCATTGCATTTAAGAATGTTGACTAAAGAAAAGAATCATCATTGTTATTTAATCTATATCTATCTATCTATCTATCTAATATAAGCCATAACCCTCTCATTCGCTGAACATTTTTATCATATAGCTTTATATGTTAATTTATCAATCTTTCTAATATTATTATTTGATCATTTTATTTAAGAAAATAAACTTATCATTGCATTTAAGAATATTAACTAAATAAAAGAATCATCATTGTTATTTAAATCTATTCTTTCTATTATTCTATCTATATAATTTAAGCCAAAACATTTTCATTCGTCGCACATTTTTATTATATAGTTTTATATGATAATTTATCAATCTCTCTAATATTATTATTTGATCATCTTTATACTTTAAGTGAGAACTTTCTCATCCGTCTCTACACCCATTATAATAATAAAATATAATTTATCTCATGTTTTATCCCACATTTACTTTAATTTTACTGATTACATAAGTCTTTTTCTCCTATAAAGAAATTATTTGAGGATTAATAGTTTTGGTTATTAAAACTGACAAAAGAACATTCATTAAGATGATAAAATAAGAAATTTGAAAGATTCGGCAACATGGGTAATATACTACCATATAAACAAAGGTTGTAGCTTCCATTTTATAAAATTTTCAGATATTGCATTGCTAATTACGTGCAAAAGTATGATTTTCTTTTCATTATATTGTCAATTACTTGTAGATGTGAAGATGGGTCTAATCATCAAGTACAACACGAACAATATGTGGAATATGATAGGTAATATAAATCTAATTATGATTATCATATATGATTACTATTACAGTACGATATTATCAAACATCATTCCCTTTATATGTTAGCTTTTATTTAATTTAAATACATCACTTCTTTCATTTTGCAGAGCAAAAGCTATACGTATGCCAAATTTTGTCTTACTAAGGTTTAAAATTCCATCTTACTATATATTTTTTTCAATTTAATAAATATAAACTCTTTATTGCATTTACTCCAATATATTTCATTTAATATGCAATTCTTCAAGACCAAGACTTTTGGAAATGCCCTGTTATATAAGGAGTTCAATAAATTAATTACTAAGTCACTTAAGTATATACATAGAAGTATAATTCAACTAAATAAATTCCCTTTTTAATGTCTCATTTGTTTTGTAGGTATATAGCTATATCTTCGATGAAACAAAATAATTGTGATTATGATTCATGTGTTATAAACTTCGTAATAAATATTTACTATATATTAGAGTGTTATTTCATTAATTTTTTATTTCTTTTTCATGTATTTTTATGCAATTTATGTAATGTTTTTAGTTTCTTCTTTCGTCTACCGATCTTGCATGTAATTAACTTCAACTATATTGTTCATTATAGAAATTCATCGTAATTTGTGCCACATTAACTCATACAAGCAGACGATGCACCCGCGATGTATGTGCAAATAAAACAACCCAACATATATAAATTAAATATATATATATATATATTGTTTTAACATGTTGGAAGAGGACAACCTTAATTAGTAATTATAAATCATAATTACAATTGTATTTTCCATAGGTAACTTTTCCATGTTGGGTGACTGCCATGCAAAATATGGTATCAGAGCTTTAGATCAGTATATAAAGATACATGCTTAGGCTAAAAACGAAAAACACTATATCTATTCAACCCCTATTTAATTTTATTTAAACTCTATTTAATTTTATGATTTCGGAAATACAAAAATATTTTACACCTATATGCTAAAAAAGGATAAAACTATATCTATTTAATCTTTATTTAATTCTATTCAAACCCTATATTAATTTCATGATTTTAGAGATACCAAAAATATTTTATGTGGAAAGATTATGTCTATTCAACCCATATTTAATTTTATTCAAACCCTATTTAATTCCATGATTTCAATGATACTAAAAATATTTTACGCTCATATACTAAAAAAGGAAAATACTATGTCTATTCAATCTCTATTTAATTATATTCAAACCCTATTTAATTTTCATGATTTCAAGGATACGAAATTATTTTATGCGCTAAAAACAATATATTAAAAACATTTACACTAAAAATATTTACACTAAAGACACCAAAAGGGGTGGTTTTACTTTAATAGTACAAATATCCCACTTAAAGATTAAATGATAAGCTAGGTGATACTAGTAGCATGGCTAGAAAAAGGTAGTATTAGGCTTTATTTGGCATGATGGAATGAATTATAGAGGAAAAATTATAGAAGGAAAGAAATTAAAGGGAATGAATTATTAAAAAATTTAAATCCTTTTATGTATTTGGATAATGAAAGAAAGTAAAGGTGTTCATGGTTCGGTTCAGTTTGGTTCAGGAGTCAAACTAAACCGAACCACATTTGAAACTGTTCAGTTCAAACATTTAATAAACTGAACCACTTTTAATGGTTTAGGGTTTCAAATTGAACTACATCAAATATGGTTCGGTTCGGCTCGGTTCAGCCCGTTTTTAAAAAACATTTAGTTCTAATAAATAATATTAATAATCATTTGAGTTCTCAAGAAAAAAAAAAAGATGTTTAGATTGAGCAACTTTGTGCAAGAATTATGGTTACTTATCATTATATCATATTGTGTGTTTAATAATTTCATATATACATATTATTCTATTTTAAAATATTTTTCAATGCGAATTTAAAGTAACGTATACTTTTAATAAATCTACAACTCCAACTAAAGAAAATCATTCTTTTACCTTAACTTCAAATTTATTTATAGTATTCTTCTTTTATAACATATTTAAATTTTTGTTGTGCCAAGTAAATGATTGTGCATGTTCTAAACTCAATTATATCACTTTTTTTTTATTTGATGTATGTCTATTAATTTTAGGAGGAATTTAAAATTACTAAAATAGGAAAACATACTAGGAAATTTGTTAAACGAGTAAAAGATTGCTTGTTTAATATTATTAAATATATAATACATTTAATAGAGTATAATGAAAAATACATAATATGAAAATATATTATATACAACATTTATATTTATAAATAACATTACTATAGTTAAAAATATAATTTGTATTTCATAAATTGGAACATAAGTACAATTTATTCGAATAAATCTACAAATTAAAATCTTGCTCATTTTCCTTTCAAAGATGCATCTAAACACAAGAATGTTATTAGAATTCATAATTGTGATTTCATTTCAAGACTATTCTATATACTATATACATATGTGATATTAGAGTGATATGCCATATGCGACATTAATATCTAATGTTTAAGAGTTATAAATAAATAAAATGGATTTTTTTTTAATTTCCTTTAGTGTGAAGCAGTTCGATTTAGGTTCAAATGGTTTGGTTTGGTTCGACGCTCAAATCGAATTGTTATCATTTAGACTCTTTATGAACCGAATCGCAAACCGAACCAAAATCTAAAAAGAATCACATTTTACGGTTCAGTTTGGTTCGGTTCTATTTGATTCAGTTCAATGAACAACTCTAAAGGAAAGGAATATGGATGAGCTCATAATTATTATAAAACACAAAATGAGATATAATGATAAACTACTTATATATCCCTAAAAGATAATAAGTATTTGCAAAAGATAGGTAAAGGAGTAATTTCAAAAAAAAAAAAAAAATTGTCTTTTCCTGCTTATTCTCTCTATTTTGAAGGGGATAAAAAAATGATAGGACCTAGAGAAAATATTCCATCCATTTTCCTATCTCTCGTATTTCCCTTTCAAAACAAATAAGGGAATAAAATTAACCCCTTCCATTACCTTTCCTCCTAATCATTCATTCCTAATTCCCTCACACCAAACATGTAGTTAGTATCTTATCTTCACTTATTTTACATTGTAAATTATTTAATTGAAATATTTTTTTTGGAAACTTAAGATATATATTACTTATCTCATGCCTTGGACAGAGGGACAACAAGCTCTATCGTATACTCATATGAAGCAAGAGCATACGTGACTCCAAGACATGCAGATTGTTGGAATAACATGGAATCTCCATAAATTTTCAAGTACACTGTCTGCTAAATTAAATAGATTTGTTCACTAATACAAAGTCTATAACCACTAATCTTATTGATTACAATTTTAATTTGTATATAACTTTAACCATGATCTATACATTTATTTATTCCACAAACGGTAACCCATTGGAATCAGAAGTCAAAATCTATTTTCCATAAACATTTACAAAAAAACTTATACAACCAACAAGTACCAACTGAAGTCATAAATGAATACGGCCCAAGTCTTAAAGGGATTTAGGCACGTAGCCTCAACAAAAACAGGCTCGAAGCATTAGAAAGGATATGGGCGAAAGCCTTAACAAAGGCAGCCTCAACGAATATGGGCGAAAGCCTTTGCTAGGAAAAATAAAGTCCTATAAGGACAGAAAAAATTTCCCCTAGCCTAAAAGTGATAGACAAATATATATAAACAATGTAATAATAAAGAATACTAGGACAAAAAGTGAAAAACCTTAACAGGGGAAAAAATTATGAGACCACAATACAAAACTTCTACTATCAAGAAATGAATTTAATATTTTTCTTCACTAATTATATTAATTGATAGAAAAATCTTCACTAATATAATGGGTATTGATATAATCACAAAACTAAATAATTTGTGAAGAACACAATAACATTTATTTAATTTGGACAACTAAGAATGATTGAGAAGGAATGAAAATAATCACCTCTTAGTAATCCACACAATGAATTCAATAAATGAAGTTTTATTAGAATCAGAATTCAATTGACTTTCAGATTATGGATCGAAAGACGCACTTTTGGATTTCCACTCTTGATTTCTCTTTTTCATAATGGTGCTTTCTTTCGTTACAAGTTGGTAATTTCATGTCATCTTTTTTTTTTTTTTATATGGTAAATTACATTAGAAGGTCACAACATTTGAGGATAAATTCATTTAAGATCACAACATTTTAAGTGGTTAAAAATATGTCATAACGTTTAAAGAAGTAGGTCAATTGAGATTACTATTGACACATGTCAATAGGAAAAATATTTAAAATTAAAACTCAAAAGATCTGGCACATTGTGACACTTGTCAAAGGTGACCTTAATTGACTCACTTCTCTAAACGTTATGGCCTCTTTTTAACCACTCGAAATATTGTAATCTCTTCCTAAATGTTGTGACTTCTTTTTAATCTCTAAAGACATTGTAACCTTAAATAAACTTACCCCAAAAAAGTTGTAACCTTCTGATATAATTTACCACTATTTTATATGGTTTCTATATTTATAGAATGTGGGTCCATATAAATTGGAACCTCAAAAATCTTAACAATCACTTAACGAATGTGGGTGCAAAGCCTCAATACAAATACATTCATTATGAAACCAAACAAAATATTCATTACTAGACCACAACAAATGCTAAAACCAATATGGTACCTTCACTACACCTATGTACCTTAATAGTTTCATTCTTCTTATAGTGAGGAGTCTTCTCCACTAGTTGATGTTATAACATTTCAAAAGATTATTAGCAAACTACAGTATCTTTTGATAGCACATTCATATATATATATATATATATATATGCTACTAATAAGTTTTCTTAATTCATACACTTGCCAAGGGAGTTTTACTAGCAAGTATTGAAACACCTTCTCAAATATCGTATAGGCATAATTTATTTGGTTTTTTTTCTTAACAATCAGTCATTATACGTCATTACTTTTGGTGACTTAGGGTAAGAAGGAAATCTACATGATCCAGTCGGTAAACTATTACCTACATTGTATATCTTTGCAACAACATTAATTTTTGAAAGTTTACAAGGTAAAATTCTGTTTTTAGATATTTTATTGAAGTTGTACAAGGCCATTGTTAATGTAGTGTTCAAAGTTTTGTGGTCACACAATTTACTTACTGAATTGGGTGTATCTTTTTAATGTGCTCCAACCTTGTTCCAATGACAATACTGGAGCAACATACCTATGTTCTAATCGAGTTTTCTATAATCCCATAAAAGATATTGCTTATAAGGATATTCAAGCCAAAACACATTGTATTAAACATGTCCACACATTAGACAAGTTAGTCAAACCTTCACAAAAGTTTTATGATGAAAACCACAACCAAAATTAAAGCCTAAAGTCTAAGTTGAAATGGCAAAAAACACAAAAGAATTTGAATTGGGAGAAGTAAAGTCAAGTTTGTGAGAAAAAACTCGGTAAAATGCATAGCAATAAGGGGATTTGAACAGGTAGAAACAAAGTCAAGCTTGTGAGAAAAAACTTGGTAAAATGCATAGCAGCAGGGGAAGCGAAATCAGAATGTGAATTAGAATTATGGAAAAAGTGTCTTTAAGAAGAATCCTCGTTGTGAGAGGAGAGGCTTAAGTAATGTCCCTGGAAAAAGTTAAAATTATCAAGAGCATATCAGGGGACTTAGTAGATGTTACAAAGTTGGTAAAGTTTGTAAAGCTTGCAGACTTATTAAGGGTTAGATGACGAAAATGGTACTTGAACTTTCATAAAAAGAATAATTAGATATCTAAAGTTTGACTTTGAACAATTTGGTACCTGAATAAAGTTTTCGTTGACTTTTTTCATACCTGAAGTTTGTTTTTGATAATTTTGGTACATGAACAAAATTTTCATTGATTTTTTAAATACATGAAGCAAATGAAATAAGGTATGAAAAAAGACTACAAAAAGTTTGTTTAAATACTAAAACTATCAAAACCAAACTTCATGTATGAAAAAAAGTTAATGAAAACTTTGTTTAAGTATCAAATTATTTAAAACTAAATTTTAGGTATATAATTATTCTTTTTACAAAAGTTCAGGTACCAACCTTAAACTTCTAATAAGATTATGAGTTTTGTAGAGTATTTCATAACAATAAATGTCAAAAATAGACAACTTTTCACAAGTTTAATCATTTATGAATTATATCTATACTTTGTAATTTTTAAAGTGTTTGGTATGTTCCTGAATGTTTTTAGAACTAAGGTTTATATTTAATATCCAAAGCGGTTAACGATTTTATTTTGGAAGGATGACATGGATAAATCTTAGATTTGAATTCAAGCAATATTCTTTAGTTTTTGGAATTGGTAAGATAAAGATACAAGATTCGACTTTTTAGAAACATATCTATTAGATGGCCATTCATTTTTATTGCAATTATCGAAATTTATTTCTTGTTTAGGACTTTATTTAAAATTAATTACTTAAATAAGGTTAAAAATAAAATTAATATCAAAATACAATATCAAAATCATGTATATTAATTAAGTTATGGAATTTTTTTTCATACAATCACATATAGCGACTTATAATCGCGACATCCATTTAGTAGGGAGTCAAAGAAAAAAGAAGAGGATAGTCCAGAAAGTCAAATATGTTGTTTATGCTGTGGAGCAAAATATAAGAGCAGGTCTCAAGAAAATAGAAAAAGGAAGAGAATGACTAGAAAGTCATATATGTTGGTTGTGTTGTGGAGCAAAATAAATGTGTAGGAAAATGAAATTAAAACAAGTGTTGAAGTGTTAAGAAAAGGACGTTATCTACAACAGTCAAATCTTATAGAAATAGTAAACAATGCCAATATAGGAGGTATATGCTAGAACAAATGGCGAAATACATGGGAAAAAGTATATCGCTCATCTAAATTGTGATATGGGAATGGTAGTGAAACATGATACCGTGATTTACACCCACAATTTGTATATAAATATTTTTATCTCATTTTATAGACACGATTTAGTAATGGTATTTTGTTAATTAATTTCATTTAATTAGTATATTGGTAATTCTTTTTAATAGAGACTGTAGACATACATTAGATTCTCGATATTGTATGTTTACTTTTCTAGTATTTTTCTTTGTGTGATGGTTGTATGTGTTGAAAACCGATTTGATATAAACAAGTAACCTTATGAGAAAATACATAGACATGATATCATGCTTTAATAAATTTGTGCCTTAATTGAGTTTTTCCAATTCATTCTTTGTTCCTATCAATTTTTGTGATTGTGGTAAAGCCTTTTTGTGCTTATGAATTTCCATTGACACTGTGGCATACTATTACTTCTTCTTCTTCTTCTTTCTTCTTCTTATTACTATTACTATTATGATTAACAACAATGTGTGTTAACGTAATTCTTGTACCATATCAAGTCTCTTTGGTGTTTTTGTTATTGATCTCTTGTGTGCCATATCAAATTGTTCCTTAATGACCTCGAATGTTTTAACTATTGTAAGTCTGATAAATTATTAATCTAGTTATAACACAAATTCAATTCTTGAAAAGGTATCTCATATCCAATTTTAAATGTATTCTATTTTTTAGTTTTCCATTATTTATTCTAAAAACCAATAATATATTTTATCCATGTTTACTTAATTCTAAAAACCTACAAACCTTTATTATATATGGTATTAGAGTTGTTAAATTTTAAGAATTATTGTTTGTTGCACCCATCAATCATGTTTGGAATCTATCAAGGATTTTAAGGCATATTGTCTGATCAGCCATTTTTTTCTTTCATTTTCATTCCAAAATTGGCATATATGATAATGACCATCTTGTGAGACCATATCTTACTTTTTTCATGTGTACGGAGATCATTTCTATGAATCACTCTATCATTAGAGCGTCTTCTTATGTTAGGCAACTCTCTTTAGCTATAAAATAAGTTTCTTGAAGAGTTTCTTGGTAAAGCAACTGATATACCTAGGAGGACAATCACTAGAGTATCTAAATCGCACTATACAATTAAGCTCTAAATCTTAAAGAGAAAATTAGGGTTTATATGTATAATAGGATAGATGAAGCTAACTTACCAGGTATTACGCACTAATAAGTGATTCCAACACACAAAGACATATTGATATTACTCATAATAAATCTTGTACACACTCACCACAATCAAAGATGATTTGATTGATAAGAACAAGGAGAGAAAATACCCAAATCATAGTTTTCAATGGATAAAAGATATAAGTTGTCTTTTACCAATAAAATGACTAGAATACTAAACTTAATTAAAATAGGTTAATGTCACAAATGATACCTAAACTTTGGCAAAATATACAATTAGGTATCTAAAGTTTGAAATTGATCAATTTAGTACCTAAACTTTAAAATTGACAAATTTAGTACTTGAAAGAACTTTTTGTGCGCATTAACAGTATCTCTATAAAGTTCTTTTAAGTACTAAATTAATCTATTTCAAATTTTTTTAGGTACCAAATTGATTAATTTAAAGTTTATGTACTAAATTGATCATTTTCAAAGTTTATGCACCTAATTGCATATTGTGCTAAAGTTCAAATACCATTAGCGACATTATCCCATTAAAATATTAAAATTCTATATTGATGCATTTCAACACAACTTCCCAACATAAGTCGCATAGGTCGCCCATGTATGAAGAAACGCACAATCTGCTATTCTACATGACTTTGAACACCACTTATGTAGAACTTCAAAAAAAGAGGCTAGAATGTTCAATACGACCTCATCACCTTCGCCTCTAATCGTTACACTAGTTTCAACAAAAGTTATGTTGCTACTTGCATAAATTCACCATCTTCTCTTATGCTCAAAATCAAGTAATTTCTCTTAACACAAAAGCAAGCATCATGTATGCAATCACAAGAAATTATCTCCATCTCCTCTAGTTTTAACCTATCTTCAAGTACCATAGGTACAAGATTCATGAGTCCTCTAACTCTTTCCCTTGTTATAGGTCCATTATCTTAATTCCCATTAGCAACCCTCTCTTCCTAATTTCTATCAGTTGAAATGTGCCATTTGCCATGTAATTGTATTGAGAAATTGCAAGTTATTCCCCCTAAACTTTTATCTAGGTGCAGATTCACCATCTGAACTTTCAAAACAAACATTTTGACCTTCCAAAAATTAGCACAATTGAAAACACTTAGCATTTTCTATTAAAACAAAACGGAGTCACAAAATACCCTATCAAACTTTGACTTGTATGCAGGTTCATCCTCTAAACTTTCATCTATGTGCAAATTTACTCCCCACACCCATACCCACACACACCACCGACATAAATTCTAAAAAATTTTAACTATCCTTAATTGTGCCAATTTTTGCAAATTCAAGAGGTTAAAAAACTCATTTTGAAAGTTGAGGGGTGCACCCATGCTTTCGATAGAAATATTTTTTTACATTAAAGGTGTATCTAATGAATATGCCTTCTACATTATTTTTTTTTTTAATGAAGAGCGAGAATTCAGTGGACACACTCTCTCATAAATCTATACAAAATAAGCAACCAAGCTCCATTTGCCCCAAATCGAAATCTCTATCACTCTTTCACACTCTTAATTATCCATCACTCATTATTCAATTGTTTAGTAAATTTTTGGATTTTCAAGCTCACAAACTTAAATCCAAAATAGGTAATGAAATTCTATGTTTTATTCTTTTTTCTTCTTCTCCATTTGCACTCCATTGAATGTTTTGTATGGAAACCTTAAGTTCTAAAAATTTAGGTGATTGTGTTGTTTTAGTAGGATTGTAGTAGATGTCTATGCATATTATTTGTGTTGTTGACCTTATGTGTGGCTGCATTATTAATATTAGACCATTGGAGTTCAATCTAGAAACATTCATGCCAAGAGTTCACTAAAATACCAAGTAGAAAGTGTTAGAAAATGTGTGAAAATGTAGGAAAATTTGATACGATTATTGAACCCATGCTACATTTGACATCATTTTTTGGGATAATGGTAGGTCAAATACGTCCATTTTTTATTTTTGACAAATTAGTGATTTTTTTTTTAAGTATGTACAATGTGGTTACATTAAATAATATTTGATGAACATTTATTTAAAGATGAAATAATCTTAGGCAGTTAGTAAAGAATTGCCAAAATCTAAAGATGTGATACTAAATTACTAAAAATTAAAAGTACAAACACTTCATCTGTTACTATCTTATCATCAAAATAAACGTCCATAAAATATTATATGGTAGAGACACTAAACCACACATACTTTAAAAGTGCAAGTATTAATTTTCCAAAATGTATAGATGAGAAACTAAATTTACATAAATTAAAAATACAGACACGTGCCCTACCTTTATTCCTCATTTTTTAGTGTTATTATTTTTAATAATGCAAACATTGACTACATAGGTCTGTGATGATAGATTTGGTTTGATTTATAGTGTATGCCCATGGAAAAAATTATTGAAAGTATACATGGGTCGAAGTATGATAGGACCCTGGTTAAGAAGGTGCAAATGAGAACTGATGTCAACAATCGACAACGTGTAAGCTAGATGGATCCAAATATTGGGACTATGCCCCATAGATATTGTCTACCTATAATTGTCCCTTAACCCATACATCTTGACACAATGTTAGAATTTTAACTTTTCCAAAGTGGTATCTCACTAATGCCCCCCTACCTCGTGCTAAAGGAGACCTTTTTCACCTTCTAAGGTTTTAAAATAATACACTAACACTCCTATTATAGCCAAGGAAGCGATTCTATGCTGGTGTATATTGTCAATGATGAAAGCATAGAGGATTTTTTGGCATAAGCACAGGAGTTAGGTAATGGCTTAATATAAGAGTTGTTTATGTAGATATTTGGACAATCAAGCATTCCTCTAGAGTACTATTCAACAAAAGTGAATCCATTTTGCTCATATTCGTTTAGATTTCTAGCTAAACACATCAAGCCATTCTTGTACAAGCATTAATGTAAGCACCTAAATGTGTGAAACTCCACATTTCAAAGTGGGGGATATTTGCTTATGCAAGTTCAGAATTCATCCCAACAGTTACAAATGAACAATAGGATGGTAGAGTGACAATGATGATGACGGTGGAGTAGAAGAGGGTAGGGAGATGCATGAAAATGTTGCTACTGATTTGCTAGCACAACAACCCTTAAGGATGAAACTCCATATTTTAATATTGTCTAGGTTGACAAATACATAACTTTTGAGGATGGTTTGGACATTGTGTGTAAAATCATATCCAAAAGAGAGACATGATGTTCAACATGAAAGCTAACCTCATTCACCATGTGAGATTTTTACCCCCTCCCCCTTAAAAAGTAGGAAATAATTAAAAATTAAAAAAAATAGAAAAGGTAACACAAAATAAAATAATTAATTTTTTTAAATAATAATAAGAAAAGAATTGAATTTTTTTCAATTTAAAAATTAAGAAAACCCCTTCTCTTAAGTAAATAGGCTTAGATAGTAATCTTAAATAAAAAATCTTGAATCTTCTTAAATTGAAAAGAGAAAAATTAGAAAAAGGAAAAATTTAATAAAAAGTAAATAAATAATTTTTTTAAATATAATATGTATTAACTTTCCTATAGGTTTCTTTTTCATTTTAGAGGCAATTATACTGCCTTAATTATTCAATTTGGACCATGGGCCAATATTTAATTTGGCCCATTTCCTTCAGAGTTATGGTGGGTTTGGGTCTTTTAATCTAAATACAATTTGATTTCACAAGAAAACCAAAATTTATTTTTTGCCTTGCACATGTGAAGCGGGAAAAGGAAAAAAATATTTTAGTTTTTTAAAATTAGAAATTACCACTAAGATGAAAATAATTCCAGTTTCAGTTAAGTTGACCTCATCTCTTGAAGAGAGGATGTCATAAGTATCTTACCTTATCTTTTCAAGAAACGAGCACATTATAATTCACATGTGCCTCGTCTCTTGATGAGATAATGTCTCACTCAGCTAGCAACCTCGTCTTTTGAAGAGACGAAGTCTTTTGCCCGAAGGTACCTCGTCTCAGCACAACTTTTTTACACATCCATACATATCTCATAAATCACTCATTTTTTACATTAGCAGTTATAACCTATCAAAATCATACACAATGAGCTATACAAATCTATCGAGCCTGGATTTTTCATTTTGTTGGTATTGATTTCTTTTAATTCAATTTGTACCAAGCCCCAATCTATTTGATATAAACCCTTGAGAACTAAAAGAAACTTGATTTTAAAGAATTTTAAGGGTCGTCATCCAATCAAAATCGAGAAAAAATTTTAAGCTAGGATCAATGGGTTGGTTAATCCTAAATTACCCACTAATCTCTGAAAAAAATCGATTTAAAACCAAATTTTATAAGCTAGAAATTTTGGATTAAGATGCTACCCTATTAAAACCATATTGTTACCACTTAAAATTCGTAATTTTAAAATTATCCTTTTAATGCTAAAAAAATCAATCAATTTCATGAATTTCTAAATTTACAAATTGACAATAAGATCGTAAATATTTACAATTAATTAGTTAATTTAAAATTTGTAAAAAAAATGATGGACAAAAATAATTTTTCAGATTTTATGTCGCCCCATAGGTACATACATACCTGCTAATCAGGATTAGATGTCACCTAGTTCTTTTCTAGAAAACATTAGTGTGTCACATAATTATTATTACATATGTTACTATTATTATTATTTCAGGGGAAAAAATAGGGTATCTACAAAATCATTCATTAATCATCATCCATCATGGGTAAACAACTTCCAGACTTCATAACCCAACCATAATAGTATTCTCAAACCCAATCCATCCAAAAACAATCCCAAACCTAATCCATTCAATCACAACAGTATTGTTAAACCTTTTGTCGCAAACATAATAAAAAACTCATAAAACATAATATGAAATGATTGCATTAATGTTCTGTTAATTACATCAAAAGTATATGAAAATTCTACATGCAATAATCATAAAGATAAGAATCTATATACAACAATCATAAAAGATAAGAATCTATATAATCTCTACTCCTTAGTACCCCACCTCCCTCATCCCATCTTAACAAAAGTATAAGAGAATGGTGTACGCTGATGCACATCCTGATAGGGATTCTCCATAGATGGATCAACCTATGTGAGTGTGGCATCCTCATCTCCACTACTAGCACTATACGAATGAAATGAGACAGGGTCTGGATCCACCTAGTGAGTCCCTCCCCCATATCATGTGGTGATGACGGTTGCCTCTTTTGTGGAGTAAAGGCGGTGTGGAACTCTGTGTATGAGATATCTAGCATTGGGGTCTCCATTAGATGACTATATGATGATAATGATGGACCAAGCTTGTCATGATGAAAATGTGAATGGCTAGGCTCATCAAGTACATGTACATGCAAGGGCAAAGGCTCATTTCTGATATCTATAGCTTGATCTTACCTTCACTCCTAACCCCATCCCTACCCATGTCTCTCTCTCCGTAGCCATCATCTCTGTACAGCTAAGATTGTGGGTCATCCAGTGCTAATGCTGGTGTTGGTGCTAGCACTAGATCATTCAAATTAAGTCTCATGAACTCATCTACTACATGAAGGACGTCTCCTGCAGTGGCAGGAGTGTTCTCTAGTAGCATGTCCGAGACTATGTAAATGAAATTTGCCTACAAGTAATAGCAAACATGTAGATCAGGGAATAATGAACACAATATATATCCATATATAGGTTATCTAATCGTTGAACTTATCGTATACTATATAATGGCCCCTATATGACTGATTAAATGCTGACAATCATATGATACTAGTCAAAATAATCTCCATATATAGTAGTGGGGATATCTGGCATCTCAACAATGCGATTGCGTCTACTATCCCACTCTGCCACTTACCTAGCATGCTTTACCGCCCAGTTCCACTTGGAACGCCTTCGTTAGTCTAACTCATGTAGGGTTCTTTATCAACTGGAGGGTCTGGGATCCCTTGGAAACTACTAGACTATCTGAGCACTCTGTCTAGATAGTAGTGCTCAATAATGTGAAAGCAAACCAATGGAACCCGTGCATGCCATTCATCACTGCTAACCCGACAATACTCAGCATGGAATCCATAATAATAGTGTAGGGGTCCCAAACAACCTGTTCAAGAAAAAAAAAAAGTAAGCAATACATGAGTAAACATAATGAAATTGTGCACATTTGAACATATAGGACATACAAAACCATACCTAGCTAGCTAGGGATCTGTTGATTGAAGCACTCCCAATACTTAAACAACAAATGTGTTGGGAATCGAGTGACATCAAAAGTGGCACCCCAATAACCGATGAGTGGGTGCCCTATGGTAACTACTGTGATCTGCCGATGCAGCGGGGCGATGTGTGGGAAGTACTCCCAAGCCAAAATCTATAGAACTATAAAGGATCCTGCTATGTCACTCGTCTTCATGTGGGAAGCCATGCATAGTTGCCTATATAGCCATGCCAAGTAAGCTACTTCCCATGCATACTGGCCTGCTTTGTCAAAGTCCTCGAGCAACCGGAGGTACATGACATGAACCAAATTGGGCGATTTATCCCCATCGATAAAACCCATACCCCTTCCCCCCCAATAGTAGTAGAATGTACGCCCTAGTATGGCGTTGAATCATAATATCATCTGCTTGATCAGGTAACACTCTAAAGTGGTCATCCAACCATCAATCTCTATGTTAGCAACGAGTCTAACTCCTAATACCTAGTCGCACAACGCTGGCCAATCCATTCGAGTTGTGCCAACAACTACCTGCCCATCGATGGGAAGGCCGATGAGTGATGTAACATCCTATAACATCACAGTTTACTCCCCTATCGGCATGTGAAAGGTATGGGTCTTGAGATGCCACCTCTTAACTAAAGCAATAATCTGGTTCCAATCCAACTATATAAATGGTACATGTGCTATACCTATGAAACCAACATGTTATAGGAATGGAACAAGATGATCATCTACATGTGTAGGCATGTCATCCTGCTGCCTTAACCTTGCATCTTTCCAGTGACATTGTAATGCCATATGCTCCTACATTTGAAAACAAATCCATCAGAAACATTCTCTAAATGATCTAAGTAATGGAATGAGGAAATAATCTTACCTATCCCTCCCATGTCAGCCTCGATCTACGAACATGTTGCCCTGTAAGTATGGACTCTTTGAGCGATCCTAAATCCATCATTAAGGAAGAAAGGAATGAACAGTGTTAGCAGAGGCATAAGTACCAAAAGGAGTAAACAATAGATTAAGTATGCCACGTAAGTACAATAAAAAAAATGACATGAAAAAAAGAATACCACTAACTTGATTGAGCCGTGACTATCCTATTAGCTGCTTTCTTATTTGGATAACTTCTAATATTGTGCCTTGTTTGCCCACACGAATCGCATAAGTAACCTCGTAGGCCATATCCAATGTCTATCTCATTTTTTAAGCGTTTTTTTCCTAGGCCTATCCCTTTTCCTAATAAGCCCTGAGATAGGGTGCCATTTTGTTATGTCTATAGGTTTGAAGGAACACCCATATATCCTTAGCTAAATCTCCCACCTATGCCACCGCCCTACTTGGACAACATAATCCATGTGCCGAGTACCCATTACTGCCATTGCATGTGAGCAAGGAATTTTATAGGTCTACCACTGATTATAAGTACATTTGCCTGCTTTCAACTCGACTTTTTGTATGTGATCTCTCTTTTGACCATACATTGTAGGGCATAGAGCAGTTAGAACCTCAAATATACGTTCTTGATAGTCGAAACATGTTACTCGATGGGCACTTGATACGTTGTTCCACCTATCAAACTTCTTTATAGCATAAGTTGTCAACAACTTACCTAATTTCATTGCTTCACTCGCCTCCTACCTTTGCCTGTTGGATATTAAGTTGCAATTGTAAAAAGCTTCTTTTTTTTTTTTTTCACTAAGGCTGCCATGGGTAAGTACCAAACATCTTTTACAATGGAATAGTGACTTTCAGCCATGTTTGTTGTACCTTTTCTAAATCTTACACGTTCATCGTAAGATAAAGTCCACATACATTGAGACAACTCACGAAAATATTGCAATGTCTATGGACTACTTTGATGTGTTGCATTAAAGTAACCATGGAACTTTCTCATCTAGGTTTGATATGCTGTTCTTTTAACTAATTCCTCACATTCTTTACTTTTCACCTTCGAGTTAAAGTTGCTGGCAACATGCCTGATGCATTAGCACTAACGCCAACCTCTAGGCCACACAGCGTTCTCAGCTTCAATTACACTCTTAATACCAGCATGCTGGTCAAATATCTAGCAAATGTTGGAGTAATCCTTCATAACGTGTTTTAGAAATTTTGCAAGGAACCAACTCCATATGTCATCTTTTTCTTCATCGACAAGAGCATACGCTAGTGGAACGCCCCATTTACTATCATTGTGATAAGCAGTTTGTGCTTATACTTGCCATATAAGAAGGTGCCATCAATTATGATCATGGGTCTGCAAAGAATTAACAGATATAACTTTATTACTTATATCAAGCTTTTATAACTAAATTCAATCATGTATCAAAACACACCTGCAGTACTGAAATGCTTCAATGCAAGTAGCAAATGCCCAAAAGAGTTTATCAAGGAAGACATGTCCTGTAGTATCTGAATCAGCAGTTCTCCACTCAACCTTTATTCCTAGATTTGCCTCTGTTATCGCATTAAGTATATGCAGAAGTTCCATATATGAATCTCCCAACTTCCATACGCCTACTCAATAGCTTTTCACTTCACCTCACGAATTCTCTTCATATGAAAATTATACACAAGCTCTTTTAAGATAGTCGTTTGGAGGTCCTTCGCCTTCACATTTGGATAATTACGAATCTCCAATATAATGTAACTGGACATGCTAGTGGAGTTCAACTGAGAGTGATCCAGTCCAGTGATTTCATCTAAGCAGCTGTACGGTCCTTCACATTTAGTGATGTAAAACTACCTACTATGTTTCTTGTAATTGTCTCTAAGTTTCCACTTGCAATCGCTGTTATAGATATTAGTACATTTAACTGTCTATGACCTTGGGTCCCAGTCCACCACCCTGAAATTGTAATGGTTAGATACATGCCACATTTTAACTGCCCATATGAGATGATCTTTAGTCTCAAATTGCATCCCAACCTTGAATTCATTGCTGAAGCTCCAATTTCCAACACTCATTTCCTGCTCATCATCAAATGCAGCATAACCACTACCAATATCAATAATGAAAAAGGGTATTGGCATTAAGGTCCCTACTGCATCAACATTTGTGGGAGCCATGAAACGGTTCCATTCATGTCCTCTATGTTGCATATCAGTAGCAACAACCTACTGGGAAAAACCTATCACAAAATCATTTCTATCATCATCATAGTCGTCACTGGATTTACTTACTAATGAGTCTTGCATCGCATCAGTATCATGACCATAACTCCAATTAGGTATACCCATTTCAAAGTTACTTATCTAAACCTGTGGGCCCACTGTTGTCTGATTTAAAGTGGAGTTCAAATTTCCCAACCCTTGGCTGTTAATTCCCTTGGTGCAATTCTTTTTCTAATATCTGGACATAGGCAGCTACTGATCCTTCTATGCATACCAACATCTCTTATGCAACATCATCACTGATCATCGAAATAATATCATAACGTAGTGTCTTATGTCCAATAGCTACCTTATAATATAGCTCAACCTGATGTGTAGACCTATTCACCTTAAGTCTACTGTAAATGGTGCATAGTATTTGCTCATAAGTTGAGTTCCTATAAACACGGACATCAACTGGGTAGCTATCATAACCAAAACCTTTGTTTCCTTCCACAATATTGCCATGAGCATACAATATAAACTTGGCCTTATCTATTTTTCTCATCTATCTTGCCAGCTCATAAAACATAGGTTGAATGCATGAAATGTAATCATGACTTATGAATTGCACTCCCATATATCGACTATGTTTACGAATGCAAGTTCATCTATCTCATTTTTATCAAAATATTTCATTGATGAGATGATTAGAATCTTAAGTACAAGAAGCAACGCTTAGCTACATGCAACGTTCAATCACTACAAAGACATCTATGAAATAGTGTGAATCAACACTAAGTACAGTATTGGCATGTTGATTTGTTTTTCTAAACCATAAAAATTTCTTCTATAGATTGTGGTGATAATTGCTAATCATCTATAATTTAATTGGATTTTTTTATAATTAGTTGCTTCAGATTGCATTGCTTTAATTTTTATCATGCCTAACTATTAATAAACTACTTATCATGCATACTTAGTAAAATATTCAAGTCCTACATTTGATTTAGACATCTAATATGACAAGTATAACTAGTAATTTATAACATTTAGATGAGTACAAATAATATCCTCAAAGAGAAATTAGCATGATTGCTAATACTATATCTTTTCTTCATTATCAGCCATATAATCAATA
The DNA here is from genome assembly GCA_024138025.1 of Combretum micranthum. Lineage (NCBI taxonomy): Eukaryota > Viridiplantae > Streptophyta > Magnoliopsida > Myrtales > Combretaceae > Combretum > Combretum micranthum. Next base: position 1,613,162 of record JAMXBD010000099.1, on the reverse strand, counting down.
TACAGTGAGAAATAGAGCATACCTAGGAGATCACACACGTCTTCATGGTTGAAATTTTCGCTCCAATCAGTTGATTTTTGCTTTAATTGTTGACTCTATGATGCCAACTGATCACGCGACAATTTAAAGCTTCAAATGTGCTACAATTGAGGAATTAGGGTTAGGTTTGATAGAGATCTAGGGTTTTTTTTTTCTTCGTCAATAGCGGAATTGCCGTAAGGTTTGGTTTTTTCTTTTTTTAAGTTTCAACGGAATGGTGAGAGGAAGAAGATGACTGGAATTTGTATTCCCGTCAACCTTATCTCTTGAAGAGAAGAAGTACCTCCATATTGAAGATCTCGTTTCTTTAAAAGACGAGATCACTTTAAGAGACGAGTTACTAACTGAGTGAAACCTCGTCTCTTCAAGAGATAAGGTACCTCCGCACATGAGAACCTCGTCTTTTAAAGAGACGAGGTCAACTTACCTAAACTGAGACTATTTTCATCTAGTGATAATTTTGTAATTTTTTTAGGAAAACTAAATTATCTTTTTCCTTTTCCCCATGTGAAGCCATGCACTTCATCTTCTACCCCGAGCCACTCCACTACAGTTAGCATTTTGGAGCTCTAACAAGCTCATTTCAAGCTCCATTTTGCATAAGAATCCATGAAGTCAGATTCTAAAAGCTTAAAATTTCTAGAATTTGGCTTCCTGTGTCCTCGTTTGAATTCAAAAGGCTAAGACTTTATAACCTTCCACAATGACCTTTAAACTTCAAATAACAGCCATCAATGGTCAATTTACTCGACAGTAATGGCTATTTTCTTAGATTCATCTGAGCTAGCTCTCTCATCTCAAAGCCACTCCACCTTCTTGCAATGTGGTGAAATTAGCAGCAAAATTAAGAAAATAGCCGAATGCAGCTAATACTTGAATACAAGTATTTTTAGAGTAAATTCATTGATATATTTATGATGATTTTTGTTTATTACCCAAATGGTGATATATATACAGAGAGTCTGTTTGATATTTGTAACAAAAAGATCTATAAGATCCTATCACGTGCAAACCATGGAGGGTTTGTTATGCCACGTCACTATTTCAGCAAAATAAAAATATTACATCATAAAGTCTAGTTGGTAATTAACTATGTTTATTTATTTTTGGATTTATGGGCATATGAGCTGCCCACAACCCGATCCATAAAGGATTCGCTCCAACCGACAATTAAACCCATCTAGCAGCCTACTGTCTTGTCTTCTACAGCTTCACGTGTCTTCTGCATCTTCACGTGGTCCTTTCATACGCTCTTCACTTCCTCTTTCAACTCAGACAACAGTTCCCTATCTTTTTCTTTTTCAATCTTATCTTCTTCTCTTGACTGAAACCCTATCTTCCTTTCTCGAAACCCATCGTTCTCTTCGTTTTTTATTTTTATTGCATTCCCCTCTGCTTCGAAAACCCTTGTCCACAAGGGAAGGTGAGGAAATCGCATGGTGTCGTTGTAGGGTTCCCAAGTGGCTTCAGATGGAGCGCGGCCCTTCCAGGAGATGAGTAACATAATTTCTGCATGATTTCCTTTTTTTATCATCTTCCTTCCAAGTATTGCTTCGGGAACTAACTCATTATCTTCATTATTGTTGTTGGCAGGTAGTTTTGGTGATACATCAGCTCTGGGACCGTGGTACTTCTTCAGCTGGGACACGTGAAAAGTGGGATGAATGGATGCTTCGGGAGGCAATTCCAACTGGTAAGCTACTTCTCCAACCTTCTTCAATATTTTATATGGACCGTAGTATTTAGGTAATAGTTTGTGAACCCTAGAATGCTTCAATGAATTCTGCTTGTAGGGTTGTAACTTTAATAAAACCAGATCCCCAATTTGAAATTGCCGATCAGATCTCTTCTTGTCCTCTACTTGTTTCATCCTCTGTTGCGCTCGTCTTAGGTAGAATTTAAGTAGCTTAATCCTGTCCTCTCTCTCTGTTAGCATCGTATCTACAGCTGCATTTCTTGCATCACCAGGAACATAAGGAACATGTAGAGGTGGTTGATACCCGTAGAGAGCTTCAAATGGGGTGTACTTAGTGCTAGAGTGATAGTTGGTATTATACCACCACTCTGCTAGTGAAAGGAACTTGGACCACTGCTTAGGTTGTTCCCCTGTCATGCATCTTAAATAACATTCTAAGCACTTGTTGACGACCTCTGTCTGCCCATCTGTTTGGGGATGGTAGGCAGTTGACATGTTGAAATCCACCAACTGAAGCTTGAAAAATTCTTTCCAGAATGAGCTCATAAAGACTGGGTCTCTGTCACAAATGATTGTCTCAGGCATTCCATGTAGCTTAAATACATTGTCTAAGTAGGATTGAGCTACGGTGGCAGCATTGTAGGGGTGTGACAGTGCTATAAAATGGCCATACTTACTGAGCCTATCAACAATTACCATTATTACATCCTTTCCTTGTGACTTAGGAAGACCTTCCACAAAGTCCATGCTAACACTTTGCCAGAATTCCTTAGGAATACTTAAAGGGGAAAGTAATCCAGGAGTTGATACATTCTCAAATTTAAAGCGTTGACATATATCACATTCCCTCACTAACTGTCTTACTTCACGTTCCATCTTAGGCCAATAGAATACTGTGGATAGTCTCTTGTAGGTAGCTTGAACCCCTGAGTGGCCTCCCAAAGGACCACCGTGGTACAATGTGAGTAATTTCTGCCTTAGTTCGCTTGATGGTCCCACAACAATCTTACCCCTCCTCCTTAGTATTTCTCCTTTATAAGAGAACTGGCCAACACTAACCCCATGCTTAAGTTTTGCAATAATTTCCTCATAGCCTCCTTTTAATGACCAACTTACTTTAATTTCCTCTAGAATGTCTGGAATGGTCGTTGAATTTGTAGTTGATTCAGTTGACTGGCGTTCCTTCTAGAAAGAGAGTCAGCTGCCACATTCGTACTTCCACTCTTGTACTCAATTTCATAATCAAGACCAAGTAATTTAGTCAACCATTTTTGTTGACTAGAGTCACTAATCTTTGCTCAAGAAGATACTTTAGACTCTGATGGTCGGTCTTGATTACGAAACTTCTTCCAATCAAGTAATGTCGCCATTTATCAATGGCATAGACTAAGGCTAGGAGTTCTTTCTCATATGCTGACATACCCTTTGTTTTTGAGCTAATGTTTTACTAATGAAAGCAATGGGATGTTTTTCTTGCATCAGAACAGCTCCTATCCCATCTCCACTCGCATCAGTCTCAATAACAAACTTTTTGGTATAATCTGGTAATTTTAGCACTGGTGAATTCACTAGCATTTTCTTCAACCTGTCAAATGCATCTTGAGCTTCATTTCCCCAATGAAATTGATCTTTCTTTAATAACTGAGTCAGTGGACGAGCAATAGTGCCAAAGCCATGTATGAACCGTCTATAGTAACCTGCTAATCCCAGAAATCCTCTAAGTTGTCGCAAATTTTATGGAATTGGCCACTGTTCCACGGCTTCAATCTTTCTAGGATCAGTGGTTACTCCTTCTTGTGTTATAATGTGTCCTAAATAATCAATTTGAGGAACACAAAATACACATTTGCTTCTTTTAAGGAATAATTGTTCTTTCCTCAAAATACCAAAAACTGTCCTTAAATGATCCATATGTTCTTCTATATTGGTACTATAGATGAGTATATCATCAAAAAATACCAATACAAATTTACGCAAATAAGGTCGGAAAACTTCATTCATTAGACCTTGAAAAGTGGATGGGGCATTTGTTAAGCCAAACGGCATAACAAGAAATTCGTAGTGCCCATCATGTGTTCTAAAAGCTGTTTTGTAAACATCTCTAGGGTGCATCAACACTTGATGGTACCCCGATCTCAGGTCTAGTTTGCTGAAACATTTAGCCCCATTAAGTTCATCAAATAAATCTTCAATTATAGGAATAGGGTACCTGTCTTTCACTGTCTGTCTGTTTAGCTCTCTATAATCAATGCACATCTGCCAAGAATTGTCTTTCTTTTTCACCAAGACCACTGGTGATGCATAGGGACTATGGCTTGGTCTTATAACTCCACTGTGCAACATTTCCTTGATCATGTCTTCCAGCACTGTCTTCTGTATGGCTGAGTGTCTGTAAGGTCTTAAATTCACTGGTTGAGAGCCCTCTATTAAATGGATTCGGTGATTACAAGATTTGTCAGGTGGTAGAGCTGCTGGTTCTTCAAAAAGATCATGGAATTCTTCCAATAAGTCTATCATGGAAGGATGTAGTGTTTGTGGATATTGTTTTGATGAATCCACTGTGTTGGAAATCATCCAACATTGAATTTCCACCCCTTTAGTGGTTGAGCTTAGTAAGGAATTTAGTGCAGCTCCTGAGATATTTTTTAATTTCTCTTGTGCTCCTCTTAAAGTACAATTCTGTCCTTGCCAAACAAAAGTCATACTCAATGTTTTGAAATTCCAATTTACTGTTCCCAATGAGATTAGCCATGGCATTCCTAAAATCAGCTCACATGAATTCAAGGAATAATGTGAAAGTCTGACTGAAAAATAATTCCTTGCATTTGCCAGTGAAAGTTCCACACAATTTGGTTACTCTGCAATCTACTCCCATCAGCTAATATAACTGATATTGAGGCAGGGTTTGATTGAGAGCAGTTGAGTTTCTTGGCCAATTTAGCATCCATAAAATTGGATGAACTACCAGTGTCAATCAAGATGTTTAAAATCTTCATCTTATGACTTCCTATAATCCGCATGCAATGCTCCATAGTATCTCCTTCTCCTCCTACTGCATTCAGCTGTAGTTGAGATAGATCAATTCCCAACTCATTGATACATTCCTCACTACCTTCATCCATGCTAGCATCCTCATCCGGTTCTACTACTAGTAGGTTCAACCTTTGCTTTTACAACGATGACCAGGACCAAAAGACTCATCACACCAAAAACAGATTTTCTTTCTTCTTTTCTCCTCAAGTTCTTCAGGTGTCAGTCGTCTAGTGGATCGGTTATGTGTGTTGAAGTTGGGTTTGGCAATGGGAGGTTTAGTGTGTGAGCTTGGAGCAGTGTTTGGGTTTAGGGTAGTGTTTGTGGTTGTGTGTGGTCTGTTTGGGAATTGTGAAGGGTTTGTTGAATATTGGACTGAACTGTGGCGAACATTCTGCTGATTAGCTGTGAATTGACCCTTGAATGTTTTCATATTGTGTTTGGAGGATAAGAGAGTAGCTTCCTGCAATTTGGCTAGGGTTAAGGCTTGTGTAATGGATTTTGGTTGGAACATCCGAATAGGATATTGAATTTCTGGTTTCAATCCACTAAGATAGCAACTGACAAGGTGTAGTTCGGATAATTGAACTTGTGTGGACAGATACATAAACTCATCATTATAATCTTGTAAGGAACCAATCTGTTGTAGTTCTTTCAATTCAGACATTGGATCTTCAAACCCTCTATCATTAAATCTGGCATTTAGAATTTTTGTGAATTCATCCCATGTTAAGGGGGTGGTTTCAGTCCTGGTTTTAACAAAGGCATTATACCACTCATATGGTTTATCATCAAGATGCATAGTAGCAATCTTAACCTTAAGGTCATCAGGAGTATCATCTAGAATAAAGAATTGCTCAGCTCTAGATACCCAGTTTCTAAAACCTTCACCATTAAATGCTGGAAACTCAATTTTAGTATTTCTAGTTGGCACTTGATAGTTTGCTGAGTTGTTACTGAAATTTCTCGTACCTTGATTAGCTCCATTTGTTGAAATGCTGTCCAGTTCTGTACTATCTTTGGTTGTGGATTGATCGAGCACTGTTCCTTTACCCATTAATTGTTGTTTAAATGATTCAATGGTTTGATTTTGTTTCTCAATTAATTTTTGTTGATTTTGCAGAGTTTCTGAAAACATTTTGATCCATGCCTCCTGTCGATTGGCTTGTTCCTTGAGTGCAGTATCTTGCCTATCCAACTGTTCCTTAAACACAGCTTTCATGGCTTCTTCCATCCTTTTGGATTCGCACGTCTCCATCACAGTGGCTCTGATACCAGTTGCAATGTGGTGAAATTAGCAGCAAAATTAAGAAAATAGCCGAATGCAGCTAACACTTGAATACAAGTATTTTTAGAGTAAATTCATTGATATATTTCTGATGATTTTTGTTTATCACCCAAATGGTGATATATATACAGAGAGTCTGTTTGATATTTGTAACAAAAAGATCTATAAGATCCTGTCACGTGCAAACCATGGAGAGTTTGTTATGCCACGTCACTATTTCAGCAAAACAAAAATATTACATCATAAAGTCTAGTTGGTAATTAACTATGTTTATTTACTTTTGGATTTATGGGCATATGAGCTGCCCACAACCCGATCCATAAAGGATTCGCTCCAACCGACAATTAAACCCATCTAGCAGCCTACTGTCTTGTCTTCTACAGCTTCACGTGTCTTCTGCATCTTCACGTGGTCCTTTCGTACTCTTCACTTCCTCTTTCAACTCAGACAACAGTTCCCTATCTTTTTCTTTTTCAATCTTATCTTCTTCTCTTGACTGAAACCCTATCTTCCTTTCTCGAAACCCATCGTTCTCTTCGTTTTTTATTTTTATTGCATTCCTCCTCACTCGACTATCTCTCTTCTCCATTCTCTCTCCACTGACCTTCACTCTCACTAACTAAAACCCCAAAACCAACCACCATATCCACCTTGCCCAGCCGTAACCTTAATTAAACCCCAACGGCACGATGGCCACACAAACCCACTTCCCACCACCACGCCGCCTCACCCACCATGAACGTGGCCTCCATTTCCAACCGCCCACCACGGCCCACCATCATGACGTTAACCCACAATACCCCGAACACTAAACCAATCTTCAAAACCTATAGCTAAACCCGACACCACAGCTGCTCTACCCACAATAACCCAACCACCATCTCTTCTTTCGCTGCCTACTAACGACCACCTATCCCCACTCACTGAAGACCCATCCATACTTAACGAGCCCATAAATGCCGGCCACCTTCGATTACCTTCCATTATTCGCACACCAGTCATCACTCAAACCCACACAACCATGCTTGGCAAACGCCCTCACCAACCGCTGCATCTGAATCAAATCCAGCTTGATCCATTAACCAAACCTTGACCCAAATCCACGCCCGTTGACCCGCTCCAAATGCCAAATACAAGGTAAAATGGTAGTTACGAAGAAGCCCAGCCTATTTTCCTTTTAATTTCTTTTTTTCCATATTTTTTTAATTTAGTTAGTCACTTTATCTTTTAATTGTTTTATTCGTTTTTTGCGTTCCAGTTGTAAATAATCTAGTGTATTTGTACTCAACAAGATGCATAGTGGAAAAGTAGTATATGCATATAAATATCGTATGATATCATACTGTTCGTGATTTTACGCAAATTATATGGTACACATATCATAAAACAAATACGAAAGTATATGATTTATAATACTTGACGCACGTATTATATGTATCATAGGTTCATGATGAAAAAAAGTTAATTCCTACATGTGATCTTTCTTGTGCTATTATCTTTTACATGTTTGAAACTTTGATTAATCATTATAATTTAGGTTAGGATGTAAACAAGAACAATTTAGTAGAATGGTTAATAAATAAAGTCTTAGAATCTGAAACTATCAAAATTAGATGATTTAGTGTCAAATGTTGTATTTCGATGAATATCGATAATTATCTCTAATCTCTCAATTTAGTTGAAACTGTGATTATTAGGCCTGTCAACTCATTGTAATGCATAAATAAGTTTTAGGATACAAAATTTATACAGAAAAATAAGACTCAGGACTTGTTTTTTTTTTTTTTTTAACACCCCCCCGATGGTAACTTAGGACTTATTTTACACGTTATAATTACCTTGTTGTGAATACGAATAAGCTTGTGGGGCTATGCTATATGATAAACTTATAATTATTCCGTTTGTTAAATTTACTAAAAAGCATAAAAATAAAAAATATATATACATAATAAAAACAAAAATAAAAATGATAATATATATGTACTCTAGGATATAAAATTGAAAATGAAAAACAGAAAATATCAAGATATAGTGTTTAAATTTGATAATGGACTTAGGTTTATAATATAGTTGATATCAATGCACTATTAGTTTATGCAATGCTATGTTCTGTTTTGATATGACCTTATAATATGCCTTGTATAGCTTTAGCTGGTAGGAGATAGTATATAATTTTGACTAAATATCATTAAAAGTAAAATGAATAAAAAAATTGCAAAAAAAAAGAAATAAAATTTAAGGTTTCATTTCGTTTGTTAATATTTCTTTAGATAGCAGATTTCGATTAGAATTTGCCAATAGGGGGTTGCGAGCTCGATTGGCGAATTACAATTGTGGTGGATTATCCGTATACAATAAGCTAGTATAGACGCTTTGGGTTGCCTATAAGTACTTGTTTATCTTAACAAAAACTGGAGGAAAAAAAAAACAGAAAAAAGTCATATAAAGAGCTGAATTTTTATTTATGAATTACAATGAGTTAGGCCTAATAATCACAGTTTCATGATGGGATATATATGATAAAAAATGTTTTGTTGGCATATCTATATAGTATCATATAGTTATTTTCTAAGGTACTAAAACTAACAAAATGGGGGTTTTCAAAAATTAAGAGTTCTTTTAGGTATTTTCGAAACATGGAATAAATAACTTAAACTTGATGGCTTTTTTCAATGAAAAACAGCTAACTCACTAAAGTTTTATAAAATTAAAATGAACTTTAGAAGGATATGAGTTAAATTTAGACTCAATAAGCACCATTGTGACTTTCGTGCCAATGATAGGTAAGAACTTATGGTCCATATCGTATGAAGAGAGATGATGGCTGTAAAAGGAGGCTACATGCTTATAAGAAAAAGTTAAGAGGGGCTTTTTGTGATCACTAGATTCGAAGGCTTTCATTAATATTTTCATGCAATGGTTGTCAAGACCACTCCTAGATAGATTTAAATATCTTAGCTAGGGACTTTTTTCATTATATGAAGAATAACCCATGCACGAAGACTATAAACCTTTGGTCCCATGTAAAGAGGGTGTTTAACTGTAAGATTTTTTGTAGAAGAGTGTGGAAATGCAAGTAAAAGGTAATTGCATTAGTTTGTAGTGACTAGGAGAAGTCTTACAATGATCTTCCTAAGTTATTCATTGTTATCAAAGCAATCAATCCAAGAACACAAGTGGAGTTAGGCTGGACAAGATCCACAAAAACCAGTAAATCGATCCTTAAATGGGTTTTCTAAACTTTGGTCCACGTGTGGAAGCCTTCAAATACTACAGGCCTATTATATGTATCGACAAGACACTTCTTTTTGAGAAATACAAATAGAATTTAGTGATTGCATGTAGGGTAAACGAGTGATAATAGAATTGTCCCCTTAGCATTTTGCCTAGCACCAATCAAAACAAAAGCATTATAGAGCTGGTCCCTGCATAAGCTAGAACATCATGTAATCAAACATCTAGAGGACGAGATGATTTGCCTAATATTAGACAAAGGAGTTATATCATACAGGAAAATAAGGACTAAAAAAATGGTTGGTTATACCTTTTGCAATACAGGGCTTAACATTCTCCACATTGCAAGTAACTTTAACAAAGTTTACAAGAACCACCAAATGAAGAACTTGGTTACCTATGCTACGATATAGGCAAAGTCACATAAGCTTGAAAATTTACGGATAGTTAAGAATATAAAAGAAGATGGAATCAAATCGTTTCACAAGTTTGAAGAAGATGCCACATTATGCTTGAAACAGGTATAATGGACCCTTGCCCATGATAGTTTTTGTCACATCAGGGACATGATAAGTAACATTATGGAAGCCTACAATTCCGTACTTAGGGGTACTAAGGGGTTACCAATAACTGCATTTGGCTGCCATATAAAGATTAGAGCATAGATATTAGGTGGACCGGCAATTCCACTATAGGTCTAAACTTAGAACAGGTTCCTACATATTGTTCTTTACAAACAGACTACCATAATACTCATGGTTAGCTAGCCATTAATGACTAGATGGAGAATGGATAAAGATACAATACACCATCCTACTCATGCCATGTCAACATATCGAGGCACCTTTATTAGACAGAGACTGAATCAAGTATACATAAGTCTCCTTTAATCCTATATATACTTATGTTTCGATTGCTCACGAATTAACTTGTAGGTGGCATGGGAGCCATATCTAGATAGTCTTCTTGATGTGCTCCTAACCTTCTGCATCACACTACAGGCAATATGGATAGGTTGAGTGTCATTGATATGCCTTGCAGTCATCGAGTGGTAATTCCCAAATGGTGTCGTCTATCAATTTGGAAGACACAACACATCCTAGTTCAGATTGACAATGATGTTAATCTACATTCCATTGACTTACAAAGTTGGTTCGAGTTTAATTAGAAGCAAGTGCACATGGCATACGTTGGGTTATGGGAGCAACACTATAAGACACTTGCGGAGATTAAAGCTAATGGTGGATCCATCATGAATACCTGGATTGGTATAAACACATCACCTGTTAGTATATAGGTTATGCAAGTGCTTTACTTGGACAGTTGATATGTACTACTATCTCATTTGATAGGTTATTTTGGGAGGCACAATGCGAAGACATACGGGGTGTAGATCCAAGCAAAGGATCCTCTTAAGTCGACCTAAGGGTTTTAACTAGATTAAATCCCATCGTTGGGGTACACAATACACTAAGTTCAACCTAAATGTCAAAGTACCTCCATAGTACCTAATCCAATAACATTGTACCACCTATGTTATTATGCCATTTGAGGGCAACTATTTAGGCTATATCATAGGCAGTTTGGGGTTTGGATCCAACTCATTCATTACTCCTAACGTGATTGCTCTCTTGGTACAATTTTCACTCCCTGGTATAGGAGAGGGGGTTACACAGCTTTCATTTGCCCCATATCACAATCCAATTGTCTTTGCACTATGGTGGTGGTGGTGGTAGTGGTGGTGGTGGGGGGGCACGGCGGGGAAGGAAGAGTAGAAGGGGGAGGAAGTTTAATTTTTCTTATATCGGCTCTATATACTTTAATACTTATATTGTATCTTTAAAACTTTTGAATTTATGCTTTGGTGGAAGTTTTGTACTAGGATGCTATAATTTTTAACTTATTAAGTTTTCTACATAAATTCTAGTGTACATAATCATGTATTTTTTACAATCTTATCATAACTGTTTATCACCATTATGCAAGGGAAAATGTCTAGACACCAAAAGCATTATTTTTCCTAATCAGGTAACTTCAAATTCATCCCTAAAACAATAGCTCATGCACAAATAAACCTAAAATTTCAAAACTTACCTTCCATCCCATGATACACTTTCCTCACAACCTACCTCTAAAATTCTCAAAAAACTTCAATAAAAGGTCCATCAATTGCTTATGTTTTGGGGGATTCAATGATGATTTGAGAGGTATATAAATATTAATTCTTGCTAGAAAAATAAAAGTTCATTCTATTAAAATAAATACAAGAACATCCTAGTATACATGATACAAATGACCAATTACTCAATCAATGAGATCTCTTCTAAAATTAAGGTCGAAACGTGGCTCCAATAACATCAATTTTATAGAAAGAATGAAAATTCAGTATTTTAGTCAAAGAAAATCTCATAAATGTGATATAACACAAACAAAATAAAAAAAAAAAAATCATATGTAAAAGATTATTTATTTATAACACTATCAAAAAGTATTAGTGATGGATTAATGATAATAAGATATAAGATTAGAAGTAGTATATTTATAAATATTAAAATAAATAATGGCTAATCTGGGGATTTAGGGTGGTAAAGGAAGGGAAAAGGTTTAGAACATCTACCTCTTTATACTTGGCTTTGTTAAGGTATAAAAATATTGTGAAAATATATACTTTGAAAATTTCAACGGTCTACATATACATAATCAATAGCTTTAAAGGCATATTAGTAATTATCTTTCCTTTTCTCCATTTAAATATCTATTTTTTATCACATTAATAGTTAAAATTTTGCTTTATTTTTTTTCATTTATTTTTCTTCTTACAAATAATATATATATATATAAAAAGTGAACATACAGTGATTGGCAATCTATACCCTCAGGTATAGAAATTTTATTCAATCAACATCATTCTCTTGGCTTTAAAATACATTCCACTCTAATCTTAAACCTTAGCAAAGTCTATTGTCTTTTTTCCATCATGGCTCTTGCCGAAAAAGTGCTTGAAATAGTCTGAATACACAATCTCCTTATAAATTGCCTTTTCACCACTTGCCAACAACTCATGGAAGGGGCCAATAACATCTTGTGGCTTAGGAGTTATAAAAATTGGCACTGATAACCTATTTTTGGTACTATTAGCTGCCACCCGATGTTCAACACTTCTATATCGACCATTGCTCATTATTTGGAATGCATCTCCAATGTTAACCACTAGTGAACCATTAATTGGAGAAACATGAATCCACTTATTCTCATTTGCTCGAACATAGAGCCCACCAGTGTCATCTTGGAGAAGGATGGTAAGTGTCGACACATCAGAGTGACGGCCATTACCTACTGTCAGCTTAGGATTAGGACACACTGGGTAATAATTTAGATTAACCCTCATCGAGCCTTTTAAGAGTGATTCCTTTGTTTTGTCTAGACTCATGTTTAGTCCCTTCATGAGAACTTCCAACAGTTTCATTATGAGAGATTCAGACTTCTTTATATAATCCAAGGCTTGATCTCTGAAAGAAAAATATAAATGATGACTATATTGTAGTGAAATACATAGGGTATGTAAAGAATAATCATCACATAACATAGGATAAAATGATCATTTTTCAAATTTGGTAAATAGTACATATTATTATGTAAAAACAATTCATCATCTATTTCATACCAATATATGAACACATAGAGTAATGTATCAATAAAATTTGATATATATGGTAGTAAAGTGGACTTATACTTTGCATATAGTATATATGCCATATTTGCATAATACATGGCGTGTAATATTTAATGAATTCTTTGTATTTCCATAAAGTTTGCATATCCTATATGTCCACCTATTTCAACATATTGAACAAAGTAGACAAAGATGCAACTTGTGCATCTTGTATACAATAGAGTACAATCAACGAGATATAGAATTTCTTTTAAAAGCAAAATTTTATGCTAGACATTGCTAGATGTGATAATTATCCCATTTTTAGGTGTTTCTTATTATACTTACTAGTGTTACTAGATGAAGTGAGATACATATTTCCCAAAGCATTAATGTGCATTTTATGATAAAGTCTATGATATAGCTATCTTTAAAAAAAGAAATTACATATACACATACAATATATAGGTGCATTTTGGATGCTTGCACACAAAAATAAAACCAGCACGCAAGTAACACATTAGTACATCAAATGTATCCATTTTATTCTATAAGGATTTGCTATATATCACTGAATATGAATAAGATTAAATTATATGCATTAAAATCTTTTTTAAGGTCTTTAAATACCACATCCTAAGATTTATGTTCATAAAGAACTCTTTACTTTTTTCTAATGGTCCTTGCGTAGAACATGAAATACATGTCAATTTATTATATTTTTATTTCTTTTAAATCAATACCTCTTTTTATTTTGCCATTGGTTTATCTATATATCGACCAACGATTTTAACAAAAATGAAACAATTTTTTTGGGCCTCTTTATGAAGGAACTTAGATGATGGAAGACTAACTTCATGTCTAACACACAAGCTAAAGCTAATAAATTCAAGAGGAGTTCAATGGGTTTTACAACAAGTTCATCATTGAAGTTAGAAATATCTTGAAAGGATGTTAGCCTAAGAGACAAGTCCTATCCAATTACCCAATGTTCAACCCATGTTCGAAAACTTAATCCATTGAGTAAGCCTTTAAATATTGTTCAAAACGGCTATTCATGACCTCAATTTGACCATAGTAGAGCTCATTTCAAAGTAATACCACTTAACTTGAATAATTCATTCTAAATTTGGCTCAAATGGATTCGATCTCTATATAAAACAATAGATTTCAAAATTCCATGTAACTTGAACACCATTTCAACAAATAGGCAAGACCTAGAGGTAGCAACATATGTAGCAAGAAAAACCAAAAAATGGCAATACTTAGTGAGTTGATCTACCATAACTAAAATCACAGAGTACCCATAAGAAAGTGGTAGATCTATGATAAAAAAATGGATAAACCATCAAAGACACTTTGTGAAATTAGAAGTGGTTGAAGCAACCTAAAGGGGAATATAGTGAGATATTTTATTTGCTAACATATATGGAAATGCTTGATATAGTCTCACATATCCTTTCTCATATTCTTCTAAAAAAATAGCTCACTGAGTCTTTTAAATGTCTTTAATACCCGTCAAATGTTCATTGAAATGAGTTGTAGAAAATTCCAACATTAAAGAACTGATATTAGATGAATGTCAGTCTATACCAATAGAAAAATAAATAAATAATGTTTAAAGACATATTTATACTAAAGATTCTAAAATGAAGAATTTTGGGTAAAATAAAAATTCCACAAGGAGGATGTTACTTTAGGAGCTGAAATAACACCTAAACACAATGAATGAGGTCTAAGTCATTATGCATGCTCTTACTATTATATATGCTCTAACTAACTTATACATGCATGTGCCATACACTATTGAACTCTACCATGTACTATGAAGTAATAAATGTAGCTTTAAAAGCTTTTAAAGTTTATCCGTGGTCGAGTATTACTGTTCATTAATTCATCTAATGTTATTTAGAGCTAGTGATAATAAATTACTTGCAAACCGGAGGCCATGATGCAGAAGCTGCCTCCTCAGAGACAAATATGAGATGGAGAAAGTCCTTCCACTCCAAGGCCTTCTCTGCTTCAGGACTAAAGCTAGTGCCAAACCTTACACTGCTGCTTGGTGACATCTCTTTTAAGTACTTTCTCTTCTCTTCCACCGGCAGTTCGAAAAACCGCAAAGCAGCCATCTTTACTTTCTCAAGCACTTCCAGGGGTACACCATGGTTAACAACCTGAAAGAAACCCCATCTGGCAGCAGCTTCACATATGGATTCCGCGACTTTTGGGTCGTCCCATTTCGACATATCGATGACCGGAATCTGTTCCTTTTCACCGTCCTCATCAACAGAATTATCATCATCCACTATGATTCTTTCTTCAGGTGGTTGAATGTATTGCTTGGGGAGTTGTTTAAGGCCAATATCGGAAAGACCCTTGACTCCATTTCCTTGGTTTATGACAAAGTCAGCGACGTCCCAGTTGTTTGGATCTACTGTAACGTCTATTGAGGCCATTGAGTTTTGATATTAAGGGGCCTAATTATCACCTAAAGTGAAATACTAGATTTGGGGAGATGGATTTATTTTGAGTCTGTGGTGGATTCATATGGAACTGATGATGTAATGGGGTTTATATGAGAAGCTTGTCTCACCTACTAAGGTGATAATTTCGTCGAATGTGTGGTTGTCGTGGCATGCTAGTCTCCAAACCTAACACGCTATAAATGAGTAGATGGATAACATATCAATATCAATTAAATTTATATATATATATATATATAGTATTTATTTTTTAAACCTATATACTCTTATTATCATGTATTAAAATATTATCTGATACTAAACACGTGCTGTATTAATATCATTTTTTTTCGGGGTAAAAGTTGTTACATTTTTCTTTTTTTTTTTCTTTTTTTTTTGGGGGTAATGAGTTGTTACACTTATATAGCCAACACCTTACCTCTTGGTTTTGTGAAAATTTAGTTGCTAAATGGAAGAATTCCAAGCGCTTCTCCAATTTCATTAGGGATTAAAATTTTAACTATTTTTATTTTTTTAATTTCCATCGATTGAGATTATTTAAATTTTTTTTCTTGTACTATAATATCATCGTAAGATCACTTTTTTATATAATTCATTATATATAACAATATTTATGGAAAGAATTAATAAAAATTAAGAAATGAAAAGCATGAGAACCATTTAAATCTCTCTACGCATGTAGGAGATTTTTTAATTATATATTTAATGCAATAATAAGTTAGATTTATTTGCTGACCATTAACCTAGACATGGGCATGGTTCTGTTCTAAGTTTGGTTTCAAATAAATAGAAACCAAAATTGAATAAGACTAGTTGGCTTGTTCTAAAATCGGCTACGAAATCATTAGTTTCTTGATTCCTAAGCAATTCATTGGCTTTTTATTGGGTAAAACCAGTGGTTCCATTAAACAAAAATCAAAGAAAAAATTAAACTAAATAATATTAAATATATAATTATTAATGTTTAAAATATTTTATGTTAATAGTAAAATTTATTACATATTTAACAATATAACAAACAAATATAACTTAAAAACATATATAATTTAATTTATATAAACTTATTTTAAAAGAAAAATCTCTTTCATGAATAATATAAGACTATTTTTTGTATTATAATTTTTCTTTTAACCTTTAGAGTATTATATCATCTTATATTACCAACGCTACAATTAATCTTGGATATGTTTGTATATGAATAAATGTGCATCCTAAACAATTTTTTTAAATTGATTACTTTAATACTCTTAAACGAAATTATTATTTAATGTTTAAAAATTATTTGACTAAAAATTGAAATTCATTTATTTTTTTAATTTTGACTTAAAATATACAAATTTAAAAATTGGCAATCCTAGTAGAATAGTGGAAGACAGACAGATCCCAGTTCCTCAAATTCAATACCTAAAACTGAAGGTTCTAAATCTCATTTGGTTCGATTTTGAAAAGTCTTACCTCAATAATATCAAGAAAGAACTAGTTATATGAGTAAGTGGATAACTGCTTTATCCCATCCTTGCAATATCCTACTCTTATTAAAGTTTATGAGATGTATTCAAGTTTGTAAATAGATTCTGGCATAATTTTCTAGAACTTGCTCTGATATGATGAGACATAAATATAGTTTTTCCATACCTTATAATATTAGAATCTGTACTCTAAAACATATATAGGATACAAATTTGGAAATACCAAGAAGGGAAAGGATTAATAGACAAGGGCAAATGAAAAGATAAAAAAGAAAAAGACAACACAATATCATTATATTTATACTGATAATATACAAACAAATTATACAATTAAAACAAAAGTTATAAGTGAAAGAGGATACAATATGCATTATGTAATATGTCTATATTCATGTAATGATAATGGTAAAATGTGATATTTCAATGATAAAAACACTTATTGTGTTTATGCAACTCTTGCTCTTGAAAAGATGATTTTATGGTTCAATATGTGATAACTTAACTTAGGAATACTATCTAATTTTATCATTGATTATATAGAGTAAGAGAGAATCAATAAAAACTTATTATTATTTTATTTTTTGCCAACAAATTAAGCAAACCATTGATATTTCATATCTTAAAAATAAGTCATAAATATAACATGCTATAATTTTGAAATTCAATTTGAATAAAATATTTTTTTTAGAGAAAAACTGAAGATAGAATATAACAGCTAGCGATCAATTTTAAAATGTATCTACTGTAACTAATTAAGGTAATTCATGGTAAGATTTATTCAAAATTCGAAGTGATATGGTCAAATTAATAAATAAAAATCTCAATACGTCTGTTTTAGGAAAATAAAAGTCAACATTTAACATTACTTATAGCAATGTGTGCAATTGCATATAGTGTATACGTGTTAAATTCTCCACGACTAAAGCTGCATTGCATTCATTACGATGAAATATGCATTCCTAACCCTATATGTATTGGACCATGCTAACTCTACGATTTAGGATTTGGCGGACGAAACTAAATATTACACGTTCTAATAATGTTTATTAAAAGTTACATAAACTATATAATTAATGATCTTTGTAATTAGAGTTGAATGTTGAAAACATACAAATTGATTTGTGATTTTTTTTTTTTTCCTTCTAAAATATCACAAAACTTTTACATTTTAACCCAAAAAATTTATCTCCTTTCATTTCTAAGATGAAATCGCTTATTGGTGAATCTATTTTATAGAGGATCATTTTTTATTATTTTTATATAATTTAAAAGAGTTTTGATTGATTTTATAACATAATTGGAAATTATTTTATTTCAGTAAATTAAGAGAATGAGTTGAAGAATTATGGATAATAGATTGGGTTTTGAAGATTTTTGGAGTTGATTGAAGAGTATTGAAAAATTTGATTACTTATAGGCATGAATTAACACCAAGAGAAGCATAATTGCATGTTACTAAAGTACTAAAGTGAGATATGCGGTCAAATATTTATTTAATTGAAGTTGTATCTTAGTTGTTGTATTTTCATGACATGTACATCGGTATCCAAAGCGGTGAAACTCTTGGAATTTCATTATTTTGAGACATTTTTGTAACCCTAGTATATGTTATAACCTATATAGTTACGTAGGGTTTCTTGAGAAGAAGAGATATTTAGACTAGAAAAACAAATGCAAAATTTCAGTGCTATTGAATATAATATGGTTTATTATTTCCATCTCCTTATTGCTTTTTCGTGTGTTTATTAATTTTTGTGTATTATGATGAATTCAATAGGGGAGTAATTTGTTAATACTTAGGAGTGTGATTAATTGATTGATTAATCATAATAAAAATGTTCTTAATCTTCTTTTCAATCAAAATATAGGCACATATGCATGTCATTCATAGCATAGTTTTATAAGAATGGGTTGTCCCACGGAGATTGAAAACTATTAGTAATTACTTAACCTTCTATTATCTACTCTTTAAACATGATTTATTCTAAATAGTATCACAAAAGCTATGATTAAACCTTATTTTTTTTTTAATTATCTTCAAGACAAAATAACAACAGATTATAGGAATTCAATACTATTCAACTCATCTAAGCAATAATTCCCCACAAGAATATCACCATAATCAATCTCTAATGATAGTATCAATTATCACTCATGTTTAATTAATCCATAAGATTCCTTCAACCAGAATAGTATCTTTTTCAAGAGTACTAAACCCTCATCTCTCAAATTTACCTATTAGAATATCTTCTAATTAGTAACAATTCAAGGATTGCATTATCAATCAATGATCTTTACAAAAATCATATAATACTGAAGACTTTCGTGATTCTATTTCTAGCAATCCAAACGAGCCTCTCTAATTATGTTTGATCTATTCGAATGTGTAATTTCTCAATCAACATATATGAAATCGGACAGAATCAATATTTCAGACATATCATTCTATGAAACATTACAAAACACTTGACCAGACTTAAAAAGAACATGAATTTTCATTAAAATGCAATTAAGTACAAAACATATGGTAATATCTTGGGTTCTTTGCTGTTTGGATGCTAGGTTTCTACTCATCCATTATAATTCTACACAAAACAATGAACAACTAATACAAATAAGCATTAAAATGAAAGGAATACACCTTAAATGAACAATATTGGACAATCTTCTTGACCAATCCCTACTTCTCTTACTTGAAATTCTATTCTGAAGACTTCTATAATTATAACGTAGGGTAATTTTTCTCTAGGAATGTGTTATGTTGTGTTTTTGAACCCTTACTCGCTTATTTATACTAGTTGAATACCTAAAATATCCTTAAAATTCAGATAAACATAAGTTTCTATGATATTTTTAAATGTTTGACAGAGTTTTTAACATGTACACGGGCTAAACACAATCAACTTCATCAAGTTGTGCATCTCTCAACTTAGTTATAACGTTCATCCGAGGAAGAGCATGACTTAAGCACGAGATAAAGTATCTAGTCGTGCTTCTCATTGTATCTCCAACATCTTTCTTTCGAACAACAGCACGGTAGGAACACTTGAACTTGTAACATACCATGCATTTCACTGATCTCTTTATACTCTTAAATCTAGATTTACATGACGGAAGCACGAGAACTTGTATTACGTCGTGCTTCTTTTTGTTCATTCTTTGTCAGTTCATTTAATAGAATATGGTCCGTTCTTCTTCAGCTCATTTGCTTTTCCAAGAAACACAGGTTAATATAATTCTTTGTGTTTCTTTCTGACTTCTCCTTTATGGCTCGACAAAGTCCTTGGTGTAAACACGGTGGTACATAATATTGTATAGGGTTATTTTGGTATTAGCTTTTGTCCTAATTTAATGCCACGGGCCGATCGTTTGAACTAATAACAAGGCATAGGAGACTGAGTCCAATAAAGGATATTGAAGGGAGATTTTGCTTGGCAGGCTCGGAATAGAGATCGTCGGATCGGTTCATTCCACTCTTGGCCTAATTCGATTTTCTTATACACAAAAAGTAAACTCCAAAAATATTGTATTGAATTAATTTAGGCTTTATTTGATATGATTAAGTCTTAAGCCATTTTATTTTGAAAAAGGCTATTTAAAATAAATAATGAACTTCTTTTATGTTATAAAAGCCCTTAGGCTTTTTCCAAAACCCATTTTCAAGGCCAGCTCATCACTAAAGAAAAGAAGGCTTCAATCTCAATCAACGGATCCTTAGAAATGATCCAAAAGCTAGCATCAGCTTCTAACATCCATAAATAGGAGGCTACTCTTCTTATGCAAGTCTAATTCTAAGTATTGCTAAGATTGAAAGCAATGTAGAAACTCTACCAAAACATCTTCAAGGGAGATCAAAGCACTTCTTCTATGAAGATCAAGTCAAGAATGATAGAATCTATCTTATTTGATCTTTTGTCATACCCACGCACTCGAGAAAACAAGTTTGCCTATTCCTCCTCCAACGCCTCTCGTTGCGACATCTTATACGCATCATCAATTTAAGACTTCTCTTAGGTCAACCACCATGCCTATCACACATGACCACCCAGCTACAATAACCTCACCATACATTATTTGACAACTCTACTGATAAGAGAGTAAATTCTTAACGAGAATGGTACCTCTATGCAAGAGATCTGGACATGATGCAAATTCCCAAGATTTGGAGAATCATCCTAATGTGATTTAGCGAACTCACATGGTTGAGGACAATGACGCTCCTGTGGCTATGCAAACTCCCGCAGTTGATAGGGCACTATGATATGCATTATGCAAGAGAACACTCAGGCTCTCAATCAATTTCTAAATATTTTTAAGAAATTCCTATCTGGTATGGCAAAAGCTGCTACTACATCAGGAAATACACTTCCTAGGATAACTTTGCTTACACCAAGCATGCAAATGGCTAGTAATGCACCAACTACTACTGTCCCAAAGGATACTTGCTATGAGACCCTACACAATGCTCAACATGAGCAAACTACTGGTCCCACTGTCAAATATGAAGAAGGACACCGATAGGAGCCATTGCATCCTTTACTGCCTCCAACTCCAAGAGATCCCATGCTTACTGTTGGAGAAGAGGCAAGGGTTCATCTCGGAGGCACCTCCTCCTCTTGATGCAATGTCCAACCTCTTACAGCTGGTATAGCTACGCCTAGAGCATTATTCCTACTCCTCAATTGTGATAAAGGAAGGCCTTAAAAAGTATTTTGAGATAAGTGCAAGTTGAATCTGCTACTAGTGTCATCAACTTGATGCTTCCATACCCATAGAAGATTGCAGGGAAACCCTATCTCAAGGACTACATAGTCCAAAATCTATCAAATTTAATGGGAAATAAGGTGGCACAAAGGAGCATCTTCTCAAGTTCATTGAGACTCTCAAAGTCTATGGATTGGATGGTGACCTAAAACTTAAGGAATTCTCTAAGTTGCTAACAAAGAAGGCATACACCTGGTATGTCAATCTCACCCCTAAATCTGTTGATTTTGGGGGGACTATGTGTAGAATGTTTCTTGATTAATTTTTGAAACTTAAGAGCGAGTTACATTGACTGACATGGGACATATTAGACAACACCTAAAGGAAGATATGATGGATTACATCGAACATTTCAGGGAGTGCTCCTTGGATATCTAAGATATGTATAAAGAGAAGGAACTTGTCAAAATCCACATCCAAGGTATGTTCACAAAGTATGTTGTGCATCTGGAGAATTTATCACTCAAGTCCTCAACATTAATAGAGAATGCTTAAAGAACAAATAATTCTGTCATCAAACAAAGGAGTGACCCAAATAAGAAGCAACAACCATCAATGAGCATTGCTCAAGGGGAAAGCTTCCAAAGTAGCAAGAAACCCATAAGAGATAATGCTCAGGAAGTTCTACCTTTCTCATGCGCTGTAGATAAAGTTCGTGCTATCCTTAATAGATGGTTGAAGGATGGTTTCCTCAAATTACCAAGGGTTAAGCGAGAACCCACTACATAGGAGAAAGGAGATGCAAAGTTCTGTAGGTTCCACAGGATGGTGAAACACCCAACAAAAGATTGTCAGACACTAAAGAGGATTTTTAATGAAAAAGGTTCACAATGGCATCTTGAACTTGAAGACAACGATGTGCAAATGATGGATGATGAAGGCACGGATAATGAATAACATTTTTTTTTTTTTAGTAATATCAATTGTATACTAAAGGCAGAAGCTGCCTATTGCTTATTTCCATCTTGTAATAGTGAAGAGAAATAAAGTAAACGATAATGATAATGCAGTATTTTATTTTTCCTTCCCACCCATCTTCTTCTATACTTGCTTGTACTTATTTTTAATGTAAATCTGATAAACATATGTTACATAAATATGCCAATAAGATGCATGTCGATCTTTAAGAAAGAAAATTTGGCAAATCAAAGTGATCTCAGCTGTGACGAGTTGAAGCAATTCCATCGTAGACTTGGCAGCTGTAACACCATTTCGCAGAATCAAGGTCGAAGCAACGTCATTCGTGGTTGATTGAAGCGATCACTCCATGGTAGTTGTTATTGCTTGGTAGAAGCATCTGCTCCTAAGCATGCAGTGAGTGTAATACCCATTTTCTACTACATTATTTACGAGATCGAAGCAATCTCAATTGTGTCGAGTTGAAGTGATGCCATAGTAGGCTTGGCAATTATAACACCATTTTGCAGAATCGAGGTTGAAGTGACCTTATCTATGGTTGATCGAAGTGATCACTCCATGGTAGTTGCTATCGCTTAGTAAAGGATCTGCTTCTGAGCATGCGGCGAGTGCAATACCCATTTTTGCTACATTGTTCATGAGCCAAAGTGATCTCAGCTGTCATGAGTCAAAGCAACCCCACTATAGGCTCAGCAGTTGTGATGCCGTTTCACAAAATCAAGGTCGAAGCAACCTCATCCATGGATGATGGAAATGATCACCCTATGTCAGTCGTAACTTCATTTCACAGTATTGAAGTCAAAGTGACCTCCCTCCTAGTGATCGAAGCGATCACCTTATGGTAACCATAACTACTTGATGGAAGCATCTATTCCTAAGCATGCCACAGATGCAATGCCTATTTCTATAACATTGTCTATGAGATTGAAGTGATTTTAGCTGTGAAGGATCGAAGAAATCCCACAAAAACGTTGGTAGTTATAACACCTTGCTATAGAAGAACATGAGGTTAAAGTGACATCGTTCAAATGCCCAATGGAGACATCTAACTTTAAACAAGCGGTGTGAGAAATACCCCTTTCTTTTTTTAACTCCATCTAATTGTGGCGCAAAGCAACATCATCTTATAGGATGGAAGTGCACCCATGATAGCCAGAGTACCTCAAGCATTTTTTCTTGTCAAAATGCACAATAAAAAGTAATAGCTTGATATGAGTTCTTGCCTCATCATATAATTACGTGCCATCAACTAAGGGGGAAGAAGTTAATAGATGAACTTTTTTTTGGTTTTCTCAAACGTGACTACTATGGGAAGTATCTACCTATCTTTGAGAACAATTTCTTGATATCAACACTGAGTGTGCAGCATGCTAAAGTAATATACCTATCTTAGTACTTGTAAGTTATGTATCCATCTTAGAATTCATGGGTGAGGTACCTCCAGCACAAAAGGAACAACACATTATGAAGAGGAATTGATACACATGCCAATGCAATGTTCAGTTGACAATGATAGACATGAGTTCAACATACCTTAAAAGGTACTGTGTCACTCAGTATCATCAAGAACATTTAAAGTACGCACGAGGATCGAGTGAAGCATGTTTGCTATGAAGTTCCACTACAATGATGGCAGAGTAAATCCTTGCAAACATGGTGGTATAGTTTACTAGTAGAGTCGATCATTAGTGGCAGAACAATGATTTCTTACTACTAAAAGGAATATATCCTGACAAAGTGTTGATGACAATGTGAAGCAAACACCGTTGGTGAGTAAGCACCCACTATGATGGCAAAATGACAATGTAAAGCAAATACCCGTTGATGGAATAAGCATCCACTGTGATGGCAGAATGACAATGTAACGCAAACACCCATTGGTGGAGTACGCATCCACTATGATGGCAAAACGACAATGTAAAGCAAACACCTATTGGTGGAGTAAGCACCTACTGTGATGATATAATGACAATGTGAAGCGACCATTTGTGGAGTAAACACTCATTACCTGAGTAGTAATACTTTGTTGATGAAGTAAAATCTCTACTCTTTTATGAGAATAACTTGAGGCTTATTACTTTGTGGAATTCTAATTTGACTTAGAGATACAAAATAAAGATGTAGATCACATGTGCACTCGTATCAAAGCTAGAAGAGGCCTAGTGCCAAAATAACGCAAGTCCACTCATGGGCCGTGCCAAAAGGTCGATGCCAAAGTGACACAAGATTACCCATGGGCCTGTGATAAGTCTAGCAAAGACCGGTGCCAAAGTAATGCAAAATTACTCATGGGACCATGTCAAGTGTAGAGGAGATTAAGATGGTAGCAGTGACCTATATCAAGGCTAGAAGAGGCCGGGTGCTAGAGTAACACATGTCTACTCGTAGATCATGCTAAAAGGTCGAAACAAAAGTGACACAAGATTACTTATGCCAAGTCCAGTAGAGAACGAGAGAGAGCTAGGGTAACACTTGGCCCATTATGAAGCCCACAAACAACAAAACGAAGTCTTGTTAACCGACAAAAGGATCGAAACAAGTTTAAAAAATATAAAAAAAATCATAAAAAAAGAAAAGAAATTGTCAAAAAAATCAAAAGAAAAATAGAAAAAAAAGGTTGCTATGAAACACCTTAAACCTATCAAAAAATAAAGGTTTCTATTGGCATCCGCGGGCATTACACCTTTGTTCTGATATCGGCAAAATAATGAAGCCCTTTTTCGATGAATCTTTTAAACATACTAGATTGGCAACACTTGTTCTTCAACTGAGGGAGATTTAGGGAAAAAAAACGAACAAACAAACCACTATCGATTGATCAAATAGCGCCAGATCTCTAATGGCTACTAAGAAAGATCGCATCTACCGATCTCTTTGCTTTAGATCGGATTGCGGCTCATAAAGCCATTTGTTGTCTGGATTGCTACATAATGTTGAGAGCTAGTGAAAAAGAACAAGTACAAAATAGGCACGTGATGCTGAGAAAACGTGTTTAAGGATTATTAGATATGGGTGAATATGTGGTCATGTCCAAATAGTAAAATGAAAAAAAATAATGGAGAAGATCCTGTTACTTGTCGAGCAAACTGATTTTCAACGAGTCTCGCTGCTATTGTTTATGATTGCTTGACGATAACCACTGCTTAATCAATTGATGGATCTCTGACAAAATTTAATCCCTTACATCACCATGGCTATGATCTATTATAAGTAATGAAGACCATCGATCGCTCTCTCAGGTTAGCAATCATCGCTATCAATGGACATGTTGAGATCCATTTGATATTATTTGAAGATACTGTACACTATGGGTGTTTGATTCAAGTAGAAGAATTTCAAAGAAAAAAAAAAGAGAATAAGAAAGGAAATAACAAAGGAAAGAGAATATCAGAGACGAAAATGCATGAAGAGTTTTTTTTTAATTCTTTTCTTAGAAAAGAAGGTAGGATTTAATGGGAAGATTAATTAACAAACCATAAAAAAATGTTGGTTACAATTTGTTGAGAATAATAATAATTCCTAATTGGACTAGGAAATCTTATGTTAATAAATTAATTTATCCATAATAAGATTAGGAGCACTAATGTCATTAGTCATATTGACATTAGTATAAATAAGACATACATTAATGTCATTATTCATATTGATATTAGTATAAACAAGAAAAAGATGCACCCACGATGAGTGTGCAAATAAAACAACCCAATATAAATAAATTAAATAGATATATTATTTTGACAGGTTAGAAGAGGAAAACCTTAATTAGTCCTAGAAATTAGGAAATTAATTACAAATCATAATTACAATTGTATTTTCCACATTTAACTTCTCCATATTGGGTAATTGTCATGCATAAATATGGTAACATAGTTGTAGATCGGTATATAAAGATACATGTTAGGTTAAAAAAGGAAAAGACCACCATGTCTATTCAATCCCTATTTAATTCTATTCAACTCCTATTTAATTCTATTCAAACCTATTTAAGTTCATGATTTGAGGGATACCAAAAATATTTTACGTGGAAAATACTATTTTCATTCAACTCCTATTTAATTCTATTCAAACCCTATTTAATTTCATGATTTCAAGGATACCGAATATATTTTACACCCATATACTAAAAAAGGAAAAGACCATGTCTATTTAACCCCTTACACTAAAGACACCAAAGGAGGTGGTTTTGCTTTAATAGTATATATAATACATAAGACATTTCTTTTATGATTAACAACATGTGTTATCGATATTAGACTTGCGGAGAAGTTCTGTAAATCTTAAAAGGAGTAAAACATGAAAGTCGTTAAAGGAATTTTTCCGATCTAATCTAGAAAGGTTCTAAATAGCGCTAGCACGCAAAATATCCTTTGAAAGGCAAAAGGAAATGAGAAAGGAAAGTGAATAAAAAAAATGATAATGAAAGAAGCAAGCATAATTGCATCGGCACTAAATAAGGAAGTACGGAAAGAAAGAAATGGGAAGTAATTACCAATCTATATGTATTAATGTCATAAAACAAAAACTGAGCACAAAAAAAAGGGGAAGAGAAGAGGAAGCAAGAAGAAGGAGATTTTTATAAGATCACCCTAGTTCATACCGCGGGAGCTTTGCCCCCACATGAAGAAGACTACTCCAACTTACTTTAATTCGTCAACAAATATAAAAAGTACTAGCTATATCAATGCAGTGCTCTACAACAGATTTAAAGATAGCATCTACTCAGTGCAATGCCCAAAACCCCTTTATAACTTTACTAAAGAAGCTTTTAGCTAGGGGGTAAAATATAGAAGGTCATTTCGGTAATTAGGCTTTTGGCCTAACTTAATGTCACAGGCCAATCTTCTAAGCTAGTAATAAGGCTTAGAAGATTGAGTCCAATAAAGGATGTCAAAAGGAGATTTAGCTTAGCAGGCTTCAAATGGGATCATCAAACAGGTCCATTCCACTCTCGGCCTAATTTGGTTTTCTTGTGCATAAAAATTAGACTCCCAAATATCTTCCTGGGTTAATTTGGGATTTATTTGATATGATTAAGTCTTAAATCCTTTTATATTGAAAAAGGCTATTTTAAATAAATAATGTGCTTCTTTATATTATAAAAGCCCTTAGGCTCTTTCCAAGCCCATTTTCAAGCCTAGCACATTACTAAAGAAAAGAAAGATTCAATCTCAGCCGTCAGATCCTTAGGAACAATCCAAAGGCTAGCATCAACTTCCAACATCTATAAATAGGAGGCTGCTCTTCTTCTTTAAGTCAGATTTTATGCATTACTAAGATCGAGAGCAACGTGGAAACTCTACCAAAACATCTTCAAGAGAGATCAATGCACTTATTCTACAAAGAATGAGTCAAGAATGGTCGAATTTATCTTATTTAATCTTCTAACACACTCACGCACTCAAAAAACCTGGTTTGCCTGTTCCTCCTTCCATGCCTCTCTCTACGACATTCTACACATGTCATCAGTTCAGGACTTTTTTAAGTCGATTACCACGCCTATCGCACGTGATTGGCCAGCTACAATGCCCCACCATACAAATATTATGTTTCTCAATGTCTTCTACTTAGTAAGAACATGAGTAGAACATGGTTTATTGTAATTGATCGTGCTTCTTACTGTCTTCTGATTCTTCAAGGTTGATTTATATCTATCTTGAGCATGGTGAAAACATGTTAACTACATCTTCCCGTGTTCTTCATAATTCTTTAACAATTTCTTCACTTTAACTCCAAATTTGATATAACTTGGTTAATTTTATTCCAAAGCTCTTTTATCATTAGTCTCCTTATAAAAATAAAAAATTAACCAAGTTAAGTACAAATTTTAAGAAATAATCTATAAAAATACAAATAATTTACCTTATTAAATACATAATAAAACACATATATTGGTGTGATAACTCTAAGGAACTATGTAATTAATTATGTGTTTTATTCAATAATTATCCATTTTCCTAGTTATGTTGTGCTAAAAAACTTGCTTTGCTATTTGCACATATAGAAAGGTAAGGTTAAATTTTATATGTAGTGAATAGTATTTTATGTATATGAGTAGATTTGCATGTTTAAATGAAGTTGCTTGCAATCCTAAGTATGTAACACATGCATTTGATAGATAATGGTTAAACTTGATAGAGGAATTCATAGAACAAATTAATTTATTAGCGAGTATGTTAATTGGTTATGGTAATGAAATGTGAAATAATTAATTAAGAAAGTTCGAATTAATTGATGGAAGATAAAAATTGTCAAAGCCAAACGATCTCTACCACAATCTATAATAGGAATTTCCACAGCACAAAATATTGAAATAATGAATTGAATATTGTTTCTCAATCACATAGGTAACCTTATTGGTGATTCACACCTAATTATGTTTTGGTAATTGATTTTTGTTTTGTTTGCCAAGGAAAGGAAGCTTCACTAGATTAAAGGAGAGTTTGATACAAGCTCCATAGAAGACAAAGAACAACAAGTAGAATTGGACGCATCAAAATGCAAGATCTCTAATAATGAAGATGGGGTGAAGTCGCCTAATCTCTAGGACACATCTTCAATCTAACATTAAAAGCAACCCAATCGGCAACTAAATTAGCCTAGCATCTAACCAGATTAAACTCCATACTCTTGAATCTCTGAGAAAGCAATTGCATATCTTGGATCAAATTATGAATCTCCCAAGGCGAACTTGATTTGTTGATGAGTGCATGGTATACTAAGGACAAGTCTGTCTCAAAGGCGGTTTCCTGCCAACCCCTACCTACTGCATATACATTGGCATCTTGGATAGCACAAGCTTTTGCTCTAATGATGGAATTTTGTCCAAAAAGTCTGAGCTCTACACCCCCAACATCCTACATGTGTGGTCTCTAACAACCAAACCTAATGTAGTAGTGTTAGAAGATAAATCCACCGAGGCATCACATTTTAGTTTAATGTAAGGAGACTTAGGAGGACTCTAAACTTGTTATTGATGTTCAAGACTATGGGCAAACTCAACGGGCTGCCTGTTGGGAGAGATATGAAGTGTGGTCCGGGGAGAGTTTGGAGCTGCAGTCATGGTAAGGCACGTTCTCTGCATGCTATCTGCTACTTTGTCTGGTCATAGATGTGAGATAGATGACCGTACTACTGTAACCACTTGGGAAGTTGATGAGATTTCCTGCTAGATAATGTTTCAAGTTCTAGTAAAGCAAATTTGATTGTTCTCAATACATCATGAATATCTGGATATTTCTTCTTGAAAACAGCAGAACATCTTCCTTTCTAGAGGCCCCACATCATAGTGCAGATACTGAAAACATCTCTTTCTTCTTTGCCTACTAAAAGTTCCTTCCAAGCAAGAGATTAACCAATTTTCCAAAGTAGTAAACTGGTCATGACTTATTCTGATACCTATGTAGAAAACCAAATTGGCTTTGTCCATGAGCAACATAAGAAGGTATTCAACAATTTCACTTACTTGAAAAAGGGGCAGCTCCCAGATGGTACAATCTTTCTTGAAGCCAAGTACCTTTATGCAAGAATGGCATTTTTCAACACTTTCCAGGCTAAGTGTTTGACTTTAGGTAGACAAGGACTATACCAAACTAGCTTCTAAATTGATTTCTCAATAATGAGAGAGCTTGAAGCTTGATGGAGACTTAGTCTTGTTATGCATCTAAGGAATTTGTATGTTGACCGAACACTTGCACTTGCTTGATTTTTCAAAGGGTCACACAAGTTTGTCTTCCCTATAGCTTAAAAATAGGGGAATTTTTAGAATGGCCTTAATAGTTTTTAAGTCAAACCAATACTTCAATTCATGTATGTTTTATGCGTGTGATTACTGATGTGCTAACTCTACCACTTTAACGTTTGGGTTGTTGTAGGTGTTGTTAGAATTAGCTGATAGTTTTCTAGACCTAGGATCCACCTATCCATCATGACATCAATAGATTAACCATCTCCCACTTGCCACATAGCTCCTCATAGTAAGATGTCTTTCCCTTATAAAACACTTGCCCATCCCCATGAATCTCTTGATCCCCTGTTGATCTACAAAAATGAGTTATGAGGGAAATAAATACCATTTAGAATCCAAACCCATAAGCTTCCTGGTTTGTCATGATTCTCCAAGCAAGTTTTGTGAGCATGGCTAAATTGAAGTCGTGAGATCCTTGAAGCCTAACCCTCAATTGGATTTAAGCAGAGTAATGTTGTCTCAACTTTACCAGTGTATTTTATGCTCATCATTTTGTTGACCCCATCAAAAGTGAGCTATCATGGAACTAACCTCTTTGCACCATTTAGCAGAAATTTAAAGCAACTCATTAAATAAGTTGGATGGCACTTGCAGCAGCTTTGATGAATGTTTCTTTACTTGCAATAGAAAGCAAGTAACTCTTCTAACTTTTAAGCTCTAAGTGAATCTTGTCCCTAACAATCAGAGAGCTTTAGATTTATTTCTTCCCCAAATGATTGGTAAGATAAGGTATTTTCTAAGGTTAAATGTGTTAGGAATCCCAAGCTCCTCACAAATCTCTTCCATTCTATCAGTCAGTGTGTTAGCATTGAAAAAACACTAGATTTTTGTGAGTTAACCACCTGCCCTACACTTGACAATAATTTTGGATAATTCCTTTTAAAACCTACAAATTTCTTTAGGTTGCTTTTGCAAAAAACAACAAGCCATCCACAAATAAAAGATGAGATATCATTGGACAAGTCTGTTTGACTTTTGGACTTACAAGAAGATTTTCAAAAACAACATGCTCTATATTTCTTAACAGCACGTCAACAACCAAAATAAAGAAGCATGGAGAGAGTAGGTTTCCTTATTTAAGGCCTCTAGAGGGCCTCACATAACTTATCACTTTGTTGTTGACGATTAAGTAATAGAATGTGAAGTGACATACCCCATTACCCAATTGATCCATATGTCACAAAAGCCAAGTTTTTCCATTACATCTCTCAAAAAGTCCCATTCTACTCTATCACAGGCTTTGTTCATGTCTAGGTTCAAACAACAATAGGTTTTATTGCAATGACCCTTAGTTCATAGACAATTGAAAGCTTCATGGGCTATTAAGATATTATCATGTATGACTCGACCTGGAACAAAGTACTTTCGGACTCTAAAACTATTTCATAATATCAACACTTTAGAAATGATTTTATAGATGAAATTACATGGACAAATTAGCAAAAGTGTCTGACTTCTTGAGGGGAAGGGAATTTTGGAATAAGCACAATTTCAATTGAGTTAGAGGAAGGAAGAGTACCTGTGTTAAAGAAGGTTGTAATAGTGTCCACCACACAGCTACCCACTATATTCCAATTTCACTAATAAAAAATACCTGAGTAGCCACCTAACCCAGGTGTTTCAAGGCCAAGTTGGTGATCCATGGATCTAATTTCTTATAGGGAGATTGGCTTACTAAAAGAATTCATCTCTGTTGTGATTAGAGAGGGAATCGAATCCAACACACTGCTCCACGATCTCTTACCATCAAATCTAAACAAATTGCAATAGTACTCTTGAGAGGTCCTCATTATGGTTTCTTCACTCTCTATCATCTACCATCTTTTCCTTTCAACTGTAGTATTTTGTTCCTTTGTATATGTATGATAGTGATTGAAGAAAAAATTTTGTATTCGATCTCCATACTTTAACCAACTAAATCTAGATCTTTGTCTCCAATATAGTTCCTCCCTTTCCCACACTTACTAAGCTGACAAGCACCATCTAGTGCACTGTCCATATTTAGACCTTTCTTCTAATTCTCCATCAGCTCTTTTTGTAGTCTACAAATCTCACTCATATTGTTGGGGAAGGTTACCTCACACCATTATTTTAACTTCAATTTACACTTCTTCAGCTTGAAATCCAAGGGTTAAGGGTGGCTGCTTGGGTTTAAGACCTCCCACACCTCTTTGATCACTTCCCTGCACTCGCTTGAGGTAGTCCACATATGTTCAAATTTGAACTTTCTATTGCTTTTTCTATTTGAAAAGTACATGTCTATGACTAGGCTGAGTGGTTAGAGCTAACAAGCTTGTTGTGGATAACCAATGTATTGGGATACTTCTCAAGCGACTCTTGAGAACCATAGCCCTATCAATTCTCTCAAGCACCAGCCAACCTTCCTTTCTTCTATTCGACCAGTGAACCACTAACCTTGATAGCCTAAATCATTTAGGTTGGTATTAAGCACCAATGAGTTAAATTGATCTATCAATTTTGGGCACTTGGGATTTCCTCTTACCTTTTTCATGGCTGAATAGAATGTCATTAAAATCACCAACAAATAGCGAAGGTAAGGAAAAAAAAGGAAACATTGGACTCCTCAAGTTGTCTCCATAAATATTGGTGCTTGTGCAAGTTTGGATTCACATAAATCCATGAAATGTTGCCAAAAAAAGAGCCATAAGCTAAGTAAACAACGAGCTGATGTGATTTTTATCATAATGATGCAATTTAATCTAGACGTCATCTGTCCACCACAAAGCTAAACCACCTGATAAGCCACTCGGGGCACATAGAATTCATTACCGAATTTCAACCTCTTTCTAACACCTGACAACCTCCTTAAATCGTTCTTTGTTTCCATGAGGAACATTATACTTGGATTATGTCTTCGTATGAGGCCCTTAAGATGTTGAACAGTCAAGGAAGGCCTTAATCCTTGACAATTCCAGCTAATGATAGTCATGGCTCCCGTGTGGTTGATTATGGCCAGCTACCACAGTCATTATGAAGAGAGTGATGATAAGTAATTGTCACCAATACCAACTTCCCTATGTTGTATCCCCCAAAATGAGATGAAGGATCTGTAGTTATGAACTTAGTTATTTACTTTTTTTGGTTCCCCTATGGTTGGGGATTTCTTGATGGGGGATTTCTTCACTTGAGTGCTCACTTCAAACTTCAACCTTTTAGATGGCCCCATCAGCTCGTCATCCATAGACCTCTTGATGGCTAGGGTTTTCAAGGCTGTGATTAAGATGGATGGGAATAAAAAGGCTAAGGCTTGTGGGTTTGGTGTAGGGGTAGGAGAGTCTGGAAATTCGACGCTATAGGAACTAATAGATTTAGTGATCCTAGGGGGAAGCTAGTTGCGAAGGGGCAAGTAGAGATGATTTTCTAGATTTAATAGCCTTGTCTTGCTATTTTTGGTTAATCGTCAAAGGTGAAACAAAGCCTGTTTTAATAGGACTTGTGACCTCTTGATCCTCCCGCATATGGTTTCCATCAGAGTTTCGGTTGACATCACAGGTTGGTTTGGTGTATTATGTGAGACCATTTGGGAATGAGTTAATATAGGAAGCTAGGACGTGGGGGCTTCTTGAAAGATGAGGGAATATAAGGTTAGGAGGGGTTTTGTAGTCTAAGGCTGACTGTGTTTGGTGTATTTAGGTTAGGCATTCTAATGTTGCGAGTAAAGGATGGTAGGTTAAAAGCTGGCGATGAATCACCCGAGTTTGCATCCATGGATGAGGATTGAGCTGGGGAGTTAAAGCTTGGTGAACCATCCCCCTCAGCATGTGATCTAACTGATGGAGCTCCTAGCCAAGAACCCAAGGATTGTTTACTGCCTTCACCTTCACAACTAGTTATAGAGTGTCCAAAGCAACCATATTTGAAACAAATATGTGGAAGCTTCTCATATTTGAAATGTGTGTAATATTTACAAGCTCTATTGCAACTTACCCACATGCCAGTCTTAATTAGGATTGTCCAGTCTAGGATAACCCTTACATGAAGGAAAACCCTTAAAGTACCTCCCTTTAGCTAGATTGGTTCATGCTCCAAAACTTCTCCTATAACCTCTCCAATCTTGACCGTGTTACTATCACTCATTTAGTATAGCTTTAAACCATGGCTTGAACCCAAATCGGGCATTTGTCAAGCAACACATCTTCAATATTCTGATGTGTTTCCCACATGTTCATAACCAATAGTTTTCTTATGAAAGCCCAAGGGCCATCCCGCATAATCTTAAAGATAGCCTACCCATCATTAAAAATGCACACATACATATTTGGCTTAAATGTAACTATCCCGCACTGCTATAAGGTTTCCACATCTTCTTTAGAATTGATGCCACTGCCTCCTTGTTCTCTGTTTTGTCTGAGATTACGCAGCATACAAGGATTGCTTTTTGCTAGGAATGGACTAGTTCTTGCATGTCTAGCTCGAGAGTTGGTTATCTTCAACAGCAATACTGGAATAGGCACGAGAAGTGGTGTGTTCGCCTCAGCCATCTAAAACTAAAGCACAGGAATAAAGAAAGCAGCTAAAAGAGAAATAAAAAAAGAAATAGGGGACAAAACAAGAATAGGGGAGCAACCCGACAAAAGAAACTAGGTTAAAAAAACCAAGTCAGCAGAGTGAGTCTACAAAAGAGCTATACAAAACTATAATAGTAAGAAGAAGAGAGTTAGGGGGAGACAACCTAGGTGAGTAAAGAGGCTCTGTAGCCTGCACATGGATGCCCATTAAACCTAAAACCTTTACTACAAAGAGTCACTGCAAAGGTAAGTCCAGGTGTATTAACAAGAGGGAGTGGTAAAGGTCTTTGTGTTTGGTGAGGTAGACGGCGTCAAAAGATGAGTATATTGTAGGTGATTTTTTGAAAAGGGTTTGGAAAGATGGGTTATTTTGGTGGAGGCGGTTCTTGAATAGGGATTCAAGAGATAGTAAAAGGTACATTGTTATTTTTGGTAAAAGTCATTAAGCTGGTCTAGAATTTGCGGTAAAAGGAGGGTCAACTATTATTTAAAGTCAATAGCAAGGGGTTTGTAAGATAGGGGGTGGGGACTATGTTCGAGTACTGTGGTATAAGATTATGAGAGGGTTAGAGAAGGCAAGGCTAAAACTCAGCAGAAATGACAACGGATAGTGGAAGCAATCGGAGCATGGCGATCGATGATGAACCCTTTGTGAAGGGGTATAGAATGTCTACTACGGATAAAAAACTCTCGACTAAGGAGAGAAAACGATGGATCTAGTAATTGTTATTGAATTATGATAATTTGTCTAATAGCATTAGTAGTATTGATTAATGTTGTATCTTAATCATTATTAAGGTAGATAATAAAAGGAATACATAATACCAATAATCATAATCATGTCTCTTTATGAATTTAACCCAGATTCACCTATTCATATTAATAGATAAGTGCAATGTGAAATAAATTAATGCATTAGATGTACAAAATTATAAAAGTTGATTTAGTGGATTATCTTCACACTAAATGTATTGCAACCATCAAGCTTTTCAGGATCATTATTGAGGAGACAATTAATTGTGATATCAGGAACTATAGGATTTTATTACTCTATACATCCATTTGTTTTTTTATTTCACTCTGTCCTAACGCTATTTTTTCCCTTACCAATGTATGAATAGGAACAATTGCATGGGTTTGATAGATCTATATCAAGAGATAACGAAAACCACAAGGCTAAGTCAGAAGTAAGCAAAGCAAGCAAGCATATTATTGTTAGATCTAGGATATTCTTTTGAAATCAAGGAAGAAGACAAAGTTACTTAATGGACAATCAATTGATTAATGGAGATTAGCAAAACAACAATGAAGTCCCTATTAATGGAGCCTAAGGTGTTGAATCGCAAAATTTAATGTAACAAAATAATAGCATATTACAACTAAAAACAATGATAGATTTCTCTATACCAATTATGGACGTGACTCTTGCATAATTAAACATCTAGTATAGGCAAATAGTTTCAAAATCAAGTTGGATAGAATCTAGGTACAATCCGATGACATAGCTTATGAAGATGCTAATGCTTATCTTATAGATTTTCAAGAAATTAGCAACACCTTAAAGACAAATGGTGTTACTGACGATGTAATTAACTTGCACGTATTCCTATTCTCACCTAAAGGTCAAGTAAAGCAATAATATCTAAACTTTGAAAAAACATGTAATTAACACTTAAACTTTGAAATCGATCAATTTAGTATCTAAACTTTGAAACCAATCACTTTAAAACCTAAAAGAACTTTTTGTGTACGCTAATAATAACTCCATCATATTAGTTAAAAATGTCACTCAAGATGTTGGTGTTAGCCAATTTGATGAAAATACTATTAGCATGCACAAAAAGATATCTCATCAGCTAAATTGATCAATTTCATAATTCAGGTATTTAACTGCATATTTTGCTAAAGTTCAAGCATTATTCCTAACATTAATCCTAAAATTTAAAAAGTGCATAATTGTACCTATAACTATATGGAAGACTAATCTCTTTTAAAGTGTTTGTCTTTTAGTCTAGAGTAGTGTCTTATCTCTTAATTTTTCTTACCGATGGGATGTGAGACAAGGTAGAATGGTGAAACCCTCACTACTTAGACCGAGAGTCTTAACCCTATTCATAGCCTTTATTATCTTATTTCGCTATGACCCATTATAATAAGTAAATTAAAATACATAGGTTTCTACACATTAAGATCCATACTTAAAAGCCTATAAAGATAAGTTTTAAAAGCCTTACTAACAAGTAACTAAATGATCACTTTTATTTAAAAGGTTTATTCAATAAGATAGTCTATAGTGTAAAATTACTATATTGACTCACAAAATTACAACAATCTCCTACTTTTGCCACATATATCACCTTGACAATTGTATTGTACAAAACCTTATGAGCACAACTTGTACCATCTATAATGAGATTCATCTTCAAAACAATCTAATCTACCAATCATATCATTATAGGATTAAAGTGACCCTTGCCATCTTTTTGCCGTGATCAAGTATGGATGTGTAATACGGAAATTACATGTAGTATGATCCTTAACAATTTAACTTGTTATTTCCAACATATCCTACTTTATGACTCACAACATGTTCCCTACTTTATGCATAATTGCAATAGGAACATATAATTATATTTCAACAAATTCAATAAACAACCATATAATATATATATATATTAGTCCATTATAAAACATAATACAATTTAACATCAATCAATTGTAAATATCCCACTAACTGTGTCATATCATTAAGATATATAACACCTACACAAGTGGCATGCTCATGAAATATGTCAAGCGATAGACCCTTAGTAAGCGAATCTTGAACCATGAGAATGTACTAACAGGTTCAATTGTCACTAGAAAATTTGAACTCTCTCTTTAACAACAAGAAACTTTATGCCAATATGCTTTAATTTTGATGAACATCTATTCTTAAAATATAGTTGAGTAGCCTTATTAAACAATTAATCTTTAATAGTACCTTAATACCATCTACAATTTATAGTCCTGTGAAAAATTTCCGTAACCATATTCCTTGGTTCGATGCTTCATAACAAGTAACAAATTCCATGGTAGATGATTTCGACTTTAAGAAGATTTCAATTCCGCCCTTGAGAGGACTGAATCACAATTCCACTCCTTTCTTATAAATAATTATTACTACATTTATCTTTTTATCATCTTTTACATTTATTATTAACATTAATTATTAAATATATTTTTGACAAATTCCATTCCATTCGAATATGTATCCAAATAAAAGAATGGATTTATCATTCCGCCTTCAATTCTATTATTTCCATTCCATCCTATTCCATTCTTTCCATTCCATTCCAAGCAATTTATCCATACCAAACATAACATAATTGTTTATCTAGCACATTTTCATCATACAACTCCACCAACCATTATAAAAATATAACTAGAAGTTGGCTTTCTATTATCAAGGCATCCCACACAATAAGAGTTGGAATACCTCATGATCTCCGCCTAGCATTCCAACAATGTACTCAATATCTAGACATGTACATACTTATGCATACATAAGACCCCCACCATTGATGTTGGTATGCTTGTAGTTTTTTTTTTTTTTTTTTACAATAGCATAAAATCATCAGTTAGTGAACCGGGTACATATGTAGTAATAAAATATCGGTGGGAGCTAAGTCAAACCATAAGGTGCTTGTGCTAATTACTAGATTTTCAAAATTTTCACTACGCTAGGCAATCAAAGTTGATCTAACTATAAAACAAAACCACTTAACTAATTGAACACTTCAACGACATGTCTAGCAATAGTATTCCCGAGGTTAGGAGATGCCAAAATTAGAATGGGGATTACAATTATATGCTTATCTAAACTACTGTGATGCATTAGCCCAATGCTTGAAATTGATTAATTGGGATTCAACTAAACTCACTAGAATTTGCCCACCTCTTGGAGTGGCAAATTTCAATTCTAACATAAATTATCCTACTAAGGCATTTATCAATAATTATCAAGCTAAATGGTAATCTACTCACACTAAAAATGCTACTCTAGTTGAATTATGAACCGAATACCACCAAGTGACCCATTTCATATTTCCAACTATTAAGTATATGAGTTCATGAGTTTTGTAAAAACTCGCATATCTTTATAACAATTTTTTTGAAAAATCTCAAGATGTGCTTGTGCAGATTATCAAATCCCTCCTAAGTATCTTTAATTCTATCTACCTAATTAATGTTGGTCAAACACAAATTAAATAGACTATAAGTAATGATGTTAAATGACCAATTAATCATAGAAAAATTCTATGGTCCTACCATTAATTTTAATGAGACCTATCCCGTCACCATCCATCATCGACTAAAATAATTAATATTTCATTTACTATATTTATTTTAATGGTTAGATTAAGGACGGGACAATGCCATCGACCAATATCAAAACAAGTCATTAATTATTAATTTAACAAATTCATCATTCAATACCCATGAAAAATATTAATCACAACAACATAATCAATCAATTAACATAACCAAGCATGGGTTGGAAACACCTAAAATGAATTTCCTTCGTCAATATCTTAAAAACCCGTGAACTGATAAAAATGGGTATTGCTCAATTGTATTGAAAATGGAATCCGCTCAAATCTTACTAGAACAACGGCTTTCTAGTGCCCTTCGACTAAGATAAACATCAAGAAAATTACGAAGGAACATATGAAATTGTTATAACGTAAAATTGACTACCGCTCTATCTTCTATATTCTGTTGATTCCTCTCCATTCACTGCGTCCATCATTTATCTTATTCTCTTTTACCAAAATCAGGATGGGCCAAAATGAATGAGCTCCCGTTGTCACGCCTTCCCTCGTCCCCGTGCCCTCCTAATACTATGCTCTCCACATGTGTATTTTAGAGAAAAATATTTGCTTTGTCTCGACTAGTAGAAACTTAATATGTATTAATAAATTTAAAAAATAAAAATATTTTTAGAATAAAAAAATAGTTACTGTCATTTTATATATACATATCAATCATATATTTATCGAAACAGGATAAAAATAACATTTATAAGACAGCAAATTTCCATCCGTATGTTAGTATAATGACTTGGGCTAGAGAATATGGATAATGGGTCAGTCAAATCTTTTGACATCATAGGATTACTTCATTTAAGATGAAAGCTAATATTTGCATTTCTGAATCAAGAAAGTGGGTCTGCTCTTAATTTTCACCACATGCACTGATATCTTTTTACTTGCTCATCACCAAGAGACCCTCTTTTGCTTTTGTTCATATCACCGAGTCACTATTGACCACATGTGCAACACACTACTAGCTAGCTGTTAAACTCGTGGTTTCTGGACAATTTGGGTTCCTGTAGCTGTTGCATTTGTCTTAGTCTAGTTTGGTATCTTGTATTGCTGCTGGCGTCTTCCGAGTTGCACCGTTCGGTGCTTGGCTACTGTTCTTTAAGACTTGTAGCAGTTGCCATGGAGAACTTATGGGATTGCTTTGGACTTCTAGAATTCAGCTCCATTTACGCTCGAATTGTTACTGATTTGATCGGAATCCACTTGGTTGATCAAGATTGCTGCTGCAGTTCTCCTACTTTCAACTTGGTTTGGTGAAATTTTAGCTTTAACAGCTCGAGAAGCATGTCAAAATCAGTTCCTAGTCTGCATTTGTACGAGGACATCTCAGCATCAATTCCAAGTGCTGCTCTTGTCTTACATTGTAGCTGCTTGAATCAACTTTGAAGACTGCTCAGCATCAATTCCAAGTGCTTCTTTTCACCTTAATGCTGCACAATTTGCAGCTGTTTTGCAGTTGCTCGTGTGTGTACAAGGGGCGCTCAGAATTGTTGTCAATAGGCGCTCATTTAGACTGATGCTGAGTTGGGGATTCTGGGGCTGTTATGAGCACTCGACACATGACCAGGTGCGCGCTCCATGACTTGCATAAGCGCTCCATCAACAGCAGTGATCGCTCTATAGTTCTGCTTAGTGTTGCTTTAAGAATTGAGACTAAGTGAATTGAATCAACTTGGTATAGCCGCAATGTACAAAGCTAGGATTCAGACTTTAGCATAGGGATCGATCCTGTCCTTTAGCTCGGCCAGTGAACTTTAGTTAAAAAAATATGGCTGCTCGTAGATGCTGCTGTAACAAACAGCCCGATCGGTCTTGAAGAGGTAGATATTGGCTATTGCTTGAATCGTGGGTGTTCTTAGAGCTGCAAAATTCCAGCTGTTTTGGCGCACTCAGTGCTTTGTCTTGGTCACAGTTGCTGCAGCTCTTGCCTTTTAATGAAGGTCAGGTTTGTGTTGAAGCTTGCTCTATTGCCGTTGTTGTCATGGAGAAGCTTGAACTACGTGCAACCGATTGGGTCAAAATTGAAGCATCAATTGCTTTCGGATGTAGTGAATGCTTTGTTCATAGCTCCAATAAGTACAATAACAGTCCTTTGGTCTTTTATCTTTTCCCCAAGTGAGTTGCCATCTTGGCGATTGGTGTATGGAGGTTCTCGGTCTTAGCACAGGACGCTCCTAAACTGCTGTGATGTGGTGGTTGTGGGCGCTCTATTATCTACCTTGGATGCAGGTCTGTCTTCAAATGCTGCTATGAACTTGCATTTCTCCTCAACTATTCTGTAGCTGAAGTGCTTCTATTGTGTCAATCAGTCATGGATCTGTTCTAAAGCTCTATTAAACTGTTGTGGCTGCTTTGCTGGTCTCCGTGTTGCTCCATTATGCTGCTATGATTAGCATGATTTGGTCATCAATTCTTTTGCTATCCGCAACAAAGATAAACTGCTGCGTCTTTTTACAATCAAAGATGCAAATTGCAGCTTTATTAATTCTTCAAGGATCAAATGTGAGTAAGTGCAACTCGGATTGCACTCCTGTGGCTGCTGCTTGGAAGCTGATATGGAGCATTGTATTCTTAAAATTACTTCACTCATTTGACCAAGTGCAAAAAGCGACAAAAGGGATTAGCTCATGAGCCGTGGAGGCAAGCAGTGAACTTAACACACGGGGAATCCACAATAGATGCATAGATATTGCATATGATGATAGTAGAAAGTTTTCCCTTATAATTGTTTGTCTACTTAACACGTGACATGTTGCTATCTTATTCATTACCAGAATGAAGGCAGGAGAACATTCAACACTCAAGACACAAGGAATTTAGAATCATCTGTTGAAATGAAATTAAAGTATAACTTCATTTCAATAGAACTCCAAATTGCAATCAAGTCTTGTAATCTTCATTCTTGATCTTTAGCACAATGATCTAATGGCATATATTTTATCAATTGTGAGTTGAACTCATAATAGAAATGCCAAAATTTGTATGGATGTGTGCTGTCATTGAGGGATAAATGGGTACAATCACACATTTATCGAATGTATAAAGTACCTATTCCATTGCCTTTTTCTCAGTGTCATTCTTAGGAGTTTGAAGAAATCTGAATTTATCACCTTTTGCTATATAAATATCTCCCGGTGCACAATCTTTTATGACGAACTTTCTAACCATTTTATCAATATATGCCCTTTGTAATAAGCTTAATATACCTCATGAGCAATCATAATGGATCTGTATGCCTAGCACAAAAGATGCATTCCTAAGATCTTCATCTCAAAATTATTTGAAAGAAATCTCTTGATCTCATATAATAAGCCTATATCATTACTAGTAGGCAATATGTCATGGACTACAACACCAAAATGATGAATTTACTCCCACTGATCTTGTGAAGGTATCTTTATCCCTAAATTGTTTAAGGAGTTGCTTAAAGTATCATACTAGCATCTAAAGCAATCTTTCCTATTAAACAACTCTTTACTTTATCTCTGGTCGCTTTAAAAGAATTACTCATTTACTTTTTTAAAACTTTTGTGGATTGCATTGTATTTATTACCTTAAAATAATATTCATATTTTTTTTTTGTAAAGATTAAATAAATGTGAAAAGACCAATGAGAGAAGAAGTGAGAGGGTTACTTTTTGTAAAAATTAAATAAGTATGAAATGACCAATAAGAGAAGAAGTGAGATGGTTACTTATCATAGCAACTTTGGTTGCTTTCAACAAGCAACCCACTTTATTGCATAAGCAACTGTCCCATTGCTCATATTCCATGGAGTTTTCACCAAGTACCTAGGGATAAAGATGCTCTAATACACACACTAATCAACACCATTTTCCTTGAAACCAAAAATGGAAATCACTTTGTCAAAATTTCGATACCATTGAAGAGATACTTGACATTATCCATGGTAAATTTCTTTAATTTGCATAACATATGTTTTAATGCCTCAGTTTCGTTCCTTTTCTTTTTCTTTTTTTTTTTTTTTGTTGCACCATCGAGAAACGCAATGTTTTATCCTTTCATAGTCATTTCCTCAGCTTTGTCATTGAGAAACATGGTCTTTACATTATCTAATGGAGCTATAGTGATAATGAGCTACAAGTGCCATAACAACTCTAAAAGATTCTTTCGATGACATAAGAGAAAAAGTCTCTTGATAATCAATACCTTTTTTTAGAGCGAAACCTTTGGCAACAAGACGTACTTTACATCTTTCAATATTACTTTTTGAATCATGTTTGGTCTTAAAAATCCATTTACAATCAATTAGTTTCACACCTTCAAGCAATTCAACAAGTTCCCAATCCACTTTTAGGAGTTTACATTTTGTTTGGCTTGACTAACAGATGAAAGATCATCTTCCAATCCTATATCAAACTCATGCTCTTGTAGATATATGTCATAATCATCTGAAATTGCAAATCTTCTTTCCCTGGTGGATCTACATAATGGCACGTCCACTTGAAGTTGTAATTCCTCAATATGAACGAGAGCTTGTTCCTCCACAAAAGTAGGAAGAACCCCAAGAATATTGTAAAAGCTCATATTTGCATCTTGAAAAGTAGCAAGTATAAACACCAAAACATTTTCAGTTGCATGCAAGAATGCCACTTGTATGAAGCTGAAATCACTAGTAATCGTCGGTCAGCCATACGACGATGAATTTGTTCTCGAACCTCGTATACATTGCTCGTCACACTATAGAAGCCAACCATGCCCAAAGTCGTTACCTTAACACGACGATAGGTGTAAACCTCGGGAATTTTCCATATTAGTATACGACTTTATAATAGATTGTATGAACTAGATAATAGACTTAGAACCTAATCAAAGTCTAAGAATAGATCAATACCTAGAATTTGGTTAGAAAAGGATTTAGAATTCAAATAAAAAACTTCTTTAACCCTAACTGATACCAAAAACGAGATTTCGTATCTTGAATGAATAATTCAAGATATGATTAAAAGAAAATCTAAAATTTAAACACAAAACCTGATATACAAATAGATTTAAATAGTGAGATATATATATAGTTTAGCTTCTGTATTAAAAGCGATATTGAGTAAATAATTATCTACGCTTATAGACAGAAAATGATAACCTAAAGATAAACCGTTAAGATTATAAATACACAACGAAAACATAAACTGTTGTATAACTCAAGATTTGAACTTCAAATAAATAATCGGATCACGCTATTATTCTAATTTGAGTTTTCTTAAGCTATTGAAGCCTAAAACAAAAATTGACCTAATGAGCTTAAGAAACTTTAATCGCGGGAGATAAAATTTTGCAATTAATTAACTACGTATATATAAAACCTAAAATTGTATTATTTAATAATCTAAGTGTTTTGTATACTCCTATAAATATATTTTTGTACAAAAACTCCCAAATATTAGCTAATTTGTACCCGTATAACTTACTAAATTATCCTAAAACTAAATTAAAATAATTAACTAATATATATATATATATAATATGTTTTCGGTGGAATTTATGGATGCATTTCGGCTGAGAAAGCTA
The DNA here is from genome assembly GCA_024138025.1 of Combretum micranthum. Classification (NCBI taxonomy): domain Eukaryota; kingdom Viridiplantae; phylum Streptophyta; class Magnoliopsida; order Myrtales; family Combretaceae; genus Combretum; species Combretum micranthum. The sequence goes on along the minus strand of JAMXBD010000099.1, from coordinate 1,568,420 downwards.
CGGGAAAGAGAGAAGCCGAATTTTGGATCAATAATTCTTCAAAAAGTCAATACAATCAACCCTAAGGACCAATTAAACAATGCCAACTCAACCTAGCATTAAATAACATGAAAACAACAGCTAAATGAGAGCAAATTCGGAGGACAATCGAGGGGAAATGCAGCCGTAACTTCTTATCCTTCATTCCTCTATATATATATATATATATATATATGTTTAAAGCTCATAATGAGGAAATAAACAACCCTCTTTATTTCCTAAATTTTCCAGAACAAATTCACACTTAAATAGCAACTAAAACGAACTGAAAACAAAGAACAAAAAGATCAAAACATTCAAATACGGATCAAAAGAAAAACCATATGAAAAACCCTTGGATACGAGTTCAAAGGTAAGTTGATGAAGTTCAAATGATTTTCTTTCAAATCTAAGCATTAGAACTAACTTATGTTAATCATAGGAATGTAATAAACACAAATACAAGCTTCGAGTTTCATCGGACAAGCTCAACCGAGGTAAAAATCCGAAACCCTAGTTTTACTTCTATAAGATCGAGATCTAAGATTATATGTATGTAGAAGTGTTATGAGTTGTTGTTTGACTATGTATAAGATATATGAACACTTACAAATGGTTTAAGCATGTTTTTAACGTGGGAAATTTAACAAAATTGAATCGGATCATTGAGGAAGATGATGAACAATACTAACACTATCTCAAAGCCGGTAGTATAATCGCTCAACGCCGGCGCTTATAAGGATAGGCCGGAGGTGTAGAGACGGCTTACATTGAACCAAGGCTACGTAAAATTTATTTTCACGTAAAAATGAATGTAAGCCAGCTACCTGGAGATATACGCCGACGGTGTAGGACGGCGTACGTTGAAAGCCGACAGCTTTCAAAGCCGGTGCAACCACTATGAAATAATTTTCAAAACCAAGTCTACACCGGCACCTGGATTTGAAAGCCGGCGGCTTTAAGCCGGCGTACACCTATGAATCTTTTATGAAAGCTTGTTTTAAATAAACAGAATTTATATATATTATATATATATCATAAGCTTACTGAGTATATTATATATATGATAATATAGGATTTATTAAATAGATAAGTAAATACAAATATTTGGAATACTTTGATTAATATCTAATAATTCTTAAAACTCTAGAATTAAGAAAATATTTAGTGTTAATAAAAGTTATAAATAGTCAAATATTTGTTTTAAATAGATAAAATAGGTAAGAATGGAAATTGAAATAAGCTAAATTTTTTAGTAATGTGACTTCTAAAAATAACAAAATAATTATACGAGATAAATTAGGAGAAACACGACGACACTAAATAATAATAAATAACTATAATTTACTATATTGAGATCAGTATAGATTAACGTAAAATTTGTAATTGTCACTACCAAAACTTGATAAATATTGAGATTAGGACACTAGTCACATATAGGAATTTAATTATATAATCTATATTGATGAATACTTTATTCATCTTAATAGGTGACTTTGATACACTAGAAGATCTACCAGCTGACTATTACGATTGAGTCAGTATGAGCAGGTGAGTAATTCAGTCATATTGTACTGTTTGTGCTTGTAAGTAGTTGAATATGTAATGCAAAAATAATTAAACGATTGTTATGTTGAAGGTATGTTGTGATCTGATTGTATGATTGTTAAAATATCCTTACAAAAGTGATAATGCAATGATTTGATGTTGTGAAGTAGTATAATGATAATTGTGTGTAATGTATGATCACTATGAAATTGAATAAGAACTATTGACTTAACAAAATAATCTGATCATGCATTGCACGAATTGCATTATTGCATATATATTGGGATGACAACCTGCTACGTATTAATATTTCGGTTCTCTGTTAATGCTTGGTTGTTCTAATGTGTTAGTTCTTCCAAGGTTTTCTTTGTTCCATCGATTCTACGGGAACTAAGTGGCACCGAAGAACTCCGCCCGTAGTATCGCTTTGAAATGATTAATACTTAGGGAGTTTCTAAGGTGGATGCAGGAGATGGTCAGTTTAATTGATTATATTCAAAGTGATAACCCTAAAACGAGAAATTGTTGATTCTCCTGTAAACTTAGTCTCTCCTGAGCAGGTGGGTCATGGAGTAATGGTTCTTCAACCCTTAAAAAGAGGGCGTAAATCTTTTTCCTGTTTGGATTCTAGATCATCCAAGCTTATATCTTTGCATATGGTTGAGTGTTTGCATTACATATGATTTGCTAATAACTTGTGTGATGTATGGTATGTCTGGTTATTCACTGAGCTGTGGTTTCGCTCATACTCCAACAGTCTTTTCAGGTTTACTTTACGACCCTGGTTAGTCACTACTAGGAACATGGCTCTCGTAAGAGCTTAGGAGCTGGAAGTCTACGGTTATATTTTGGTTTAATGGTTATGTACTATTAGAACAGATTATCTAGTTGTATACTACAGTAAGACTACTTGGTTTGTAATAAGTCTGTAATATTTTAAGATAGAAGTTATTTACCAGTTTATGTCTTTCATGTATTTGTCATTTCTTATCAAGCAACTAAAAAGATTATGTTGTTTTGAAAACCTGTCATTCTCTGAAGGTAAACTAGTGATAGTATTCAAGTGTGACTTATTTACTACTACTACTAGGGTACCCTTGGGGTGTGACAATAAGGGCAATAAGCTCCTCCTTGAATTCAATATACTTAATTGGTACGCTCCTACCATATTCAATATCCTCAATAGCATTCTTTGTTTCCAAAAAGGTTTTGCTTGAACTCTTTTCAATACCTTTTTTTATGCTTGTTCATTCTTCTTTAATGCACTCAACGTAGATTGTAATGAAAAATCAAAAGAGTTAAGAATTCCTTCTGACATAAGCCTCTGAACCCTTTATTTGGAAATAAGTCTTAAATGTTGATGTCACAAAATAGAAGGATTCTCATTCATTAATTTTCCCTCTATACCACAATTACATGTGTGCAAGGTTTCTTCCATGCATGAGTCATGCAAATTAAGTCTATCTACATTATCAATTAAAGTATCGACAACAATAACATTTTAATATTGAAAAAGATTTAATTTTTTATTTCCCAATGAATGAACATAGCTGGATTTGTCCAAACAAGAAATATAAATCAACTTCCATCTAAATAATGTGACATAATAAGTCTTTTCCAAATCCAAAAAACGACCAGACTCTAATGTATTACGAAGGAGTTACCATGGGAGCACTTTGTTCATTTTCCCTTAATCCATTTTCCATTTCGTGGGAGATTTGTCTAGGGAACGAGTCACTAGCTATGTGAGCACCTTCATCCTCCTCTTATTTCAATCTCTCCTCCTCTTGCACACATTGTGCAATAAGCTCATTTAATGTCCATTTCTCTGTTTAGGTGCTATGACTTATCTTAAATGGACTAAACTAAGCAGGAAGTGAAATTAAGACTAGATGAATAAGAATGTCAGCGAACAATTTTAACTGTAAGGCCCTTGGTCTCATTACAAGATTAGACATCTTCATGATGTACTTACTTATACATTCTTTGCCATTATACCACATGGAAAATAAGCTTCACATGAACAATGATCGTTTTAACATCTTCAGAACTTACCAAAAGGTTTGCTATTTGGCTTAGGAACTTATGAGCATTTGTTTTTTGGGCATACATCCTTTAATGACATTGAGAATGGAATGCATTAGCATCATAAAACTGACAAGATTAAAATGCTCTTACTTTTCATAATTAGTCTTTTCAGTATTAATAATTTCACTAGCAAGGGAAAGAAGGTTATGCCATTAAGCACTTGAATATGGTCCAAATTGGTAGAAAGAGAAGTTGTAGCAACTGAAAAATAAATAAATAACATGCTCACAATGAATGAATTTCACAAATTAATGCATAAATAAATTCAACAAAAAAATTCATTGAGTAAATTGATATAAAAAAAAATAATTACTCTAATTGGATCTTTATAGAACATCTAGCACATCATTGATATCTAGTCCTTGGACAAAAATAAATATTGATAAAATAATTCTACCAACTATATGCTTTCCTTTGGATCAAGAAATCGCATCTATGAAATCGAAATTGTCACATATTTATTATTACTTGTCTATCATCTAGCCAAACAACAATTTTCCTTTAGGCCCATTATTACTCGCATAGATATAAATATTTAATGCAAATCTTTATCTTGAAATTCAAATGTCTTAAAATAAATCAAAATGATAAAGAATGCTTTTGCAACACATTATTTTAATTTATTTTAATAAGATAGTTAGCCAAGATTTGTTAAAATAAATTGAATAAGTAAACAAACATTCAGTCTTATCTTAAATAATTTAACCTAATCTTTAAGATCAGTTTACACTTAATATAATCCAATTTATAAGAATGTTTATCTGTTTCCATCTTATAGTGGTCAATATTAATATAAATATCCTTATATATCAATTCCATAACATATTACAGGAAATAGAAAATGTTCAATTTTAATTAATTAGATCCATATCAAGTAATCAAATATAAAACCATCTAGAATAATTAGGTAGTCTTTGGTTGTAAGAACCAAACAAGGCAAGAGAAACTAGACAGCTCAATACAAAGAATACCTAAATAACACATTTTACTTGTATCATGTCTGGTATAGATAGTATTGGATAAGGATTTTTGTGATATCCATTTTTTGGTATACACAAGTATGAGATGAAACGCATGTCTACTATCTTTGTAAAAAAAAATTGCATAAATACAAATTGTATTAAAAAAATTACCAAATTACCATCTCTATATCGCATGTTGGATAAGAGATACAAAATTTTTATACGTGTATCGTATGTTAGAGGTGAGATACAATGGTAGTATTGTGCAAAACTTTTAAAAATTGGTGTATCGCATATAGGATGTGCAATACAGGTTATTATATGGGATGAAACATGTGTCTACAATTTTATAGAAGAAAATTACACGAATACAAATTATATAAAATAATTACACAAATACCAATGCAAAATTGCATAATGAATAGGCATTTTATAATTTACATATAAAACACCATTTGAAGATGCGATTCAATACTGTATGACTTTTGGCTTAATCGCATCTTCAAATGGCGTTTCATGTTTTTCCAAGATGAATAGCATGCGATTCACTTATTTTGTGTGTGATCGCATTTTTAACATGAGTTTCATATTTGTTATTGAATCACATTTTTAAGGTGAGATTCATGTGTAAATTTGTAGATCACCTATTAAACATGTGATTTTGCATCAGTATTATTATAAAAAAATTTATGAAATTAGTATTTAAGTAATTTTTATTTGAGGGGTTGTTAATCATATAATTTCCTCTATTATATGTGTATTGCTCGTTGGATGTACGATACAGGTCCGAAATGTATCGCATTGGACGTGCGACACACGTACAAACTCATGTATCTCATACACTATATGCAATATAATAATTGTATTTGTGTAATTTTTCATATAATTTAGATATGTGTATTTTTTTTTTTTTAAATAATGGTTAACATGTAATAATCTCCACAAGTATAGTACAAAAATGTTATAAATGATTTGAGTTTTCAAGTGACAAGAAGAATCGTCCCATCCTTCTAAAGGTATTATTTTTCTTCAAATTTGTTATGTACTCTTAAGGCTTATCGTCCAATACTAAATTTCATCATAATAATCAAACAAGGATTAGAATTTTTATCCAATCCAATTTCACAATTTCATGCGAACCAATTGCCTTTTTAGTTAAGTTATCTAAATTATTCATATAGCTGCAAAAATAAATAAAACAATTACCAAATTAATCAAATCATTGTAAATGGAAACATTCAATATCAATATACCTTTTAGTTTCTATCATAATAAACAAATCCACATTTCCGAGTCCATATCACTTGAAAGCATATGCTTGATGACACATACACAACATTAATATTGCGTATAAAACTACCAGCAAATATGCAATACAATGACAACAAAATAAAAATATGTCGAGTTCTCCGATCACATCGCCAATATGTTGCTTGACTTCGGAAAAGAAGGATATATAAATAGAGAGAGAGACACACACACACACTGTACAATCATGCAGACTTGTTTTTTCTGAGGTTGAAATCATGGTACTTGAGATGACTAAAATCTAAGTTATAAATCATAATTTCTCCGAAGATCGAATTACAGTTTCTCAGATCATATTTGAAATCATAATTTCAGTTGTCAAATTCGGATGACTAAATATTAATCCATATGATGGTGATGAAATAATAATAAATAATAATAAAAAGGATTTACATCAGGAAGATCAATATTCTAAATGAATTCCAGAAGTATAAATTGAACCCTTTTATGTTTGTTCCTTAAAATCCTGAATCTAAAATTTGGGGAAATTAATGCCTTTAATCTTAAAAAGCTTTAAATGTATCAAATCATAACAACACATGCACCAAAGAATTTATTTCCAAATTAAGGCCCTAATTTCACCATACCATTTATTGGAATAATCAATAAATTTCTAAATGTAAGTACATACCTAAATCAATAGAGAAAACTAATCCATTTAATAGTGTTTTAGTTTTTAAGTTTAAAGTAGTACCTACTCTCTTCATTTTTTTCAACTATGGGATATAGGAAAAAGTAGAATGAAAAAATTCTCACCACTTAGCCTAGAGACCTCAATCCTATCCGTAATCTTTATTATCTTATTTCAGTATAACCCATCATAATAAGTGAAATAAAATATCTACACATCAAGACCCAAACCCATAAATAAGTGTAATTGCCTAAAGATGAAGTGTGGATTGAATTAAAAGATTAGATGTATGGAATTATAAAACTTCCTTAAGTCAAACTGCATCTATAACAACCATCACTTATGTAAATTTACCTACTTTATGTTGTCAAATAAAAACACAAGGACTCATTAAAAAGGAAATCCAATACAAAGTATATTTTACATACAACTTCAAAAGTTTTGTTCAAGAAACATGTCCTTTTTATATACGTGATGTACCTCTTAATATGTTGTAATTACACATAAGTTAATGCAAAACTATACGATCCTTCACATGTTCTACCAATACATGTTGCATCCCGACTTACTCTAATTTTTTGCTTAAAAAGCCCGAATTATTGGTTTAAGGTATAAGGTACTCTAAGCTTCAGCTTCCATGGTAGTTTTTGTATATCCAGCTATTGCAAATTAAGCCTTGAATCAATATTGTATTAAATTAAATAAACTTTACAATGTAATAATTAAAGTTAGTTGAAGTGATCCCATGGAGTTGGTTTAGTGAAATTTGAAATGTAATATTGTAATAAAAATGTAAAACTAAGTGATTTATATTGTTGCATTACAAATCACTACTTACAGATTTTGAACGCTAACTAGATCTTAAAGATAGATGCATTTGAAATTATATTCTTAATGTATGTTCTGTGATAGTGTATTAGTGGTGGGTAATCAATATGTTTATATTTCAATTGAAAATTATTAAAAGATAGTAAAATATAATCCTAAATCAATATCTATTAAGAAATTCTAACTATCAAAAGTAAACCACTCGAGAAAATATATTAAAATGAATGAGTGGCTAGCCTTCTAATTATTTATAGAAGCATCAAATTCATTTGAGGGGGCATGACACATACACTTTTCTTTGTAAATTTCAAAAATTTATTGATAACCATAAGTAAGTATGGGTATAAAATTCAAATTATTTTAATTCACACTGTTCTCTCAAGTACATGAAACAGATTTGAACTTCTCATCCATCGTAAAAGCAATAAGAAAATTTAAACCGAGTAGCTGCTGAAGGTATCCGTCAATTTTAAGTTGAGTGGCAACCGGGTCATTTAATAAAGATGGCTGAGACATGCATTGCATAGGTGTAGCTAGAGCTAGGTATACGGGCCGTGGTCTATGGGCCAGTCCATTTACTTGCTTTAAAAAGCAAGCCATGGCTAATTTTTTTTTTTTTTTTTTGTCTGTTTGAAAGCAGATCAAATTAACCCGACCCGTTTAACTCATGGGCCAAAGCAGGCTAGCCCATTACAAGCCAGGCAAGCCTGCAAGCCAACCGTAAAAAAAAAAAAAAAAAGGAGGAAAACATTCAAGAATAAAAATAATAATCATAACAACTTATTAGCGATTATTTATGATATGTTATTTAGAAAAATTGATTGATACACACATCCCATGCATAATAACATTCTTTTTTAAGTACATATTTATTAGGGTAAATTGCATGCATTGAAAACTTTTGCAATTACACGAAACCCTCTTTTTCAAAAAGTAGATACTTATACCCCTTGAAACAGACGTGAGGTCCACTTATTTGGTGAGTTGTCTATTTATGTGTCTATGTTTCCTCATTCGTACAATAAAATACTAAAAGTAATTGTCATGTCATTATTTTTTTTCCCGACATACAAAAATAAATAAATATAAATATTAAGTCACCCAAATATGTAAAACATAATCTTGTAAAACAAAAATTTAGTCCTAGATAAAAACCATAATCAATATAAATTTATCTTTCATCAATTATTAAAATAGAACAATAATCGATAAAATCAAATTAAAACACAAACCATAAGAATGCTGAGTATTCTTTGCTCTTTGACCATAAAAGAATGTTAATTTGATTTTACAGATGATTATACTATTTTAATAATTGATAAAAGATAAATTTATATAGGTTTTGATTCTTTTCTAACACTAAATGTTTTTAAGAAGATTACGTTTTAGATATCTAGGCAATTTAATTTTTCATTTTATTCATTTTTTCATATCGACAAAAGAAATTATGACATGGTAATTACTTTTTTTTTTTATTTTATTGTACAAATGAGGAAACATAGACACATAAATAGCCAACTCAACAAATAAGTGGGCCTCACATTTGTTTCAAGGGTTGTAAGTGCTTAGATTTTAAAAAAGAGGGGGTCCGTGCAATTTTAAAAGTTTCCAAGGAATGTTTGTGTAATTGACCCTATTTATTAATTTAAATGTAATATTATATCCAAAAAATTATTTTAAAAAATTATATACAAGTAATTACAATAGTAATAAAATTAATTATTGATATATATAATACTAAAATACACAAATATTTCAAATTTCTCACCAAATTAACAAAAAAATAAAAATAAATTCATTTTTACCTACGAGCTAATGTGGATCGGGCTCGAGCAAAGAAATTTTAACCCGCTTAAAAGTGGGCCAGCCCAGCTTGACCCGTTTAATCCTTATGCCTACCTCTACGTAAAGCATTTATTGGACCGCTACACACATCCCAAAAATACATTGTTGTATAAAAATAGCAATTAAGTCCTAATGGTCAATTTAATATTTGACACCTCAGCACCTACTATGAAGCCATTCTATATTAGCTTTTTAAGATTCTTGAATATAGTCATCATATAAACTACTACATTAACTCATCCGATGTTTAGCTAGGGCTAGTAATAATAAATTACTTACAAATAGGAGGCCATAATGCAGAAGCTGCCTCCTCAAAGACATAAAAGAGACTTCTATTTGGATTGTCTGTATTTCATCTGTATCTGTATCTTTTTAAAATGATATGTGTAAATATATCCGATATGCATCTAAATTTTATCTATTTTTGTTCTATTTGATCTTTTGATGAGAACTGTCAACTTTGTTTTATTTATATCTATTTCTTGATAAATAATTTGTTAGCAAATAGTTTGAAAAAGTGTCTGTATCTGTCGGAAAAAAGCCAATCCAAACAAACCCCGATAGCCCTTCATTCCTTCCGCTCTAAGGCCTTCTCTGTATCAGTATTAAAACTAGTCCCAAACCCCATACTGTTGCTTGGTGACATCTCCTCTGAGTACTTTCTCTCCTTCTTTTCGAGCAGTTTGAAAAATCGCAATGTAGCCTCCTTTACCTTCTCAAGCACTTCCATGGGTAAACCGTGGTTAACAACCTAGAAGAAACCCTATTTGTCAGCAGCTTCACCTATGGATTACACGACCTCTACGTCATCCCATTTCGACATGCCATTGACTGGAATTGCTCTCTTTTCAGCTTCCTCACCAACATAATTAGAGATGTAATCAGGTAGGCCGTTGTAGAGTTTCATATCTATCTACCCATTAAAAACCCTATAGGATTTTAGGATTTGGTTTGAATATATAGTAAAAACTCTGTAAGGTTATAGGATTAGGTTTGAATCATATAACAAACTCAATGGATACCCAATAACCCGTATTATAATTTTAAAAAAATAAATAAATAAAACTTATTAAAGGGGTAAGGAGAGAAAAAAGGACATGAAGGAGCTACTATCTTTTTTACTTCCCAATTATGTTTTTTCTTTTTTATCTATTAGATTAGTTATGAATTTTAGAACTTTTTATTTAATTTTGGTCAAGTCATGTTTGTTGTAGAGATTAATATTATTTGTTGTCTGTTATATTTTAGTTATAACAAGAGATTTGATTTAACCATATTTTTAAGATATTATATGGTGAAAAAAGTAATATATTTATTTGTTTAAGTATCATATAATGAATGTGGTCTACAACATTTTCTATCAATTCTATATGCATCTTTTTATTTTTTAACATATAGAAAACTTGTGTTAGAAGTACCGGTTTTTCTTAAATTTATTATTAAATTTTAAAAATAGATTGAAAAAAAAAGGCTTATAGGGACAGGTTTCAGGTGTTAAATCAAACCCTGTATAGCAGCTTTAGACATAGCATCAAAACCTTGTGGGTTATAGGGTTTATAGAATAGCGAGTCAAGTTTTAGTTCATATAATCTATCCAAAACCCGACCTAGGTATATCCCTAAACATAATCATTGTTATAAACTATAATTCTTTCTCCAGGTGGTTAAATGTACTATTTGGGGAGTTCTTTAAGACCAATAATAGAGAGGACCTTGACTCCATTTCCTTGGTTTAGGACAAAATCAATAATGTACCAATTATATTGAATCTGTAATTACAATTGATGCCGAGGCCATTCGGGTTTGAAACTCAAGAACCCTAAAAGTGATAACTTAAAGTAAAACACTAACTGGCATATGCTCGTTTACTTTACTGTAATTACAATTTCACTATAGTCTTATTCATTATAAATAACTATTGTGCCATTTAGTTGACCAAATAGCAATTCTATAAGGAATCTTTATTACACAAAATATTAAATAGACATTCTTTATTTAAAATTATGAAAAGCAATCCAATATTAGATTTGTCTTTTTTTTTTTCCAAATATCTCCATTTAAATAAAAATTAATAAAAAAATCATATTGTAACTCTATTTCATTTCTAATAATAAAAATTTCATTATAGTCTTATCCATTCACTAAAGTGAATAAGTCTTAAATATATATACAGAGAATTATAAGTTGGTTTTACGTGATTTGGTGGCTTTTAAGCAAACAAGGATTGGGATTTGCATAGGAAGCTGGTTAGGGGATAATTTCATAGTATAAAAGTAGTTTTTGTTGACTAGATGACTTTACATGGGAATCGCTCATCTTCCAAGGAAAAGAGATGATATGCGTCACATGTATATGTATATATAACTAATGGGTAGTTACCAATGGAAGTTAGTCACATTTATATCCAACGTCGTATGTTGTAGTTTTTTTTTTTTTCATAAAGGCTATTGCAATGCGGCTACATAGGGTCATTACAATGCTAACACGAAAATCGAACTCGAACCTCAACAATGAAGACCAAGTTGGTACTTCCACTAGTTTTATTCAATCGAGCTATGCAAAAGAGTTATGTGGGCCAACTCATCCCGCCCCATTTTGGTCCACAAGTTATACAAGCCAACCCTCTTTAGCCCACATTATTATGCAGGTCAAAATTTTTAACTCAATCTGCCTTATGTGGGTTTTTGGGTTAAACAGGATGGCTTGTGAACCCACTAATATTTTTCTTTTTATTGAAAAATTTATAAGAATTCAAGTTTAAATTTAAATTTTTAATAGTTTAAATGTAGAATATAATTCTTTTGACATCACCAATTACCTAAATACGAATCCTAGATGGTAATCGTATACGGAAAAATTGTAAACTTCTATTTTGAAATTTTTTATCTCGACATAAAAGAATTTATTCTAAACTTCTATTAAAATCCATTTCAATTTTTTTTTTTTTTTAGTGTGGCAAGGAAAAATATATCTTGAAAATTATCAATTTATATTTTGTTACTTATTTTAAATAAAAGTATCTAAATATCTAATAAATACAAAAGAGAAAGTATTGATAAAAAGATTAAGGATATAATTAACATAATATCAGAAGTTTGAAAGTTTGAGACATACACCCATTAAAATCACATATTCAACATTCAACAACTAAATAATAGAAAAATGAATAGAAGAGGAAATAATAAGGATAATGTACTAAAGTTTCTTTTGTTTTATTAGATTTATATTTTTTTTCTCTTTTTATGTATTTTTAGTGCATGTTGGCCCGCTTCAACCTGCTAGTATTTTTATAAATGCTCTTAAAGCTTTTGGGTACTTCTATCCTTCCCTTAATTTTTAAAAGATACTTATATATATAGACACACCCTACAACGATCGTTCATTCCCTTTTCTCTCCTCCGAACGATTTCCTCCTCGTCCCACAATAATCAGACTCTTTCTTGCGAAACCTCTGCATTTCTGCAAAAAGGTTATTGTTTTTCTTACTGGTTTTAAACAAGTTCTTAAAGAGAAATAGAAATTTTCAAAGTTGTAATCGTAGGAGGAGCGTGGAGACACCATATTCTTAGAGAATTATGGAATTTTTTTTTCAAGTGAAAATGTATTGTGAAGGTTTTAAGGTGGAGTGAAAGTTTACATGTGTTTAAGAAGTGGTCTTGGTGTATAAGTGTGCATTCTTGGGTTTTTGGCAGAGAATGAAAGATTCAAGAAGGAATTGCAAGTAGGTTAATGTTTTTCATGTTACAAGTTGTCTTATATGTTACTATTACTTTTGGAAAGAGTAATTACAATGTTTGGATGAAATTTGGTTGATAACTACAAGTATATGATGTAAAGGACCGAATTTTTGTTGAAGAAATAAAGGAAACTTGCAAATGTGATGTTTTTAGGCCAATACGACCATTACACAAGATAGTGTATAAGTCATGTTCAAAACACAATCCCAACATGAGTTAGAGTATTGGTCGTGTTCATTACAACTACTTCAAACTCATAAAATTCTCTTATAAAACTCATGAAACACATTCAACTTCACTTACATGTTCAAACCTTAAAATCAACATAAAACCAAATTAAATACCGACTTGATATCAAATAACCAAATGATACCCATAAGTTAGTTTATGTGGAACTATATAAGACAAATACGCAATAAATGAACTTACAGGACTCAAGATGATCCCAAATAACTTTTTAATTACTTCCTATATCAAGTTCTAGGAATTTTATAGTTTCAGTTACGCTTTAAGACAAAGCTGTAAGTGAAATTTCATAATTTACATGACATAATTATTTCATGAATTTCTACTTTAGGATATTTGAACTCCATGATTTTTACAACAAATAAATGGATAAGATGCATACCTTTATCCATAACCATAATATTAAATTGAATTCTGATGAACAAGATTACTTTATTTTTTCAATAAACGTCTTATCCCTCCAATCTAATATTAAGAGTATAATTTCTCTCTCTATTTCTTTTAACTTTGATGGAGTAATTATGAAAAGTGTGTGATTTTCCTTTAGTTTTCACTTGTATATATAAAGGTAAAGAGAGAATTATACCTATTTACAAAACATTAATGGAAGCCTCCGATCAAGACATCCTATTACAAAAAATCATGTCATTTAAATTAAACTTCATGAATCTTCCTAACGAAAGTTACATACTGGCCATAAATTATAATAGAAGCTCTAGGTACGTGTATACCTTACTTACTGCTTAAATTTGCTTAAGATAGAATCATAAACTGAGTAACTGGCTATCCAACTATTAAAATTGTTTGTTACTTGTGTGTGACTGTTGGTATTAAGTAGGGAGTACTCATATTACTATTGCGGTAACCCGATGATCCTTATATGCTATTATTCTGAGCGAAGTTACACCTGGAAATGATATGGGTAGATGTAGGCATTATGGTATCGTAGTTATTGAGGAATACCCAATAACCAATATATAATTATATGTATACGTATATGTATATTCGCGTGTGTCTTAAGATACATAGTTATTCTTTTTTACGTTTGACAGATTATTTGATCAAGGTGTTTAAACTGATTGTGAGTTGCATCTTTAATATGTATTGTATGTGGAATTCGATGGTCGAACACATGCATGTGTTCATGGTATATCGTACTAGGTTTCGATTTAATCCTTTATCCTTTTCAAGTACAAGTGTCATATTTTTGTTTATGAGTATAGCATTGACGACTTGCTAATGGAACATGGGAATGAGAGCGATGCTAGAGTTGGTGAATTTCATAAATGTAGTGATCTAGTTAGCTATTAATATGGAACATTAGTAGAGAGCACAATTGTTGTGTTGACTATATGTAATTGTTTCTAGAATTGATATGATATGTACTTGAATATATGTCATTATTGATATGTCCATTAAACCATTAGCGTTGTCAATACTTCCTTTATATGTGGAGCTTCAATTGATTTGGTGTTATATAGAATAAAACTTATGTATATTTAGATTCATTTATTTAATTTGAAGATAATTAACAAAGCCTTAACATGTTTTTTTTTTTTCCAATATTTATTCCTGATCCCTATCCCTACCATTTCCATTTCTATTTTCTAGATTTTAGTATGTCTAATTTATTAGTTTGACATTGGTTTAGCATATGTTTTATGTGTGTTTCAATAAGACTATTTGTTAAGAATAGATACACATGATAAACAGATATTTTTACTTATAAATAGATCATACAAATCAAACATAGATAAGATATAGATGCAGATAAGATACAAATGGAAAACAAATCATCTAAACATACCTTAAATACTAAATAATGGGTTAATGTCAAAAATAGTACCTGAACTTTTGCAAAAAAATTAATCAAGTGTTGGGAAGTCTGATTTTGAACAATTTAGTACCCAAACTATAGCAAAAAATTCCAATCAGATACATGAAATTTGGTTTTGAATGATTTGGTACCTAAACTAAGTTTTTATGTACATTCTTCCTATCTAATTGAACCTGCTTTATATAGGAAAAATGTATACGAAAACTTACTTCGGGTACAAAATTATTTAAAACAAAACTTCGAGTAGGAAAAATGTATATAAAAACTTACTTCATGCATCAAATTGTTCAAAATCAAATTCCAGGTTCCGATTGAATTTTTTGCGAAAGTTTAGGTTCCATTTCTTACATTATCCCCTAAATAATTGGTAGGAGTTATATGAATTCGTGGCTATATTATAGCACCATCATAATATTATTCTTATTTATAGAATCTCAATTATTGATTACATCTAACAATATATTAATAAGGAAAAATTATTAAAAATTATGGGAATGAAAATAAAAATATCCATTTGTTGTAAAAGAAGTTCTATTTTTCTATCTTCATCTTTTAGGTCGAAATGACTTTAGATATCCTTGTTGAGCCATAATGATTTGTAAATAAAAAGGCATAAGTTATGAGGAGTGCAGTTAATTTTTAAGGTTAAAACTTTTCATGTACATAATTTCAGCTATTTGCATTACTATTTGATAGAGGAAAAATGCAAAAATCATTTAGAGCATTACTTTTATATGAATATATTTAAATTAATCCTTAAATATTGACCTTGTTATAAATTAATTTTTATGAACTTTTAAATATTGCAAACAATCTCCTAAAATTTCATAAAAAAGTAAATTTGATAATTTGAAAGACGTTTACTATTGAAGTTAAAATAAAAAAACGTATTAAATTAACATCTGGGAAATGTTAATATAAACTTTGAAACATTCGAAGAGTTGTTTTCAAGTCAAGTTTAAAGTTTGATGATTTTTTAATGTTTAAAAGTTAAAATAATATCTTCACCGAAATTAAAGTTTAGGAATTATATGTACTTTTCCATTATTTTACTTTAGGGTTAAATATAAAAACACCATCTAAACTTTAGAAGTGACGCGGATTGGCCCTCTGAATTTTGAAAGCATGATTTTTGACTTCTTGAACTATGAACAATTTACAAATCATGA
The DNA here is from genome assembly GCA_024138025.1 of Combretum micranthum. NCBI lineage: Eukaryota > Viridiplantae > Streptophyta > Magnoliopsida > Myrtales > Combretaceae > Combretum > Combretum micranthum. The sequence continues at coordinate 1,552,203 of JAMXBD010000099.1, read as the reverse complement.
CATTTTATACTTTTCTATCAAACAAGTACAAATTTTATATTAATTTTAGGTGTATTTTTTTATACAACATTCGCACAAATTTGTACGGAAAAGGACGATATGTCCTTGATTTGTAAATTGTTTATAGTTCAAGAGGTTTCGGAGAGTCAATTCGCTACCTAAAGTTTAAAAGGTGTCTTTGCATTTTTTTTTCCTTTATTTTATTTTAGATGTTATTTTTGTTATTATTATGTTTTTACATGTTTCCTTTTAAATAGGGCATCGGCAAGTAATTTCTCTATTTATTGGTTTCATTTGTATAAGAAGTTATTTAATTAATTGCCAGCATATCCAAAGGCTCATACTTCAACTTATTTCTATAAATACGTATATTTATAATTTTTTCGAACGTGAAAACAATGAATGAAAAACATTACTTTCTCTCAAATCAGTGTTACGTTTGTTAATCACTCCAAAAAAATATCGTGTCTATGGATGCATCTCTTGATCAGTCCATCTCATGCCTAAGAATATTTGATATCTGAATTTTATCAATCTATACAATTAATTATCTAAAACTTAAAAATATTAATCTTTTTTTTCAAAATTTTTCGAGCTAGTTTATAGTATCATGATGAGATAGTTAATTGCAAAAATCAATAAAATTAAAGTAGCAAATTGAAATATTTAGCAAAGTTTAAGTAGTGCATCAACATTTTTAAATTTCAGTAATTTACTACACAAATTAATAAAATTCCAAAACCTAGTTCCTGAGGATACATGGCGACAATATAGTTAATTGAATTCTTTTACTTTCAGGTTGTCCTGGCATTCGACTTCAATGATGATTTCAGGGATTTTGGCAATACAAAAGTGGCCACTGATGAAATTATTTTCCATCAAGTCTCTATGCTAATCCATATTATTTGGGTGTAAGGTGTTGTTAGTATGTCAATATTATAGGTTTGGGGCAATACATGGGTAATAGTTAAACGGAATTTCAACTGAGTTGATCACGGCTGGTTTGATTTAAGTGTCTATTCCACATATATTCTTAATCCGTAATCAACTTTTCCATATATTCATTTTGTTGATTTATTTCATTGTTGAATTAAATTTTCGTATTCCTGCTTATACATATTGTTTTCATCCTTTTATAAATTAATTTGATTTCACTGTTGACTGTCCTACATCATGATCTCACATAGTTAATTTCAAATCCCTCAATTAAAATTAAATTAAGAAAAATGACCAGCTTCGTTTTCCTTAAAACTATAGATTTTTTTTTTTTAATAACAACATCTGTTCGTGGTAGCCAACTACCTTCTCGCACACTATTGACAATTATGTGGTTTATATTATAAAAATCTAAGATAATTATATTCATAAAATATTTCTTGTTTATCAAGGTAATGCCTTAGTTTATTTACTTTAATTTTGGAAAATTGATAATGGGTCATAATTAGGTAATATTCAAGGGTTCGAGGTTTTTAGTGTTACGCAATTCAATGCAAGAGTTTTAGGGTATGATTCATTAGTCATTTTGGCATTTTGGTTTTATTAATTTATGGTTTTTTAAAAATGAATATAAATAAAAAAAAACAGATATTTTATTAATAAATAAATCAAATGGATCAAATACAGATAAGATACAATAAAGATTAAAATCAACAATCCAACCAAATCCTTAATTTCAACATAGATAAGCCCCAACCAATCAATCACAAGTATCTTTTGGTCATGAGCAAGTTGCGTGAACATAAGAACGATCTTAGTAAAATCTAATCGAGCTCATAAGGAATTATTGTCACATTTAAAAAGAAGCTTGTTCAAAATTAGCACGTTTAAAAACTAGTACCTGAATTCTACGAAAAAACAATCTTCAATATCATTATTCTCAGCAATTTGAAAGTGTTGGGCAGGGAAAAATTCATTAAACCATGTTTAGTTTGCAAAATAAAGATGATATTGGACAAATTTCAAGATTTTGCTTTGAAACAAAAGATAAAATAAAACCCCTTAATCAAGACTTAAACCAGTCGTAAGATCTTAAAATTCGAGACGGTAGAGCCCGCCATGTGCCCATGGACATGGTGAAATTCAAGCCAACTAATCATCACTACTAATATTTATAACTCCAAAACCTCATAAGCTATATCCACAGTTACTTCACTGATACAATGGCTCCGCCTGTACAATAAATACCAGCAACAACAGCATCTCCCTAACCTATACATATCTATCTTTACGAGTAGACACGTCTCTAGGTCGGATCCAAATCAAAACCCGAGCGGATCCGCTAGGTTGGTGCGTCCAACCTAAGTTGATGCCGTAGACCTAACAAAACCACCGGATCCCCACATTTCCTTATTAAAAAAAAAAAAAAAAAAAAACCTGCACCGGCCATTTAACTTTATAAAGGAATCTTACATTTAGTCAACAATGAATAATAAGGGCTTCAAATAATGGTGAAGACTTCACCAATGCCAAAGACAAATGGAAACAGTAAAAGCAAAAAATAATGCTAACGTACCTGTAAGCCTACAATGCTATATCATATAGAGTTTATGTTGGTCTACATCAACATGTGAATGCTAGACTTTCTTTTGAAAACTGAGGTGCAAAATGCGCAAAATGAACAAAAACAGTGCAACAAAATTTACAGATGCTGAAATTTTCAAAATTTGAAATTTATTCTTCTGCATGTGAACAAGGTAAACGCAAGAAGCCTGTATAAATACCATTGTTGTCAAAACTGGCCCGGACCGACTGGTTCAACATAGTTTGACCAGAACCGGCACTAATCCTGGGCCGAGTCTTTCTAAAAACTTGTTTTTGCATCGAACCGGTAAGACTTGGGTGGACCCCGTCAACTTAGGTGGTCGAACCAGGAACCCAAGAGGTCGAACCAATCGACCTAGATCGGTTGACCTGGGCCAAAAAAACAAAATAAAAAAAGTAGAAATTCAAATATTTATTCATACCTTATTATAAATTTATAAAATATAACCATTATATCATTTTATTTAATAATTAATTGATAAATTTGATCCTAATATAGATTTAATTTAGTGATGTCATATATATTGGTCTTTCATAATTAAATTATCCTTATATTTTTACTTTTTTGTGACCTCAGTTCGACCTTCGGTGGAACTTAGTTTGACCCTTCGACCCCTGACCCTAGCTTATCTAGGTCAAACCCCGGTCCGATTCTGACAACATTGATAAATACAGATGTAACCTCATAAAGTTTTTGTAGATATACAAACATGAAAAAAAACTTTTCGCGCTAACATTCTGAAGACGAGCATAAAATTCATTGCAACTTGTGTTTAATATTTTTAAGTGTCTCTTCTTATTATATTTCTTGTACCATTCATTTCAAGTATTTGTGAAATTTCATTTTTTTTATTGCAAATCCATACTTGCTTTTTTATCCCCATTGCACAATATGGCATCATTCTTCCGATGTAGCTTCTCAAGAAAAAGCAAGGACAAAAGCAAGGCGCCCACCTTAACATCAAATTTCGAACGACGACACCATACCACAGATGAAGATCTCGACTACATTGATAATCCTAGTATGAACGAAGTACAACAAGAGGGATATCCTGCTATCCTACCTGGATTTAAGGAAAGAACTTGATGTGCATCAATTTACTATTAATTGAGATGCAATAGTTGAAGCAGATAAAAGGCCAACAGCTTTCTCCTCATGTCATGATGTCTTTTAGTTTTTAGTCTTTATTGCTTATAATTATTATTAGTCGTCTTTATTAGTAGTTATTGTCAATCTTTAATGTCATATCTATTAGTCTTTATTAGTCTTTAATATCATTTGATTACCTTTCATATTAAGATAATTAGATGTAGAAAGTTATTGTCATAGTTATTAATCTTTATTATCATATTTAGTAATTAGTTCTTTTGTCATTAATTATTCTTTTGGGGAACTATTATAAATACCTCTTTTTGTATTGAGACTGAGAAGCTTTTGAGATATTGAAAACCTATTAGAGAGTTCTTTCACTATTTTTTACTCTTATCAATCAATTGTTTGATTGTGGCGAGATCCTATCCTTATCGATCCTTGATTGTGGCGAACGACCTGTTCTTATCAATCCGATTGGATTGTGGCGAACACACCATTCGATTTCACTTGTGCGTAATATCGGGTAAGAGCAAGTGTAGTTTGGATTATTATTGGTGAGTCATATCCAATAATAGTGCCATCCATATCTTTTATGTCTTGTTTCATAAACACCCAAAAACCCATAAAACATCATTTTTATTTTGTTTAAGCATTTGAATTTGAGATTCGCTATGTGCCTATTCGAGATCATTGTGCGTTGCGTTTTAGGCACATCATATTTTGGTATTAGAGCTTACAACGACTGGGCCATCGAGTACACAACGACGAATATATCTAACATCATGATTGGTGGAAAATCATGGGCGAAACAGATGCAGGAATTGGCTATGATGATGAACAACGTGATGACAAAGATGGATCAAATAATTGCGGTACATAAGCATTTGAATAATCAACCACCACCATTGATTAATCCCCAGGTAGTATCTCAATCTCTTGAGATGGGTGATGATGATGATTGGAAACTTAAATGTAAAAGATGCTTAGGTCGTAGACATCTTGAAATTCAATGTCCAAATAAATATGCAGTAAAACTTGTCAATGGAGTTCCTATAATTGTTGAAGAAGATGAAATTGAGAGTCAAGTGCAACAACATGAAACTTCTGTGATGGTTAAAGAAACTGTTGTCATTGATATTCATGAAACTAAAAGGATTCCTACAGTTATATATGGAGATGGTGAAACTAAAGTTGTAGAAGAAATTGGTGAAGAGGAATTTGGCAAAAGTATTGATAAGAGTGCAATTGATGTGGATGATATAGAGAATATCAATGTTATAGAGACTATACAAATTGATAATGACTTAGAGTTGCCTATTGAAATGTGTGAACCAAGATCTGAGCCACTTTCCTTGACACTAGGAACCACCGAACATGACAAGCCAATATTATTGAGTTCTCTTACTATTAATTTGGATGAATGCAACCTTCATGATGAATTCTTGTTTTGTGCTGAGAAGTCCACATATCATCATCTGTATGTAGCTTAATGGTGGAGAGCTTCTATACGAATGTGTACGAAAATTATATATGGGATCCAAGATGGTGCATTGATTGGGAACTACCATTCAAGAAAAGATTTGCACATCAAGGATTGGGAAAGAATATGAGCTGAGCATTGCCGGGAAATTTTATTCGACTATTTTTAAGTTTTGTACGTTTATTTTTCATCTAGGTGGATATATTTCCAACAAGATTTGAGGGCAAATCTTCAACAAGCCTGCTAGAATGATGTGCATCAATTTACCATTAATTGAGATGCAATAGTTGAAGTAGATAAAAGGCCACAGCTTTCTCCTCATGTCATGATGTCTTTTAGCTTTTAGTCTTTATTGTTTATAATTATTATTAGACGTATTTATTAGTAGTTATTGTCAGTCTTTAATATCATATCTATTAGTCTTTATTAGCCTTTAATGTCATTTGATTACCTTTCATATTAAGATAATTAGATATAGAAAGTTATTGTCATAGTTATTAATCTTTATTATCATATTTAGTAATTAGTCCTTTTGTCATTAATTAGGTCTCTTGGGGAACTATTATAAATACCTCTTTTTGTATTGAGACTGGGAAGCTTTTGAGATATTGAAAACCTATTGGAGAGTTCTTTCCTTGTTTTTTACTCTTATCAATCAATTGTTTGATTGTGGTGAGATCCTGTTCTTATCGATCCTTGTGATCGTAGCGAACACACCATTCGATTTCACTTGTGCGTAATATCGGTTTAGAACGAGTGTAGTTTGGATTATTATTGGTGAGTCATATCCAATAATAGTGTCATCCATATCTTTTATTTCTTGTTTCATAAACACCCAAAAACCCATAAAACATCATTTTTATTTTGTTTAAGCATTTGAATTTGAGATTCGCTACGTGTCTATTCAAGATCATTGTGCCTTACGTTTTAGGCACATCAGAACTCCAATATATCATCTCATTAATGAGGAGAGACAAGAATCGAATGATATAGAGATTTTAATAGGAGGGCAGGGAGGAGAACCAAAAAGTCGATGGTGAAGAGCTAAATGAACTAATCCCTAGACCAAATTCAAGTAAGTCACCACGACCACTTAAATTATCTATATTTACGATGCATTTCAAGAAAGTTGAAAGACCCTATGGTAAAATCTGAGTATACTGCAACTATTGTACGACAAGTTATGTGTGGAAGATTGGTGAAGGATATGGCAGTTTCACCAAACACCTGTGAAACAAATATCCCTCCAAGTTCGGCATTGAATTAGGCCAGCAACAATTGTTAGGAAGTAGCAATGGCTCCAAAAAGGATACAAGTTATTTTGATTTAGTACTGAAAAGTATAAAGATGTTATTTCAAAAACGACCAAGGCACCTAGTGAACATCCAGACTTGAGACATTTAGTAGAAGACACACTTAATCCTCAAGCACGCCCCTATGGTTGAACAACGATGCATTACACATCAAACAGCTTTACAGGGATGATAGATGGAACTAAGAGGTATTTTTCAGCAACCATGATACATGTGTTTCGACTTGTTTAGAATTTGAATCGGTAGGTGGAGCGAAAATCATGGGTATCACTTGTCATTAGATAGGTGATAACCGAATACTTAATAAACGTCTCATTGAATTAAGAAAAATGGATGGCGCACACACTACACAAAAGATATATTCTACAATAAGGCAAGTTCTTTTAGACTGTTTCTTAATGAAGAAAATATTTTCAATTGGCTTTAATAGTGCATCTGCAAATACTATAAGTATGTGTGACCTTCATAACCTTTGTCAGCCCACATTAGGTGGTACTTTTTTCCATATTAGATGTGTATGTCACATTCTTAACTTGAGTGTAAAAAGTGAAATAGACTCACTACAGTTGAGATATTCACCTATTAAACTAAGCATTGATTACACAACCGATCATCCATCAGTAATCAGGACATGAAAAAAATTTTATCTTCAACAAAGAGTGAGGCCTAGGAAATTTCAAAAAGATATGGTGTATAAATGGAACTCAACTTACCAACTATAAAGAATAGTTATGCAATACGCTGGGTTGCATGTTTTAATTTGATTTATGTTGAAAGTTTTTTATGATTGTACAAAGACATTTTCTTAGGTATATTCCCCAACTGTTCACTTGTTTTTACTAGACGCACCTAATGTTGCAAGCACTTTAGCCAAGTTCCAATATGATGGACTGCTGCAGTTAAATGTGCACAACATGACATGCAAGTGGCTTTCGTACTATCATCACATCCCAATGATATGTAATATTGCATGGGTATTAGACCCATGTCGCAAATTCGAAGGGCTTAGTGGACTCCTTGAGGAGTATTACAAGAATATTAATACCTTGTCAGACAATGAGGATATGTAATCTATTAATTATGCATTTGTTGCATACGAGACAAAATCTGTTTTAATTAAATTGCACAAATAGTCCAGTAATACATATGGAGGATAGGGATTGGTTATTGAATCAATACCTTCATCCAAACCACCAATCGCAGATGACGTTGCACTAGGAGATTTGTTCGTACTCACACAGTCACATGCATGGAAAAGGTATAAAGGTGGAAACTGCAGTATAAATGTATCGAAATGATAGTTACCTCAATATAGAATTTGAGTTCAATGATAACACTAGTGTGAGGGACTTTGACATTTTGGAATGGTGGAAATGACGCAAAAAAACATTTCCAATTCTATCCCACATCGCAAGACAGGTACTTATAGCTCCAGGCTCCACGGTTGCGGTGGAGCAGGTATTTAATTGTACAGGTAATATATTGGATGACCACAAGATACGTGTGACTCTAGTAACAGTTGAGGTGGTAGCTTGTGTTGACGACCAGAGTAAGGCAGAAAGACGGCTGCAGCAGATTGCAGTGGTAACCAACGAGGAAGATGAGTACTTCTGCCACTACAGCTCATCGAGATAAAGCACTGTGGTAGGCACTCCCAACATAACCCAAGGTGAGTAGTTCTTATAATTTTGTTCGAATTCAAATACAATATGTATACTAGAGCAATCTAATTTCAAAAATTAGAAAATCGAAAATGGTGCTTTTGGAAATACATAGGTAAATAAATAATTTTTCAAAATTATGTGGACCAAAAATATTTTTCTAAAATTGCTATAAATTACTAATTACTTATAACATCATATTTTGACAATTAAAATTAACGAACACACTAAATATTTTATAAAAAAAATTTAAAAATACCTAAACTACATAAGTCTGATTCTAAAATTTAGATACGTAAGTACTTCTGGGCCATCGAAAAATGTCAAATGAATTGTGTTTTGCAATGTTGTTTTTTTTTTCCCTCTAATTACATGTATATATGTAGATAAGGTATAATGTCCTCGTCACACCTATAAGATGCTAATCATATTATTATGTAATATGAAGAGTATACTTGATTTTTTCAAAAGTTTTTTTTTTTTTTGTATCTTAAATGTTGAAATATTTTTTTCTCAAAAATAAGTATTATAATTAATGTAATGTATGAGGAATGTGGTTTTTATATTTTTTGAGAAGGGTTTAACCTGGAGTGGACCCACCCTATGACCCGATGAGTCCCCGAGTCCTACCTGCCCTACCATAGTGAGGGGGGCAGTTCCGTGTCCTGTATTTGAGGACTCAGACCTAGCAGTTCGGGTGGCAAGTTGAACTTGAATCGCCTTGGGGCATGTCTATCCACGAGGCAAGTTTGAACAGCGACCCACCTCGTCCTGCCTCATAGGTTTTCATTCCATCATGGATCTATACAAGCCTACAAGTCCAAGCTAGTCCATCTAGCTTAGGCATGTAACAAGCCGAACTCGAGTAGGTTGGCTCATTTTAAGCTTGACTTGGCTTGAACACAATTAATAAATGAACTAAGATCGAGCCCAGACTAAAGCTTGTTTAGTTAAATGAGCATAACCTAAGCTTTTCTCCAATTTTAGTTTTTTAGCCATATTAGTCTCTAGAGACACAAAAAAAAAAAAAATAAAAGCTCAGACACTATTTTGCTAAAAATGCAAAGTAAAAGTACTTTGAATGCTTTTTTCCAACATTAATTTATTATATATAATTATTTGTATTAATATATTAATATGACATTATTTATAATTGTTTTTATTAATATAATACTATATATATAATTATCTGTGAAAACGGGCCACGCTTGAGCTTCGGCTCACAAATCCTTTGCAAGCTCAAGCTTGTACTTTTCATACTCATTAAAAGTTCAACTTGGATTGAGCTCATTAATTTGTTAAACAAGTTAAACTCAAGTCTTCAAAAGCTCCAATCGTTTAAAACCTTAATTCGGGCTGAATTATGGACCCAATGGGTCCAATCAATTTGGAGTTAAAAACAAAAAGACAAATTAAAATATATATAAAAAATAATTTAACATATATAGTAATTAATAAAAAAATTTAATAAAAAAGTAAACAAAATTTAATATTTAGACTATTTTTCAAGTGAATAGAAATAAATTATTATTTCTTCATAATAAATGTGTTGTTAATATCAACACAATAAATAAATGTACTCCAAAAACATGTTTGGTTTGTTTTATATAGAGTTCTACCAAAATAACAATATCACTTGTTAAAAATGTGGGACTCCCTTTTTCTTTTATAATCTTCTTTAAAGTCTCTAAAATATATTTTAGTCCCACATCAATAATATTATAGCTAAAATGGAATTTTTTTGCGCATAAATAAATGTTTGTAAACTATATAAAAAAGTATCAACGTTTGAGGGTAAGTTCATTTAAGGTATCAATGTTACAAGTGGTTAAAAAAAAGAATCATCATTTAAGGGATACATTATTTTAAGGTATCAATACTTCAAGTGGTTAAAAGAAACGTTTTGCAAAGTAAGTCAAATAAAATATCAATAATTAACCATGGATGAAAAAGTAAAGAATCTTAATTGAAATCTAATCTAAACATGGATATCTTAAATGAACTTTGCAAAACATTAAAATCTTATTTGATTATATTCCAAAATATTGATTCCTCTATTTAACCAAACGAAACATTGATATCATAAATGAACTTACCCCAAACATTAATATCTTCTAGTGTAATCTATCCAAATAAATATATATATCCTTAATAATTCCATATGGAAATAGGCTAAATACTATAATATTCTTGATCAAAATTTTATTTTGAGTTTCAAATTTTATTTAATTAAACTTCTTTGTTTTTATTTTTGTTATACGGTTTTCTAAGAAATTGTGAAAAGGCTAGTTTGGATTAGATTTGACGAGCTCATGTTTTAAGAATTAGTCCAACCTGGACAAGTCAAGACTGGTTCTTTAAATTTTGATCCAAGACCCACCGATTTCGAACTAGTTCTATACCCATAGCCAAATATATAGCTAACAACATAAAAGGGTTTATGCCCAAATAGAAAGACCCTAAATAATATAACAATAGAGCTCTTTAACTCTTTGTATCACTTTCAAATAGGTAGCTAAACACTTCTGTTTATAGAAACTTCAAAAAGCATAGTCGTTGCTCCCTAGAAAGTCTTCCAACGGTTGGACGTAGAAACTCCCAATGGCTAGTTTTTAGCCTATCAATGAGTCGGTGCAAGTCATACCTGCGTTCTCCCCTTTGATCTCCACTAATCAAAAGCTTCCACAGATTTTCCTTGTATTGGCTCACTGGTCCAAAACCTACTGGCTCACTAGTGTCCATAACTCTTACACACTCTACAGAAACATCAAACACAAAACAAATACTAACATATATTGCACGATGTAGCTTAAATATATTAAAAACATGTTTTGTTTATTTAATGCAACTTAACTAAGTAATTGAGTATTTGTGCAACGCATTTTCTCATCAAAACAAGATTTCACCTCTACATGGTTCAACAGTCTCTCCCTTTTTTATGTGAACCATTATTACACAACATTGTTACCCCTCCAACTTAGCACTCCCCCTCAATTGAGCATCTGGGTAAATGCACACATTAAAGGATCCCAAATTGCACTTAATAAATAATTCATTTTAGCACACAAAACACAAGCCTAGCTTTTTTTAAAACAACGAAAACTTTGCTTTAAGACATAGTTAAGCATTAAATCTTGGAGATTGTCTCTAATACCAATTGTTAGAAAACCATGTACCACTAAGCTATTACTAACATGTAGAAGCTGTAAGCCGGGTTTCTAAATCGATTTTAATTTCACTTAATCCATCATTATCTCTTTTATAATTTTATAAATAATTTCAACAACAATAATAATGAGATAAAGAAAGGGGAAGATCATACCGATATTTAACATTGATTTCAACCCGTGTCCTTAGTCTCCATGGTCTACAAATAATGTCTCACTTAAAGAAGACTTCACACTTCACATTCATGACATTTGCCTCACAAAGAGGACTTCAACACTGACTCATGATGAGGACTTTATATAAATTTCTCAACACTTGAGGACTTCTCCTACTACCTCAATATACGAGGACTTCACTAAAACATTCAAAAACAAAGATTTGAATAGTGACTTACAATATTAGCTCATTAATCTCACTATAGCACATTTCACATTTTCACTCAATAAAAACAAGCACAAATTCAGATAGTATTTTCACATAATCTCTACCAATTAAGCCTTACTCTCTTATGCAAAAACACTCAAACACTTCTATTTATAGACACTTCTAAAATCTTAGCCGTTACTCCCCAAAAAGTCTTCCAACGGTTGGATGTAGAAACTCCCGATGGCTGATTCTTAGCTTATTGGCGAGTCGATGCAAGTTGCTTCTGCGTTCTCCCCCTCGATCTCCGCTTATTAAAAGCTTCTATAAATTTTCCTTTTACCAGGTCACTGGTCCAAAACCCACTAGTGCCAGTGTGCCTAACTCTTACACACTCAACAGAAACATCAAACACAAAACAAATACAAACATATATTGCACAAGATAGCTCAAACATATTGAAAACATGTTTTGTTTATTAAATGAAACTCAACTAAGTGATTAAGCATTTATATAATGCATTTTCTCATCAAAACAAGATTGTAACATCCACATGGTTCAACACATTGGACACAAAAACAAGCATTCACACTTATAAACTTTTCAGTCCAATATCTGTTGATATTGATTGATTAAATTAGATCATTTACATCAAGATACCCTTAAGTTTATCATTTAAAAATGGTTTATCTTAACATTAGTACTTAAATTGTATTTCAAGATGATTTTTTATGATTCGAGTTTCCAATAAAATTTCTAAGCCAAAACTTACTTGGTTAAGTTTATAATTTCAAGTTATCAAAGTTAATAAAAAACCACATGGTTTAGCAAATACCTCTAAGACTTAAGGTAGATTAGGTAGTTACATTATTTCTAAATATGACACAACAAATGCAAACTTAAGAGCAGATGATGCAAAAGTTAACAACTTAATGCAAGTATGTTAGCCAGTAGGGACTAATGATAGGCAATGTAGAGGAGAGACCTAGTCAAATAGTTGACTTATTTGGATATATGCATCCACTAAAGTTGTTTTCAATAGCTTTTGTGGACTCATTGAAAAGGAAATGATAAATTTTATAGTTGAATATGCTTTTAAAACTTATGATGTGACTGAAAAAAATAAGGCAGATTATGTTGTTTTTATATTAGAGGAATCTACTATAGATAAGGAAAAGTGAGTCTAGCATTTAGTTACTCAACCTATCACATTTGAACTTTTTAGAGATGTTTTCCAACGAGATAATTTCCTAAAGGATGATCACCAAATTCTTTAGCATGAAACAAGAAAGAAATTTTGATGGAAGAGCAAGGGGCATAATTAAACCAACTACTAGAGTTCATACTTGAGGTATTCAAAGAAGAATTGTAAAAGGTTTCTTTATAAAAGAGGACTAGGAATACAAGTACTGAAACATTTTATAAAAGTAAATTACGGTTAAGATAGATTCGACAACAAGTCTAAAACTAGACACTCTACCAATCATGAGGAAACTTGGTGACTTAGAAGACCAAGAAATAGTTTTCACTATGAAAACTAGTGCTAAAGTTGAGAATAGAGTTATAACACAAGGTAAGTGTGAAGTGATTTGGCTTTAGAAGCTGTTGCACAAGTCCTGTGCGAAGTTTGAGCATTGTAGTTAAGGTTCTAGTCCAATATGGTCGAATGAAACATGCTAAACTACAATACCATTTTATCAGATTACCAATTGAAGGTGGTCGAATCAAGATGCAACGTGCTTTGATCCACAATAAAAAGACCTTATATTTTTGCTAAAGTTCCATCAGAACAAACTTTCTTAATACTTTTATGCAAGCTTGATATGGTAAATATTACTTCTTAGGTTTGAGAGGGGGTAATAGAAAAATGGTAATTTTTTTTGTTATGTATTTAATTCTAATTGGGGTTTTTGATTTCGTTTTACCGTATTTTATATTTTTTTTACGAGTATAAAATTTTTTAGGGTTAAAATCACAGATGATCTTTGAACTTCGATAAGATATACAATTAGATAAATAAACTTTAAAATTGATTAATTTAATATTAAAATAGCTTTTCATGCATGCTAACAGTACCTCTATAAAGTTCTTTTAGATACTAAACTGGTCAATTTTAAAGTTTATTTATTAAATTGATAAATTTTAAAATTTAGGTATTAAATTAATCATTTTTAAAATATAGGCACCTAATTGCATTTTTTTTTTCAAAGTTAAGGTATTCATAACATTATCCCTTTTGGTTAATGTATTTAATGTATATTTATAAGTCTCCTATCTACTAAAACATTATTATTTAATGTAGTCAACTTAAAATAATTAGACTTTGATTAGTCTCATGTACAACAGCTAACATGGAATAATCTAAGTTTTGTTCTATGTCTTTTTTTTTTCAATTTATTTTAATCCTCTTATTGTTCAATAATGGGACTTGTTCTATAACCTTTAATATATTATGAGTAAATAAAAATTACTTCCTCCTTGTTATTACTTTTTTATCCTTCAATATCCTATAAGTTTTAATAAAGTATTTAAGAAGAAGAGATCACCACTCTTGTTCTTATATCATCTTTACCATTAAAAATCTATATTGAGAGCTTATGCTGACATATCAACAATCTTATGTTGTGCTTGGATGTGTGAAAATCAATGAAAGTCAAAATAAAACTATCGGAATGAATGGAGAATGTGTATTTGGTTAATTTTATGAATGGTAGAAATGGAATGAATAGGAAGGAAAAGAAATGAAACCTTTCCACTCGACTTTGCACTTTCTTTTCACCCTGATTTTAGGCATAAATATGCGGAAATTGCTGAGGACTCTAGTAAATTACCAATAAATCCATGAAAAGAGAGAAAAATAAATAGGGCAAGAACAAAAATCTACATTTCTAACTTCTTCCGCTTATAAGACCACTAATTCCTAGAAAGAAAACAATCTCTTAAGTAGAAGTTTATGTCAAAGTTTCTATTTTTCCTTTTTAGATTCATCATTTTTTTTCCTCAAGGACTAGATGGAGATGAAAGCAAAACTTTTATAGTATTTGCACAAGAAAAATGAGGACAATTTTGTAATTTTACTTCTTTTTTTTTTTTTTTTTTGCTTATTCAATGGTACCAAGTTTTCCACTCATTTCCTTTTCTGGGAATAATGACACTGTCCAGTTAATTATCTTACTGTTAATATAAATATAGTATTTGATATATTAAATATTTTAGTAATACAATCATAGTTAGATATGAACCTTGGCCGTTAATAATTTAACAGGACTGATCTGTTAAAATTAATTATGGAATCATAAAACTTTCATTCCTTGTATCTATATTTTTTATATCCAAATGAGGATAAAAATCATATTTCCTTTTATTTCTTTTCTTTCCATGTCTTTTCCATAACTTTCATTTGATTTTCACTTTTATTTAAAATTCACCAACACTTTCTAACAAACTATTTATGCATTTTTAAATGACTAAATTTAATAGTTATGTAATAAGTTATTAAGAAAGATGCTTAAATCTTAATAACATCGTTTATGCATTTATAAACAACTAGAATTAATAATTATAAAATAAATAAGGAATGAAATAACAAATACCTAAGTTAAATATCAGTAATTAATTAAGATCCAATACTTGTTTAAGGACTTTACTTTGTTCTCTGAAGGTTCTTAATTTAGGTTCCAATACTAAGAACCTCGAAGTAAAAATTGCCTTATATTGCTTAATTGCATTACAAAAGGTACCCATATATTTTTAATAAATTATGTAAAGGACATGTATGTAACTCTTTAAGAATATAACCTATGTCCCTTTAAGTTTTTGTTTTTGTAATTTCCTCCCATGATTTGAAAATTTTAAGTATTTCGTTATCTAGAGTGGGTGGGTTTAACCAGTTCATTATACATATAAACCCTATTGTTATAATAAGTGTGATTCTTACCGCATAGATCTGTTACAAAGACTTCAACACTATTCTCACTTCTAAGTTTACATATAAATAAGAGACTACATGTGGATGTAACTGAGCAAGTTGTTGTAAGGTATCGACATGCTAAAAACCCTATGGGTCAAAAGTCAGGTTTGGACAAGAATATTCTGACTTTATGGGTTTTTAGGGTGGTTTACAAATCATAATAATGATCCCATGGAAAACTTGACGTGCCAGGTTAAATATAGTTTAAAATAATATAATGAAGTAAAATTTTAATATTGATTAAAAAAAACCTAAATCTAATGTTTTGTCACTTTCGGTCCCTTACCCATCACCATTTGCCAATTCACTTCGTCCTTCCTCAATCCTTTCTTTTCTTTATTTCCCCAAAGATAATTTGCTCCACTATTGTTGCTTTTTTTCTTTTCTTTATTTCTCCTAAGATAGTTTTGCTAGGAAACACAATAGAGGGATTTGCGTTTGCTTTTCACCAATGCAACATGAAATACCCTAAACCTCCTCTTAAGTTAAAAATTGAGTTTAGATAAATTAAATACGTCAAATGAATTATAGGATATAATTGGATAAGTTGACAGAATTAGATTAGTAATTAATTAAGTTGAAATTTGAGATTTCAAATTCTTAAACCCCCAAATATGTTGTTTTAATGTTTAGAGGATTTTTAAACCCTTAAACTTTAACCTAAATTACAATTCTTTAATCCTTATGAAATCTGAGTTCATTTGCTTGCTTAAAAATATCAGTTCTTAAGCCCAGGTCTCATAACTAAAGATGTTGATCTGAAAGTTCTAAACATTAAACCATTATTCTAAAATGTATTAATTTAAACCTTATCCTTTCTTTTTCTTTTTCTTTTATTTTTCCTTTCCCCTACCTTTCTTCTCATTCTCTTTTTCCTTCTCTTTGTTTTTCTTCTCTCTTTTCCCGTATCTTATTCCTCTTATTGTTCTTTCCTTTTCTTTGTCTCTCTCAAATTTATCTCACTAAATCTCAATTTCAAGAAGACAAGAAGAGAAATTAAGGTTAGAAGATGAAGATAGAAGAAGAAAATCAAAGCTAGGAGAAGCCCAGCAACATGAAAAAAGATTAAATTGCATGTTCTTACCTAAAGCTTGGTATAATTATTTTACTTTGTTTTGATTGTTGTTTTTGCATATATATGATAAATTGATGTTAGTTAGAAGTAAAGTTCATAATAAAATTGGTAGATGAGTGAGTTGATGAAGCTATGAAATGTTCAAATGTTAGATATGAAGTTATGGGAGTTGTATGATGATGGTGATGTGAAATTTATGTGTATTTAATGTTGTTAAGAGTCCGTGTTGAGTTGTATTATGCTTTTATGGAGTTTCAGTTGAGGTAGAATGTGTAAAAATTGATAAAAGTGGAGTTTGAAAGCAGGAAAAGTTAGTAAACCCTTATAATATGATGTGTATGGTCGTACAAGGGCCCTTACAAGGCTAGGGTTGGTGTTTTTCGTGGTATACGGGCGTACAAAGGGCTTATGGCCTTTGGTCATATGTTTTTGTGTAATATGGGCATGCAATAGCCCTTACAGGCCTCTGGTCGTATGTTTTTGTACGGCGTGCAAAAGAGCTTACTGGCCTCGGGTTCAAAATTCCCTATAGCGATGTTGTTTTGTAATTTGATCATAACTTTTCCATCCAAACTCGATTAAGGTAATTCAAAATGCTTTGGAAAGCTTAAAAAGAGGTCTACGACTTTTATGTTTTAAGTTTTGCAAATTCTAAAAGTATCAATGCCTAAATTTTAATTGATTCCAACTACTATATTTTTCAAACAAAGTTAAAAACTTGTTTACTAGTTATGTGTATGTCGTTAAGTATAAAATGAAATACATGAATGATAGTTAATGTGTTATATTAGTTGAATGATACAATTAAGCATGAGTTTATTGGATTTAAAGATTTAATAAATAATTTGATTAAATATAGAGTTAGATATAAAATAAATTTAGTTAATCAACCTAGGTTTAACTTGACTAAATGGACTTTAGTAAGCTAAAATTGACTAGATTGATAAAGTTTAATTATCTTAACATAGTAATTGGATTAAATGATTAACTCTAATCAATTTAGTTAGGATTAAGTTAAAATGAGTTAAGAGTTAATAATTAGCTTAAGATAATGAGTTGGAATAAACCAAAAATAACGTGGGGAATGTTGTTTCAAATGTATGTTTAATTAGGAAATGAATGTTTTGTATATGAATGCTTTGTTGATGCTTTTGTAATAAAGTACTATAATCAATGTGAAAAGAGATACATTGACAAACAAAGAAGAATTGTTCGTATTTTGGCAAGGCTATCTTCATAGCCATAGCGGGGTTCTTATTTAGTGTCTGATCAAATAGGATTTTAATAAAAATTTGAATAAGTGGATAATAAATATAATTTCTCATATGAGTTTAATTATTGAACACATATATAGATACTTGGTTTATATCTTGAGATGGATTCTGGCTACTTCTATTTCTATTTAGATTCTGGATTAATAAAGTATGTAGTAACTTGCATGTTAGATGCTAGGATAAGCATATTAAATGGATTAAAACTTAAAGATGGCTTAATAATCAATGAGTATTGTTTGTGCGTTTGCCGTTGAATCCAGTCCGGGAAGCTGTAACCTTGTCCGAGCAGGCACGATAGTTTAGGTGCTTAAGCCACCACTGTCATGATGCAATGACATTCATATATGACTCAGTGGGTAATTGATAGGGTGTATGGTATTGGTATAATGTTTGCTTATGCTTAAAATAATGTAATATGATTTATTTCATGTTTTATGGGGACGATTAAACTAGGTAATATTATGGATTAAGCTAAGTAAAGTTGAGTAACGACTGTTAACCCTAGATGAGATTACTTTTTCTTTATTGGTTATATCAAAGATATGAGTATTCGGGCTACTTATATTAATCCCTTGAGCTACTGTAGTTACTTAGGAACCCTAGATTCCTATCCTGAGGTAGTCATCTATAGGGCTACTGGCGCGTTCCTCCACTGCTACGGTAGTGGGTCGGGGATGGTAAATCATTTCCAAGATTACTTTGGAGTATGAGTGCTCCAATTTTGATTTGTTTAACTTAAAGTAAAGATAATAACCTATTGTTACTACATTATATTTAGTTAAGTTCGTGTGTGCCTGTGTTACTGTATACTGAACTTCGACTCATTATTGTTGTTGTTCTTTTTCCAGGTGTTGTGTTAATGAAGAAGATGATGTTGATGATGATGATATTGTTGTTGTTGATGATGATTGATGGTGATGATGATGATATGTTGATGACTGGATGATGATGATGTGTTAATATTAATAAGGTGATGCTTGGTTCGGGTTTTAGGGTGATGTTAGATGAGTGTACTGAGTAGGACCGTGGCTTTTATTTTGTTTGTTTTTGTTTAAGAGCTGGATTTATATTAATGGCTTAGTTGAGAAGCTCATATGTTTTGTAATATCTTCAAAAGCTTTGTTTTTGGGAAAGGATCTACTCTTGAAAGTAGATTATAAAATGTTTTTATAAAGTTTTGTTTCTTAAAAAGTTAGTCTACTCAGGTGAGAGGAGAACATAAAGTTTTTTCATAAAGTAAACTTTAAATCATTAAATCAAGTTGTTAAATGTTAAAAGAATATAACTATATGATTTCATAATTCTAAAATCGATTAGCAAATGTTCACGATAAACATATCATTCAAGGAAACTTGAGCGTGTAACATATAAAGTATTCTAGGTGATGGTAATGCCTTAAATAAATTCTAGGGCGTTACATAACATGTTAAAGTTTCTTCCACGCTAGTGTGAGTCATGATGACCATTCAACAAACATCATCTCTTTTAGATGATGGCGAGGATCTTGAGTCATCATCTCTTATATATCTTATAGAGTTAATAGATTTTTATTAATCAATATCATTTTCTTTTTTCAGTTGCTTATTTTTTTAATTAAAAAAGCTATTATATTATATTCTAATGTAATGATGGATAACATTTTGAATCTTTGATGGAGTAAAATGGTAATAGCTTTGGCAATATATATATATATATGTATATATTTTTTGACGTTAATTGCTAGAAGAAAACAGTAAAAGAAAAAGGTAAAAAAGGGGAAAATAGAGAGGAAAAAAAACATAACTGGGTCAATGTATAGGATATGTCAGGATCAAAACTTTATAGGAGTAGATTTGGGCATTACAAAAAAAAAAGAAAAAAAGAAAAAGAAAACCTTATAAGGTCGTAAGTCGGATTTGAACAACCTTATTATAGGGAACCGGGGCAAGTTACATTCCTAGCTACATATGTTTGAAAAAAAGTATGTATATATTTTACGAATGTAATTATTTTAGAACTTTTACAATACTTATTGTTCTATTGTCAATTTCAAAAGGTTAAAGTCACATTTAGTTACAGGGAGTTTCTACGGTCCCGTTAACAATATAACTATTAAAATACATATAATAAATTGAATATTAACTATTTTAGTAATTAATATTAATAAAAAAAAGCAAAAAACACAAAACTATTGGTTTTAGTAAAAATAATTATTTTAATATATAATACTTAAAATTACAAACTCATTTTTTTAGGTACTGATTTATTTTCTTCACTTTTCACTTTACATAATATCGCTTGCTTGGATCTAGTAGGGGCTAGATTAGTTGACGATGGGCTTAGAGTAGCATAAGTGAACTTACAAAACAAGAAGTTTGTTAGTAGTGCGACGGGGCCACTCTAATGCTTAAGTAAATATCTGCCATAGAAAGCCCATAAAATAAATAGGATAAAATGGTTCTTATGCGGCATTACCTTGATTTGGGGTGATTCGATCATATATATAAATGATTGGCCTGGTGGTTATGTTAATCATAGACGAGTGAGCAGTTGGTTTGGCGGTTATATTTATAGTGGGCATTGGATAGTAAGCTTGATAGTTATCTCTATTGTGGGCGATCGTGTGGTGTCACGATTCTACACTATGCAGATTGATTTCGACCAAGTCATGGTATCCGAGCGGAAGTGTCTCGAAGCCATTTGAGTATTGCTCTTAGGTCGATAAAGGGGAAAGTTTATCGATGAGGTCTAAGGCCATGTCCTTTGGCTTGGCCCAATAAGATGAAAGGCTCTATTCGAATAGGCCCAACATTACGAATGGACCATCAACACATAATAATCAACTCCTTTACTTTCATAAACTAATTTGCATACTAATTCAAGATTTACTCTTTTTCTCAACCAACTCCCTTAACAACCCTATTAAAACAATTATATACAAAAATATATATACTAAATTACAATATGTTATTTTTATATTTTTAGTAATTTAACTAATAAATTATTCTTAATATGTTCGTTTTTTCTATCAAATATATGTAACATAAGTGCACTATCCACTAGTTTAATTTTAAGGCCTTATTTGGCATGATGGAATGACTTAGAAAAGAAAGATTGTGGAAGGAAGGAAAGTTGAGAGAATACTTTCATGTGCTTGGATAATGAACAAGAGGAAAATGGATAAGATGTTAATTATATAAAAGACAAAATAAGATATAATAGTAAATTACTTATATGCCCATAAAAGATTATATATAATTTAAAAGAAGAGTACAAGGGTAGTTTAAAAAAATTTTCCCTTTCCTTCCTTGGACTTTGTTTGGCTTGATGGAATGAATTATGGTAAAAAGGATTATGGAAGGAAAAAAAGTAGAGGGAATGAATTATTAAAGAATTTAAATGCTTCCATTTGTTTGGATAATAAAAGGGGAGGAAAGTGGATGGAATCTCAATTATTATAAAAGAAAAAAATAAAATATAATGATAAATTACTTATATACCCTTAAAGGTAATAAATAATTAAAAAAAAAGAAGAATATAAGAATAATTTCAAAAAAAAAATTTCCTTTCCCACACGATTCTCTCATTTTGAAAGGACAAAAAAATTATGGGACTGAAGGAAAATATTACATCTATTCCTGTCTCTCATCTTTCCCTTTCAAAAAAAAAAAAAAAGTAAAATTTAATCTCTTCCAATTTCTCCACTGGATAATTATTCATTCCAAATTCCTTCATATAAAACACAATGTTATTCTCTCCATTTTGGGGGAACGAAAAAATAGTGAGACCTAAGAAAAATATTACATCCATTTTTCTTCATCTTGTCTTTTCCTTCAAAACAAAAAGGGGGATAAAGCCTGTGAGGTGTTTGAACTTTTGATTTTGGGTAAAAAAGAGAGTGTAGTTTTATTTTTTATAATTTGGTGTCTTGAACTTTAAAAATTAATCAAATTAGTGTCTCCTTTAATTCCAAAATTAACAACCATTAGAAGTAGCTAAGTTGACATTCATTTATTGCTGAAAAATTGTTGGTGAGGAAAATAAAATGGCGGTACCATGGGTCTTCAACTCAGTCCTTTATTTCCCTCTATTTCCTCATTATTTCGAACCTTTTCAATTGCAAAAAGTTAACTCCATTTATTGTGATCCAAAGCATAATCAAAGAAATATCCACTAAAAACCCATAACCGGTAGATCTAGCGATAGTGGGCATTAAAGTGAGCAATATTCATCGTCTCTTATATCCTCTACCATGACGGACTATGGCGACAATGAAATCAAGCCACTATGCGGGTGTAGGAGGCTAAGTTTGCTATTGAATTTATGGACATGTGATATCTCAAGAAGGTGATTCTTTAAATGTACATTGTATAAGGAAGGTGGATGTGGATTTTTTAGATTGTATGACTTCATTTTCCTTAATAGGGTAAAAGAAGTGATCAACAATCTCCTTGGAAGTAGGTATCGTGGTTGCATAACTACAATGATATGCCAAAGCAATTTCCATGAAAAGCAAATATAATTGGGATGGGAAAATTGAAGTGGATTATCATAATAGTCGTTTTGGTGGTTCTTGTTTTTTGTTTGAAGTGTCAATGAAGATGGAAACAACATTGTTAGCTATTGTTACGTTTGTTTATTTGTATTTAAAAAAGGCTGATAATGTTGTATGTTCTTTAAATTCCTATGCAATGTCGATGGTTTTTGAAGTGAAATGTGAAGACTTATGTTTTTGTTTCCTTGAGTTGTTCTGTATTTAAATTCAATTATTGAGTTATTTAATTTCATCATGGATTGTGGTGAATATGCATTAAAATTATAAAATTAGTTAATGACGAACAGGTTGATTTGCTTATGATTCTCTAAAGATATTTGTCTAGTTTTGCAAACCATGCAAATTTGAGGGAGTGCAAAGAATTGGTAAGTTGATCTTGGAACTGGCATGCTATTGTTGAATAAGCTAATCTTTGAGCTAACATGCTATTGTAGAAGTAAGGAGCAAATCCTTTCAATATGTCTTGATTGATATGGCATTCTACCCAATAGCTTCTCAGCCAATAATGATAAGAAGCAAGTGCAGGTCTTTTGCTTAAGAATGCAGCTCTCTTGCTCTTCTCACCTGACTATCATTTTGAATTTGTTCAACTAATAAAGCCTTTGCTACCGTGTCAGCCAATGTATGTAATTCAAAGTTCTTCACTTTTGCTTGAATTTTTTCAATTAAACCATTTTGGAATTTTTAGACCTTCATTCTTTCATCTCTATAGTCTCTTCTAGCAAAGCGCAAAAGTGTACAGAATTCAGCATAATACTCATCAATATATTTACCTCCTTATCTTAGATTTAGCCAAACAGTCATCATCCTTTCTCTAATAGAATTCGGGAAGTATTTAGCAAGGAATGTGCCCTTAAATGTTTCCCATGAAATAGGTAATTGCAAATTTCCACTTGTTAGTCTCCACCAATTATAAGCTTCTTTCTTCATCATATAGACAGCTAAGTCTACCTTATTCTCTTCAGAAGTATCACAAGCTGCAAAGGTTTTCTCTAGTTCTTCAATCCAACTCTGTTGTAGTCAGATCTATGCTTGTTCCATCAAAGTTGGGAACCAACTTACTAAAATCATATAGCTTGATCTGGTTGACCTGATCATTTATAGGTGGATTTTCATTCTATCTTTCTCCTTGTTGATTATATTATTGCGTAAAGTGTTGTTGTTACAAAAACACCATCATCTGATACTCTTACATCATAGCTACCACATCCCTTAACATACCATAAGTAGATGCTGGATCATTTGTAGGGACTTGTGGCATTTGTGGAAAGGTGGCATTGGAGGAGGCGTGGAAATTGAGTTGGTGAGGGAAATTGTGAAGCTGTTGCCATTACAGGAGATGGAGTAGTTTCTATACTTGGAGTAGTAGAGGAGGTAGCAGCTAATGTAGATGAATACTGAGGTGGTGGAGGCATGTTCTCTCTATCATTTTGTTGTCGAGTAGTTCTCCATGATCTATTTATCTTAAACATATGCATACAATAGATTTATAACACACACATATGGAATTTAAACCATGCTTAAAATTTATAAAATTCACATTCACATTTATGGGCAATAGCAAGAAATTAAACAAGCAAACAAGCAAGTAAACAAACAATAAAGCAAGCAAATACAACCATTCAAGCAAAGCTTAACTCTTCCTATGCTACCTATCCGTGTCTATGTCAAGTCTCATTTAAACTTTCACATTTAGCAAACAATTATTCAAACTCGGTTCCGATACGTTTTGTAAAGACCCAGATTCACCTCGATATTTTAAATAGGTGAATCTAGATCCCCAACCACATATAACATGTAGTATTATATGTAAGGTTGTTTACTAGGATCAGTTTGGATATTTGTTTACCTAAATCTCCTATAAGAACAAATTTTAAAAACTGTCTACCTTTAAAACTTTTTAGAAAAACATAACATTTACATATAGGTTATAGATCCATTATAGACATATATACATATAGATATTACAGACAAGGCTTATAAACGAGCCATTTACAAATTACATAAGTTTAGGAAAACTATAATAACTATTACATATGTCTTCTAGTCTATGCTATTAGAAAAGTTCCATCGAGTCAATGTCATTTCTAATCCTGCCAATCATCTAGGAAATCCTCAAAATCCATTCCATACCCCATACTAGTGTAGAACTCATCACTAGCATCAACACCTGAAATATGAAATAATGAGCCAAAGGCCCAGTACGCAAGTAACAAAAAAAAATACGAATAGCACACAAGCTTAAACTACATCTAAATGCATCAATCATTAAGTTATTAGAAATCTTTAGTTAGTCAAACAACATTGGAGTATTCAAACTTCGAACAACAAGGATATATGGGGATCCTAAACAACGATCTCATGCTCAAGGGGTTGACATAAGTTGTTCAGGACTTATATCTCCTAGATGATATATTCATAAACGAAAAGGTAGCTTTCCTCTAGGATTTTCAGCCGTTTCACAACTTTACTTAACTTAATCTATAATATTACCTAATTCAAGTGTTTCAATATACATTGAATTAAATCATATTATTTCTCCTTAAGAATAAGCAAATGTTATACTGATACTAATAACCCTATCAAATATCTGCCTTGCCACTTATAAAAGTCTTATCATAAAGACAACGGTGGCCTAAGCGCCTAAACTACATGCCCCCAATCTGAGTAAGGTGTCGTTCCCCGAACCAGGTTCAACAACATGATAATAATCAATTCAAACAATTTAAGTTTTATCTTAAATTAAAGTAAATTTAATCATGCTTCCTAGGCAAGGAATCAAACACTTTAGTGCGTACCTGAAATAGATCAAGGATTAATAGCGATATTCAACCAAGGATCTATCACTGTTACAAGAAATTTCAACTTATTTTAATACCCTTAACTCTTTTACATGTGTATATATACATAGTTCTAGGTTAAAGGTTCATAAAATTCAAATAAATATTCATGCAAGATCTTAACTTGATATTTATACATCAAACATTATCATACAAACTTACAAAATTATCAAAAGATTAGATGTCAAGCTTGGAAAGATGATTGAATAAGTTTTGAAAATGGGAAAACAGCAGGGGATACACCGGCCTTGAACGCCGGCGGCATTAAGGCGGTGAAGCGGGAGTACTAAAATTAGACAATTCTTATTTCCGTAGTGTGCCAAGGTACGGCAAATAATTTTTACCTTGCTCGGTGCGTCTTATTGTTTCTTTATTGGTCAAAATGAGTTCTTTCATACCCTGCTTTCAAAAGGGGGAATCTCTCTGGGGAAATGAGTTCTCTCTTTATCTTTGAGGTCTCATTCCTCTAGCCCCCTTGGTAGGTTCACTTCTTTTTTCCGATCTTGAGTTTGCTAACCTGGGATACCTTGAATCCTAGCTCTAGCTACGATCTGTCTTATGATCTTTCCGAACCCTTTGAAAGAGCGTGTTGTACCAGCGGCATTGAGGCGGTATACACTGCAACACATATTTTGAAAAATTGCAAACTTCCCCTGTTACGGAAACATAACTTTTTATCAGATTTTTCATTTTCAAACTTCCTTCAAACACATTTCCAAAATCAAACTTCAACCTATATGTATTCTAACTTCTTTCAACACACAAAATCTTCACTTCGAACTCATCAAACATCTAATTCACCATTTCAGACGCAAATCCTCATCCAACCCTCATTTAACCCATTCTTGATTCTTCTCTAAACTATCTTAACCCTACTCATTCCCAACTTCATTCACTCCAACACTACTTGTCACTTAATAATTACAAACAATAACTTATAAACCATCAAGATATCATTTGATACATAGCTAACACATGTAAATCATATAAACTCATTTTAACATAAAAACTCATATTCTAACAAAACCTTATACTAATAAATACACACTTAACATAACAAATACATACCTTTAGAGTCTTAAGCTTGGTTCTATGATCTTGCCACAAGAAAATGATGGTTTTACTTGAGGGAAATATAGGTGATGTTTAGACTTGAATGAGGTGAGCTTTAGAAGATGATAAATGGTGTTTTTCTCTTTTCTAGTGGGTTGTCTTGGATGGTTTAACTTTTTATACGAATTTTGCAAAAAGTGAACTTGATATTTATCCAAATTGTTGATTTTAGAGGTTGCCATGTTATGGGCTATCTTATAATGGTGTAGCTTGATTTTGGGCCAAAAATCAATACATTTGGGGCTTGTTTTTGTCCAAAATTTTCTACTAAGTTTGGAAATATATTTTGATCATATTTAAGTTGTTTTAAACAAATTATCATACACTTTATTACACTTACGAATTCATAGTCACAATATTTATTCACACTAAGATATTTCAATATTCAAATACTTTAATACAACACATATATCATATAGTAACATAAATCACATATATCATGCTTAAAGTCATGCACAAATGCTCTAACACTCATGTGTAAAATATAAATTTGAGAATTATGGCTATTTCACCCTATGATTATGGTCACTTTTTGCATTGTGCATAGGTCATCAACCTTCCCTATCTTTTCTTTCTTTCGATGTTTGACTTGTCAAAATCCCCGTTTCTCTTATTCTTTTGTAGTCTTCCTTGATTTGAAAGCTCATATGATGGCTCGAGGCCTTGAGCTCTAGTATGCTTGTAGAAATGTTCACCTCTGATTGATATGATGGTGTTCATGTAAATCTTTCAAAATGTATCCATACTATAATACTCATCAATATAATCTTCTAGATTATGCCTTAAATTTATAATGGCATATATAGCACAGCAACATGGTATCCTAATTATGTCCTGTTCCCTACACACATGGATTTGATTATCCACACCTACAATATACCTTTACCTATCATATTTATCAAAATGAACTATTTTATATGTGATTTTCATGAGAGCAGAAGTTATGAAAAGATTTTATAAACATAGTTCACTTTGATAAAATTAAAGATTTATTTTATATGGAAATATGTGTTGTGTGTATGTTGTGCTTTTATGATTGTAGGCATAGCATCGGGAGCCCACCCAATGAATCAAAACACAGAGGCAATCAAGTCTAAGATCCAGGGCATGACAAAGGTGCGAAGAGGCAAAAGTTAGGTATCGTCGTACTTAAATGTGATACACCAATTTTCAAAAAAAAAATTGACTAGGTTGTTGTATCACTGGTACTATATGCGATACAAGTACAATAACGAGTATCTTTAGTTCAATATGTGGCACAGCGACAATAATTTTATATTTATTTTTTGTATTTGTGTTTTTTTTAAACAACACTATATATGTAATTAATAAATTACAGATAATAAAAAATGATATCATAGCCATATCATATCGTCCTAGACGACTTTAAATAATCTTAAGATTTGAAAATTGATTAATGGAATCGGGAAAGGAAAAATGGAAATTAAAAGATCGACATTTGAAACAAACCGAGAATTCTTCCACATTATATCATGCAACGAACGAGCTACCCAAAATTTCACGAGATCAAGAGATGTGGCGTTGGCTATAAAATGTTACAGGCCTTAACTCCACTGAAAGACTTTCCTGGCTGGCTCGGAAAGCGGTGTAAGGAAAAAGAAGAAGGAAAAAAAAAAAAACAATGCATACACTATAAAATGTTGACAAATATTACGATGTTTGAAATCAGCAGTAGAAAAGATATATAGTATTTTTATTCTATCTATATAAAAAAGTTCTATAGATATTTACAGGTATTAATCATTTCAGATGGGGGTACAAAACCATATGGGATGCTGCAATGCATGTAATTATCCTTTTAGTAGTTGGGAGTGAAACCATTAGTTGACACCAGCTCTCCTGTATAAACCCCCCTCCCCCCAGTCCTTGGTCACTTAAAAATCACCAAAACCACTAAAAACCAAACATCATATAAATACATATATACCTCATGGCCCCAACATCAGTTGTAACAGCAGATCCAAACGCTTGGGACATCACTGACTTTGTCCTAAACCAAGGAAATGGAGTTAAGGGTCTCTCTGATATTAGCCTTGAAGAACTCCCCAAACAATTTAGTCAACCCCCTGAAGAAAGAATTATATTGGATGATGATGATTCCGTTGGTGAGGAGTGTGAAAAGGAAGCGATTCCGGTCATCGACGTGTCCAAATGGGATGACCCAAAAATCACGGAATCCATATGTGAAGCTGCTGCCAAATGGGGTTTCTTCCTGATTGTTAACCATGGAGTACCCCTGGAACTGCTTGAGAACGTGAAGGAGGCTACGTTGCGGTTTTTCGAACTGCCAGCGGAGGAGAAGAGTTAAGTACTCAAAGAAGATGTCACCAAGCAAAAGTGTGAGGTTTGGGACTAGCTTTTGCCCTGAAGTAGAGAAGGTCTTGGAGTGGAAGGACTATCTGAGTCTCTTCTATGTCTCGGATGAGGCAACTTCTGCATTATGGCCTTCTGTTTGCAAGTAATTAACTAGCTCTATCTGAAATTAGATGTGTTAATGAATTAACGGTAGCACACAACAATCATGCATGGAACTCGAAGGTTTTATCGTACAGCTTCATGGTGCGGCGTAATAGTACGGTACTAGGATTTCAAATCTTTTCGAACTAACCATCTTTATAAACTTTCATAAATTTTATGAGCTTATTCATTATTTATATAAAAAGATTCATTTCCACACAACTCCTAATAGTTAGGGACGCAAAAGAGCTAAACCATTTGTGAGCTATTCGAATTTAACTCGCTTTAGACTTGATTCAAGTTGAACTTGATTAGTAAACAAGTTGACATCGATTTTAAAATAAAGCTTATTTATTTAAATAAGCCGAATTTGAGCTTTGACTTAATGAGCTTGCAGATTTGTGAGTTATATATATATATATATATGATATAATATACATAATTATATAATTAAGAAAATAAAAACTAATTTCTGTTAATATATATATATATTTATAGCAACATTTATATATTATTTTTAGGTTTAAAAAAAGGATTATTTTACTAAGTCAAGCTTGAGCTTAAATTTCAAATTTGATATAAAAGCTTGATAAGCTCGATAAAAACTCGACTTAACTCGAGCTCGATTCATAAATGAGTTTAACTTGAGCTATAATTTCAAACTCGATAAAAAATTCAATTTAAGCTTGTTTGTCGTATTAAGTGCTAATTATGTTCAGTTATATAATAGTGATAATGGGTAATTGCTATAAAACTACTATTTGTTTTTTTGCAAATGCTACTTCATATCAAAATTTAATTAACATTTACACAACATTTTTACATATATTATGCATGACGTAGGATACTCAGTAAATTTTTTATTCTCGTTTACAAGGAACTATATAATTTAGTTTTTTTCGTTGAATTATAAATTAGTTTCAATAATATATAACAAATGCTTTTAAAACTTAAAAAAAACACACACACACACACATTTAATGGACCGACATGCAGATTGACACTTTTTATGCAGTTATTTGGCCTTTTTGTACATGCGACAAAACTCACGGGTTGATCATGTGAATATATGTATTTTTCTAAAAGATACTATGTCAATGCTTTGGAAAGTATGTCCTCTCTCTATCAAGTATAATATCAAGTTTGTAGTTTAAAAAAGGAAGCAATATTCATTTAAGGTATTAATAGTTTAAGTGATTAGAGGAATCTAATATTTTATAAAATAAATTACATAAGATATTAATAATTGAGCATTGATGAAAATTAAAGTATATTAAAAAATAGTTTAAACGTTTATGTCTTAATTAAAATTTGTAAAACTATGAAACTTCATTTGAGTTACTTTGTGAGGTTGATTATTCTTTTTTCTTTACTTGAAAGATTAATATCTTAATTCTTAAATGATATAATTTATGAGTAAAATTTTCTTTCCCAATGTGAAATCCACGCTAATTAACTATATTGTACAAGATAAATTAGTGCAAGTTGCACTTTTGCTCTAACTTCCTCAATATAATAGTGATACATAGGGAAGACACACACAAACGAGGTGGGAAACGCCGTGGAAATGAAACATGCTTTTTTTATTAAAAAAAAAAAATCATGAGTATTATACGTGATCTGTTATAGAAAAAATAAATGAAGATATATTGCATATGTGGAAAAAAATAAAAACTAAATATGAT
The DNA here is from genome assembly GCA_024138025.1 of Combretum micranthum. Classification (NCBI taxonomy): domain Eukaryota; kingdom Viridiplantae; phylum Streptophyta; class Magnoliopsida; order Myrtales; family Combretaceae; genus Combretum; species Combretum micranthum. The sequence goes on along the minus strand of JAMXBD010000099.1, from coordinate 1,521,615 downwards.
ATTATTTTATAATCCACCAATTTAATTACTGTGTATCAAAATTTTGCTAATACTTATACACTATATGTGCACATATAGTTGATCATGATCTGTAATTAGGGGTTGGTGCGGATTAATTTGGTTTTTTTTTTTCTTTCTAAATCAAATCATTAAATAACAGTTTCATTCAGATAAAAAAAAATTAAATCATTAAATAAGAGTTTGATTCAGTTCATATTACAAATTAGATCAAAATTCTAATAAAAATGACTTAGTTTTAATATTTTACATTTATGCGGTGTGCGGATATTCAAATATTGAAATTATTCTACAAAGTCATACTGTAAATCTAAAAAAAAAAAGACACTTTATAAATTCATCACATTTATAATCCATGATCTTTCATAAAATCATCCAATCACTAACATACTAGATTAATTGAATAATACATAATAAAATATAATTTATAGTTCTCTAAAAAATCAACCATCTACTAACAAATTTGACCCAAACAAAAAATCATCTACCAAACAATACACAATGAATAATGAATGCATAATAAGATATATAACTAAATAACAAAATCTATAAAAAAATATTAAGTTATCAACAAAAGAAGATATCTTGAATCTAAAAAACAATTTCGAAGAAGGACCAAGTTACTATTAACCAATATTCATCATATAATAAATATCATAATAACATATATGATCTTTAATAAATTATTATAAGAAATTTATAATTAGAATTAAAATATATTTATGTTTGTCTAAAACAATTTGGTTTGGTTTACTGATTGGTTCGGTTTGAGAATTTTCTAAACCAAATTGTTTAAACAACCATATTTTCAATTTAGTTTGATTTGATCAGTTTTTTTGCCTATCCTTTTTTGCAACACGCAATATATATATATATATATTTTTTTTTTTCATGTTCATATGTACTCTCATAACTAATAATTCTAAATGATCGTATTTTCCAATGATGTGTGACGATCATTCTTGACACACTCTATGCGTTTTATTGTAATATACTGATCAATTTTATATGGTACATTCTTTCTTTAGGGTTCAGATCTTAGACTACATGAAGAAGTCTGAATTCCTCATTAGGAAACTCTTGGAAACCCTCATGAAGGGATTAAATGTGAATCTAGAAAAGACAAAAGAATCACTCTTAAAAGGTTCAGTGAGGATCAACCTAAATTACTACCCCATATGTCCAAATCCTGAACTGGCAGTAGGTGTTGGTCGCCACTCTGATGTGTCAACACTCACCGTTCTTCTCCAAGACAACGTTGGTGGTCTCTACGTCCGCGGAAATGAGGAAAACTGGATTCACGTTCCTCCAATTAATGGTTCACTAGTTATTAACATTGGAGATGCACTGCAAACAATGAGTAACGGTCGATATAGAAGTGCCGAACATCGAGTGGCTGCTAATGGAACCCAAAATAGGGTATCGGTGCCAATTTTTGTGAATCCTAAGCCACAGGATGTGATAGGCCCCTTCCTTGAGTTGTTGGCAAGTGGTGAGAAGGCAATTTATAAGGAAGTTTTGTATTCGGATTATGTGAGCACTTCTATAAGAAGAGCCATGATGGAAAAAAGACGGTGGACTTTGCTAGGGCTTAAGATCCCGTGTTGAATGTGTTTTAAAGTCATAAGGATATGATGTTCAAGTTAAATTTCTGTACATGAAGGCACAGATTGGTATTGCCATTGCCTAGTTCCTTTTATCAAGTTCAATTTATGCCGGTTTGACTTTCCCAGAGTGTTTAGTGGAAATATATGTAAAACAGGCCATATGATTATCTTATGATTAAATGTTCCTTCAGATAAAACAACATCACAAAATACGCTGTTTATATTAGATTAGCGACATATTACTTTTCATCATAAATTTTGTGATCCCTCAATTCAATTTTTGTAGTGATATAATTCATTAAACAACAAAATGCAATGATTTTTACACTTTTAAGTTAATGCGTATTGTTTGATTAAAAAAGAAAACGCAAGATTAGATTCACCTATGATTCAATCCAAAATTTTTAGGGTCAATGCCATGAGTGGTATCTTTTTATTTTAACAAAATATGCAATTTTGAAATCGAATAATTTAGTATATGGAAGAACTATTCGTACACACCAATATTTTGTCAAAGTTTAGTTATCATTTATGACATTATCCAAAATTTTTATAAGGTATATCTCTTCGTAGAGTACTGATATGCCCTAGATTATGGAATAAGAATTAAGTTGCTCTAATATCATATGACCCGGATCCTTTAATAGGAAACGGTTGCTCAATATCACATAGTAATTAAAAAGATATGATTTTTATAATATTTTGTGTAATAACCCGAAATTGTACAACTCGAACATAAAATCATTAAGTAAATAATGGGAAGTTTTTGGAAATGTTTTAAAAGAAATTACAAATGTCACTTCAAATTTTTTGCGTTTTAAAATATTAAAAATACAACAATCTAATTGCTGAATAAGAATTTGAATTGTTAGCAATAAAACTTTAAGATACAATTTTCCATAATTTTTGCAACCAATAATTGATAATAACTCAATAAAATAAGAAGATAATTCAATTTCAACTTTCATAAGATAATGGTAATTTGGACAAGTATGCAAAGAATAAAAATGAGACATCTTGATTTCAATATTGTCAAGATAATCACATTAATGAAAACTATAAAACATAATGTCTCTTGTGATTAAAGGAATATGAGCACTGCATATTTTATATGCACACTATTTTATATATATATATATATATATATATATATTCAGATAAGAATGGAAAAAGCGAGTCCACAACCTTCCATTATTGAGTTTGTCATGTTGTATAAGTCAAGATCGTGTTGTCTTAAGTCTAGAGTGATTCATGTCCAGTCGATTGCCTATAGTCTATCGTCTTTATTGAGTTTGAGTCTTTTACAAAAATCAAGTAAGTGAAGGTTGAAATCGCTAAACTAATTCTTATTGTTTTATATATGCTATATTGCATGGAATATCAGTAATATGGAGTTAATGAAATATTAAAAATTTTCAAACTGCTAAATCAAGAAATAAATGATGAATAATAAATGTTTATGGAAGAAGAGATTAAACCAAAACTATAGTAAATCTTTAACACATTTCTTGAATGTGAACATAGTAAGAAATTCTAATAAATGCGATAAAAGACCAAAACGTCATAATCATACTATTCGTGACATATAAACTTAATAAATATGGGAATAAAAATTTCTTTAAGAAATGAAAAATAATAGCAAAACTTGAATAAAAACTTAAGTTAGAAATTAAACTTAGATAATCAAATAAGTCAAGTAAAATGATTAATAAGATGAAAATTAAATAGCTGGATTAACCAAATTAATAAATAAATTAACCTGGTTTGAGATTTTTAATGATCCCTCTTTTAGCCAATTTGATCTAGCTATTTTTTCAGTAAATCAAAATCTTTTATCTTTTATAAATCTAAATTAAACTACCTTTCTTTTCATTCTTAAATCTCTAAACTCTTGGATAAAGTCAATTTTTATGCTTAATAAAATTGTAAACTCCAAGTTTTATTATATTTCATAAAAGGATTTATCCAATTTCTTATAAGTAATAATTTAGACCCTCTTCTTTTAATTTATAAATGACTTAAAATTCTCAAGTTCAAGTAATCAAATTTATATAATATCCTAAATTAGCTATTTTAACTTAAAATCCTATGTTCTTAATCTGTGCAAATTTTGAGTTCAAATGCATATTTAAAAATATCAGTTTTGAACCCGAATTCAAATGAAATACCAAATTTTTGCAAAAATTAAATTTATAAACTTGAGTTCCAATTTAAGCTAATAATTTATATGTCATACATCTTGGAATATCTTTCAATTTTTTTATACTAAAAAAACTCACCTGAAAAGTTTAAACTGAACCCCTTCACCCATTATTACCCTTAAGATATTTTGGCCTTATCCTATTTATTTACTCTCTCTCTCTCCCTCCCTCCCTTCCCCCTCTTGGCTGCCATTCTTCTTTTCCTTCCTTCCTTCTTGGTTCTTTATTTTTTTTCCCTTTCTTTTCTTTTTCTTTGCTTAAAGTCAATCTCAATATCTCAATCCAACAAAATTAAAGAGGAAAATAAAGTTGGGAAACAAGATCAAAGATGAAATCGTGAACATAAAAGCTTCAAGAGCTTGGGAGATGTAGAGATAAAAAGAAATCAAGAAATTCAAATTGCTAAAAAAGAGATAAGTTTAACTTTTTCCTTTGTTTTAGTTGTTGTTTATATTTGTATATGTTAGTTTGATGCTCGATATATGTGGAGTTGGTGATGAAGATGATGAATAGTAGATATGGGGTTTGATGAAAGAGTTTGATGGTGTTTGATGTTGTTAGATGAACATAGAAATGCTAGAAGTATGAAAATTAGCTTGTATGATGTTTAGATGATATTTTGATGGAAGTAAAATGTGTAAAAATTGTGAAAAAATGTAAAAGAAACAAAGAAAATTCATGCACAGCAGGGGAGTCTCAAATAGGAGCATTTAGAAGGGTGTTTCAATTTCTATGTAAATATTTTGAGTTGAAACAATTCTTGAAATGACCCACTTAGAGGGGTGTTTCACTTTCGGATTATTTTTTAGTAAAACCCGTGGGTTGAAATGACTCGTTTGGTTTTTCCTACTGTGACACTGTTTCGTATTCTAATCATAACTTTTTCATTTGACCTTGGATTGAGGTGATTCAAAATGATATGGAAAGCTTCAAAAGTGATCTACAACTTTAATATTTCAAGTTTTTGCAAAATTTAAATTATAAAGGCTTAAATTTTTATTGATTCCTACTACTACATATTCCAAAGAAAGTAGAAAACATGTGTTCGCTTGTTAAATGTGTGTAGTATATCTAGGTTCAACTTGACTAAATGAACTTGGATGAATTAAAATGAATTAGATTGATTATGTGCATTCAAATTAGCTAAACTTAAGTTGACATAGACTTAAATTCATCAAATGAGCTTAGTTAATAAACCTTGGTGCAATATAATCTAATAAATCATGATGAGTTAAAATGAGCTAGCATAATTTAAAAAGGATTTATAATATTGTCTTAATAAGATGAATGAACATGACTTAGTAACTAATCTAAGCTTAATGTGAAAATTGAGCATAAAGCAAAATAGTTAATGAACTTAAGTTTAATTTAACTTGAAAGGCTATAAGAAGCTAAAATGAAATTGATTTAAAAGAGGAGATTTAAGTTAATCAAGGTCTTGATAGATACATGAGAATGAATTAGAGAGATTAATGAATATAACTTAATAATTGGATTAAATGGTTAAGTTAGATCAATATGGACTTAATAAACAAATGACTTAGATAAAATTGTAGTATGCTAGACTTAGTTTAATAAGGCAAATATGTTGTTTAGCTTAATTGCTTGGGACATGAGTATTTTTGTATATATATGTTTGATGACCTTCTTTTAATAAATGATTATAAATTAGAGGAAATAAATACTTTGACAAACAATGAAGAACTGTCTGTATCTTGGCAGGGTTCCTACTTAGTGTATAGTCAAATAGGATCTTAAAATGGATTTAATTTCTTGAACAGATGTTTGCTTTGATATATTCTTTGTATTAGCCTTAGCCAATATTCTAATGCTGTTTGGTTTTCTTATATGAAGGTGATGTTGATAATTTGATGCTAATGATATTGTTGATAATGGTTGGATGTTGGTTGTAGGATGAGTTGGCTTTTCCTAGAAGATTGTTAAGACCAAGCTTGGATGTCAGTTGGTAACATTGACTTCATCACCTTGATTGTCATTATAACTCAATTACAGATATGTCAAGATAAAACATAACTGGCTATGTGTGGGGATTGGGTAATTGTGTGATGTTTAATGATTGTGTTATTTGTTATTAATGAGCATTTATTAATCGATTGGTCACCTAATAAAAAGGACTTAATGCTATTTAACCATTTAATTAAATGAACATGCATTGCATGACAATATACTTATATTAGCATGGTATTCATGTCATGTGCTAACACATCGATTCTGTGGTAGTCCCAAGCAAAGTCAGTGGCTTTGTTTCTCCAATTGGATAGTATAGGGTTGTCAGTACCTCAGGAACTAAAAATGCACCAAAGGACATCATCTGTATGGGTATTGGCCATGGAATGTTAGTACTTAAGGAAGTTTTGTGGTTTTAAAGGAAGTAGAGGTTATGTTGGTAGTATATATGTATATACAAAATGAGATTTGAGTTTTAGCATAAATGAGTTTCAAAAGAAATCCTCCCTCATTACTTCTTTCCAAGGAGAAGTTAGAGGTTATTTTTTAACAAAGTGAACTTCAAAGGAAATCCTCCCTCCTTTGTATTCTAAGGGGAGGTTTGAGGTTATGTTTTAGTATATATATGAATTTCAAAGTGAAATAGCTTAAAGCTATGAGTTATGAAAATATGATGCTAAATGCAATGGACCGAGAAAGCCATAAGTTGAATGCTCTAAGTTGAGAAGCACCCCCTTCCTTAGTTCATAGTTCACCTAGGCATGAATGACTTGAGCTGGTCTTTCAACCCCCTAGAGAGGGCACAACCATTGGTTTGAATTTCGGTCATCCAAACTGTGCATATCATATAATTGAGTGCTACATTGCATATATTTGTTAATAACAATTGTTTGGCATTTGTTTGTTTTGTGGTTTGGTCTTTGTTACTCGTTCAGCTAGTTGAGCTCACACCTATATAGTTTTGTGCAAGTATGTCTTAGGCTAGGAATAGGCTAAGAAGTGTGAAGTTATAGAAGTTATGAATATTAGCTTAGAATGAAATTCATGTGTTTTTTTTTTTTTTCAAGTTAGAAATTTTTGTAATATATGCTACAGACTTATATGAAGAATTAGAGTTTTGTGTAACAGTTGAGATTTTGAAAATGTATATGATTTATTCTATTTTACTATTTAGTGGGATACTGATTCTCTGCAGCTCTGGTGGATTGTGGGAATCTGTATTTCCTTAACTATTAAAATGTTTTTATGAAATTGAAAGTTGTTTAGTAAATATTAAGAAGAGTTTTGTAACTCTAACTTACAAAACGGTTATCATATATTAGATGCATACTTGATATGATAACTATAAGTTTATCCTCCTAGGCCCCCTTTAGGGTCTTGACATTTTGTCTTTGTATTTTAATATAAAACAATATGAACAACACAAACATTGTGTATGATACACTACTACCAATTTGAACTACGCTGATCTCTAATCGATATAACTCATGTTTAGATTGTAATGGTTTGTTTGCCATAATCATAAATTTATAAGAACGAAAAGGTTAGTTTGTCACAATAGTGAGATTGATAAACTAGAATTTGCATAAAAAAAAAATCTCAATAATAAGAAGGGGATTTCATTCAAACATACTGAAGATAATATTTACAAGACCATAAATACTAATCCCAATCCTAAGGTATAATAGTAAAAAGCAACTTATCTTAATAAAATATTTCAAAAATAAACGGACAAAGCAAACTATAAATACATGTGAAAACACAATGTGGTAAAAAGTACACGACTTGACAAAAGAATACGAGTAAGAACATAGGCCTGTTTATCATGACAAAAAGTATATGGACGTGTTAAAGGCCGTGTTTCGCTTGGAAAAATTCGTTTTCTTGCACAAGCGAGCTCTTACAACTTTTTTTTTTTTTGTACTTCTTATAGAATTCAACAAAGTAGAATTCATATGTAGCGAAAATGTTGATGAGAAACTTTTGAATTATTTTTTGGATCCTATTAGCTTGTGCTCTCGTGATAAGACTAGAAAGGTAATTCTTATCAAGTATTCTTGCTTATATGATTATAAGATTTTATATTTACCCTAAGGAATACTTGATATGATTATAAGTTTTTATATTTACTCTAGAGATAATATCACAATTGGTACCTAAACTTTGACACAATATGCAATTAGGTATATAAACTTTAAAATTGATTAATTTAGTACTTGAACGTTAAAATTGATTAATTTGGTACTTGAAAAACTTTTGACATTGATCAGTTTAGTACCTATGGAGGTATTGTTGGCTGCATAAAAAGTACTTTCAGGTATTAAATTGATTATGTTCGAAGTTCATGTATTTAATTACATATTTTGTTAAAGTTTAGGTATCATTCATGACGTTAAACCCTTACTCTACTTAAATGAAGAGGTATTTTTAATAGAAGAGATACCTTCGAGATGCATTTCAAATACCGGTAGCATTTGATTTTCAATACAATAGAAGTTAAGAAAAACAATACATCATACATTTTTTAATTATATTTGATTTGATGCAGTAAGTATAATAAAAGATTTCTTCTAATATGTTTATATTGTTTATTATGTACAAGTATTATAATTGAATATCATTTTTTATAGTTATATAATTAATGTTATCATGTCTTAATTTTAACTACATTTTTCCATTCCATCACTGCCTTCCTATTACTACTTACTATTTTAGCACCTCCACTACCAAAATAATACTACAAAAATTATTAGCTCTTTCCACCCACATAGCACATACCATTTTGTTAGTAATGGAATGCATTGGCACATCAATAGCGGTAATGGTTATGATAAGATAGTAGCTCTATGAAAATGAAAATAGCAATTACGTTATAGTGCGATAGAGGTATTAACAATGTACCAACTATGTTGATTTTAGCATTGCTAGAGGTGATGGAGTTGCAATAATGATAGTGGCGATAGAGTGTGATGTTGGTAGTGGTGTATTAGATTTTTGGGTTGGTGAGTTTGGTGAAAATGGTGGCAAAGATGGTATGAACCATAGTAGCACCATGGCTATAAACACCCACCCAAAATTGCATAGACCAAATATGATAGTCATTAAATTTGTAATGTAAAAATTTTGAAATAAGCTTTAAGAAAAAGTTATAAAGATCACTTTCAATTCTTGCAATTTAGGAATAATAAAATATAAACAATTTAATTGTTGTTTAAGAATTAGAATTGTTATCAATAAAATTTCAAAATAGAATTTTCGTTATTTAAAACTATAATTAAAATTAGTAATTTGTAAATATGGTATTCATATGTAATCACAAAACCCCATAAAAGATAAATGAGGTTATAAAAATGAATGCTCTAATAACAAAATGAGTTTTTGTAATATTTAGTGCTAAGTTAATAATTAAGAATATGACTAAAAATCAATATTTTAAAATATTATGAATCATGAGACAAAAGATAACATTAGAAATTGTTTAATCGAATAATATAATAGGTAGATAATTTTGAATTTAGTTTAGAAATTGAACTTAGATGGTTTAATTAAATAAATTAAGCAAAATGAGTGAACAATAGAATATGACTAGATAACTTGACACAATCAAATTAGTAAATAGGTTTAAGTAAATTTTGAGATTCCACATATTCTCTTTAATTAGCCTATTTGCTTTAACAATCTTTTTCAACAAATCAAATTTTATTATCCATTGTCATTTCCAAACTAAACTCTTTTTTTTTAATTTTAAATCTCTAAACACTTGAAATTTTCAGTTTAAATGTTTAGTAAATATGCAAACCCTAAATTTTAGTCTATTTCATGAATTGAATTATTAATTCTTCACAATTATCATTTTGAACCCTTTTTTCTTTTAATCCATAAATGACCCAAATTTCTTAAATTCAATTACTTAATTTTATAAAATACTCTAAAATTGCCATTTTAACCTAAATCTTATTTCATTAATCCTCGTAAAATTTGAAGTCGCGTACTTAATTAAAAATATCAGATCTTATGCTTAAACTCAAACTAAATATCAAATTTTTATAAATTAAACTGTTAAGCTAGACTTTTAATTCAAGTAATAAAATTTTGTTTTATAAATCCTCATTTTTTTTCTAATGATTTTCCAAACTTAAGATAAATATCTGAAAGATTTATACCACACTCCTTACCTACATATATCCTTAAATGTCTTTAAATACCCATCATTTTTCTTTCCTTTCCTTTACTTTTGCTGCAACCTTTTCCCTTCCATTTCTTATTATTTTTCTCTTCTCTCTTACTTCTCTTCTTTCTACATTTACTTCTTCTTCTCCTCCAAAGACTCTAAATTTCAAACTCAACAAGATTAAGGAACAGATTGAAGTTGAAAAACAAAATAGAAGTTGGAATTAAAGCTAAAAGTAGCTACAATCACTAAGGAAAGGAAGTAGCAATGGAGACCAAGTTATTTCATTTTTGTAAACAAGTAAGTTAAGTTGTTTCTTTGTTTTGATTGACTATGCTAGTGTGTAATGAAACAAAGGTAGATATAAGTAGGATTTATGATAAAAATTTTAAACAAAGAATGCATGAACTTGTATCTAAAAACGTATGTCATGTACGCATGTGTAGAACTAAGAAGTTTACTGATGTGATTTGAATGAATTAGTGTTGAATAGGACTAGAAATTGTGATAATATAAATAGATTGGCAATATACACACTTATATGACAAAACCTAGATATGTGCATATTTAACTAGATTAAGTGTTTGATGAAATGTCTTATGGGCATATGATATAAAAAAATGTATAGGAGTATTGTGGGACAAGTATGAAACTTTTTAAGATGATGTCGAGGTGTTTTTGCTAAAGATGAAATCAAATAAACAGATATATAAATTTAAGAGAAGAAAATAGGCAAAGGAAAACGTGCAACTTGATCTACTGTCCATCAAGCATGTGACACGGCATGTTATCAAAGTGGAAAATAACTTAGAAGGCGATCATGGCATGATGAGGACCATGATCTTCATTGGACAAAATTTTTCAAAGAGCACGGCCTAGATCACGATCGTGATAGGAGGCGTGATTTCTTATCATAGGCATGACAAAGCTAATGTGAGTATCATGGGCCTTAATCACCAGTGAGATGTTGCCTGTGATATTGATCGTGGCTATTATCACGGGCATGATCTGATCCTTGTTACTATTCATATAAAAAAGGAGAAGAAAAAGAAAGATGAAATAGTTAAATAATCAATAATAGGTATGATATGTTAGTAATTGTATAATTAGAAATGAATTAAATTAGGATAAGTTATGATGTAATTGAAGCCATAGAGTGAATTAATAAGTTGAGCAATTGAAAGGATTTAACATGAGAATTAACTAAAATAATAAACTTACTAGCTAAAGGTGACTTGAATTAAATGATTAGTTATACAATAAAATTCTAGATATAAAATTTACTTAATTGATAAATCTAAGTCCAATTAACTTAATCGACTTAGTAAATGAAAATGAATTAGACTAATTAAAATCCTATAAAATATATAACAATGTTTTAGTAGAACAAGTTAAAATGACTTAACAACTAGATTACATGATTAATTCTATACAACTTGACTAAGTCAAGTTATGTTTATACTCAATATAACTTGAAATATAAAAGACTTATTAACTAATTAAATTTAATATGGATTTTAAGTATAAGATGAACTTAGTTAATAAACTTAAATTCAACTTAGTTTAATAAACTATAATGAGCTAAAGTGAATTAAATTGATAAAATATAATCAACTTGATTAAGTTTAAGTTAAAGTAGACTTAACTTGTAAATGACATAGTAATAATAGAATTGTAATGTGAAAAACTAAACATGAATAATATAGGAAATCCATGTTCAAATTAGATAAAAGACATATGCTTAAATTAATAAAGAATCAAGAAGCTCATTTATATGATTAAACTTGAAAAGATAACTAAGAATAGATGTATATGTTCTGATTTACACATGGAAATGAAATTTTAGGAAATTCAACTTAGTATGACTCATGTATTAATTTGTCAAATTTCGTCTAACCTTAAATTTAATAGCTAAACTCATGAAATTATAGTTATGTATATACATATAAATTCTGACCCTTATAAAAGAATTGCAGTTTTGAAAATACAACTTAATATAATCCAAATGTTAAATAAGTAAATAATAATTTAACTTTAAATCTAGTAGATGAACTTAAAATAATTTAACTAAGTATATATACATATATCTAAGTTTCAGTTCATTAAAAGTAATTAAAGAATTATAACCTAAACATAAAACACTTAAGCACTAAAAAGATTTATTATTTATACAATTAGTAATATGTATTTATTATCTTTATTGGAGTTGTAAAAGCAGTGTGATCATTTTAAATGTCATGCCAAGTTGAGTTCATAGTACTATTTCAATTCCAAAACCAAGGAGTTTCAAAAGACCATCTCAAGTAAACAATCATACTCAGGAGAAGGAGTTCTAATGATCTACTATCTGTTTGAGCTTGCTATTGTTTATTGTTATGTTGGTTGTATTATTTGTCTGTTGAATGACTGTTGTTGTGAGTGCAATCATCTACATGATTGCTTGAATAAACGAATCACATTAAGTACTCAGCTAAATTAATTGGATATATCTGTCCCATGTGATTGGACACACCCCTTCCCTTTGTAGGAAATGCCATGCATTTGTAATTGAATTTTTTTTCAAAATGTATCTCAAAAGAAACAAGATTTGAGGTACTCTAAATTGTTCTTTTAAACTTTTGGAATTGCTGAGTTTTACCAAAATAGTTTATGAAATAAACTTGGGACATTTATGAACGTTTTGACAGTGGATGTTGCCTAAGTTAGGGTCTACTTGTCATATGGTGTTGGTAGATGTTACCTAAGTTGGGGTCTATCTGCAATACTAAAAGATTTAGTGAAAGTGGACGTTACCTGAGTCGGGGTCCACTTGGTGGATGTTACTTGAGTCGGGTCTACCTTTAATGTTCACTAACGTTGTGCAAGGATGGATATTACCTGGGTTTGGGGTCCATCATAAACAACTAAAGTATAGACAAAGCAAATCTACATTGTCTATGGTTTCAGATACCCATAGATGTGTTGATTGCATTCATCTCATGTGCATTCATATTATGTGTAGATAGATTTGCATGAATGTTAATTTAATGCTTGATAATTTACATGAATGATAGTAGTAAAGAACTAACTTACTAAGTTGTGGTTTAGCCCACACCCCTATAGTGCTTATGCAGGAATAACTTATGCTGGAAATGGGCAAGGAATGTGTAGAGAGAGTCTTCTTCAATGAAGCCTTTGAAGATAGAAATGTGAAAATACAAACTTATAACAAGGATTAGATAAATTGTATAGATAATTGAGACTTTATAATACGTAAGTAACTTAGAATATGAATTAGATTAGTCGTGTAATTATTTAAAGTTGTGTATTATGTAAGTTATCTATCATATTTTACTAGTTAGTGGGGGATACTGATTCTCTGCAGCTTCGATGATTTGTGAAAAAATTGGATTCCTTTATGTATAAAAAGGTAGTTGTACAATTAAAATTTGTATAACCAATATTAAGTAAAGTTTTGCAACATCTAATTTGCAAAACGGTTCTCATAGTACGGGTACACACGTTGTATGATAACTTCATGATCCTACTAAGCCCCTTCTTGAGGTGTAACAGGGGCAACTAATAATTATGTGATGATGATGGTGGTGATTATTTACTAATGTTGTATAGATGGTAATAGCAGTGTTGGCAATGGTATTAGTGGTCGTAGTAAAAATAATGATGGTGGTGGTTGTATGGTCAAGGGGGGTGATGGGGTAATTGGTGTAGCGGTAGCATTGACTATATTAGTGAAATATGCTAAATAATGAGAGGGAAGAATATTTTAAGAGTAGGGTAAAATGGTATTTTCATGCTAAATTTAAAGGAAACCATAACCATCAAAAGACCGTTATTTAGATGTGACATTTTGTACTTCATTAGGTTATTTTTAACATTTAATTTCATGAAATTTGCTCTTAAATTTGGTTTTATTATGGCTTCAAGCCTTTGAAGTGTAATTAAAATCATAAGAAAGATTTTGAACGGGTTTTGTGCACAATGAAGGAAGATGTTTACAAGTTTTTAAGAGATATGAGCTCATCTTGGACTAAATGCAACCATGTTGCAAAGATCATGTTGGCTTTATCGAGCAATTAGAAGGAATATGTTAATTGATTACAATACGGGCATGCAATGGCCATATTGCAATCGTGTTCACCCAGACTCTACTTTAGTTTTCTTTTAATTTTGAATAAGGGTAATATGGCCATGCTTTAGCTGTGTTGAGGTCAAAATATTCAACATGAGGGAGACATGGCCATGTTAGTGTTGTATCAAGACAAAGATGATTTTAGAGGTTATTTGCCAAGAGCAGAACTAGGGTACCAACATGGTCGTGTTTGAGTCATGTTGAACTAAAGTCAAAAGTTTCCTAATTCGAATTATAAAAGAGTATTTGTTTTTACCTATATTTTAATTAACCCTAAGAATGCTATGTAACCGGGATAGTAAATCCAACTATACGTTCTTGATTGTTTCTTGATTGATATTACTAATGCATTGATTCTTGATTTGATTTCATACTTGTTGATTGAGAAGTAACTTATGTGAAGATATCTACATAATTAAAGAGAAAAGCATGCACACTTAGGGTTAGGATGGTGTAAATCTCTTAGATTTGGCTCAAATCTAATAGAGGAGTTCATATAATATAGTGTAATTTTATGAGTTTTAACAAGGAAGAGATTTCGATTAATAAACGTAGAATTAAAAATTAATACTCTTGAGAATGATACTGATTTGTAATAAGAATCCCATTACTCAAGATATTTAATAATTTCATTGATGTATATTTTTTGTGGTTAGTGATTACATGGTAATTCTTAATGGGATTCAAAATCTAAATGTTTCTTATAATTGGATTGTTTCATTTGTGATCTTGATTTTGCTTTGTGATTAATTTGATTATTCAATCGATTTATTTCACTTGATATTTACTAGTGGAAGAGTAATTACTAATAGTTGTTATCCTCCTAGCTTGTGCTTGATCACTATATTAGCATATTGATAGGTGCACATGCCTTAAGTGATCATAAAATAAAATTATGAACATCTTTTTGGAACTTTCAAAAGACAATCATCAAAACTTGTTACATGCCTCTAAATGACATTTTCTTCTTCCCTTTTATCTCTGTCCCCTTAATCTGTAGTTTCTTTCATTCTTATCCTTAAAGAATACATAGCTAGGTGCGGTTTTTGTTTTAATAATTCAAATTAACAAGGTAAGTATCATAATGAAAGTTCCCCATCCTTTTGATGAAATAGACTCATCAATGTGCGATATTGAAGAGTTTCCTTCAATTTCTTGACTTATAACTGTCAAGAAACAATGAAGATAGCTAGTCTTTTTATGGTTTTCCATTCTTTTTAGTAATGGAATTGTCTCTATGAGGTTATTTGGTAAGTTGTCAAATATGGCTTTTGATTTGTTCATGAAATGTTTAAATGAGAATTTCGATATGGAAATATGCTTATATAATGCTAAGAGTTTGGGTGAAATTGTTAGAAGTGTTTGGGTAAAAGAATTTTGAACTAAGAGAGCATTTACACAATTTGCATGTAATTATGCTAAATTTGTAATTGTTAGCTCACTAGTTGACAAGCTAGTGAAGTTGCAAAAGTTCACATTGCGACTTTTACGAAATCTGCCCATTGGATTATTAAGCCATTGGCAAGCTAGTGGTCTCTTTTGCCTTGCTAGCTTTGAGTTAGCAATGAACTGGCTCCATTAGCTAATTTCTACTATTTTACAATGTGATATATGGTATTTTCCTTTATTAAATTAATTTCTTTTCAAGTGTTATATATTAAATCCAATGCTTAATCTTATTTAAATTTTTCATTCAAATCAAATTATATCTTAAATACTTTTGATTCATCTATTGTTATTACACGTTTAGTAAAAGAGATGTTGTATATCATATGTTTTTGCCTTAGAGGTGAGAACTATAAGTTGCTAAGGAGACAATGTGAGTACTAAATTTATATATGAGGTTCTAAGAGTGGCAAGTTTCTGCAACGTTCGAGACGTCAATTCTAGGTATGTAAATATTGTGTTTGCTAGTTGCGAATTTGCAAGTGTTTAAAATGATCAATTCAACCAACCTAATTAGTATATGGCTTTTAATTGTGGTTAGTTGATTGAAAGTACCTTATACTAAAATGGCACCCTAACAATCCTTATGTGGAGTTCTCTCTGCATGAAGTCGTACTTAAAAAAGATATGGGTAGATTGAAGTGATTCTGTACTCTTAAACATGGATATTAGGAAATACCCAACATCATATATGTATTATATGTGTGTGTGTGTGTGAATTGGCATCTAAATTCAAACATAATAAGTAAATGATTGTTGTATTTAATTATATGAATACACGCGACTTATGTTGTGTGATTATTCACACATGTATTACTAGGTTTCCACTTAACCTTTTCATTTTTTCAATTATAGGGGACATGTTACCATACATGTCAATAACATTCTAACTATGTAGTGGAGTACAAAGCCAGCACTAATGTTGATAATGTCCCAAAAAGATCATGGGGTGTTTTGTATAAGAGAGTAGAGCTTAATTGGTAAAGATTATATAAAAGTATCTCTCAATTTGTATTTGTTTTTATTGAGTGAAAATATGAATAGTACCATAGTGAAATTAGTAAGTTAATATTATAAGGCACTATGCACATGTTTGTTTGTATTTTGTTTTTGAATGTTATAGTGAAGTCCTCATATGTTTGAGGCAATAGGAGAAGTTCTCATGTATTAAGACACTTGTGTGAAGTCTTACGTCTGTGTAGGCATTGGTCAAGTTCTCATTGTGAGGCAGTTGTTGAAATCCTCTCTGTGAGGTAAACTGTCATGGAATGTGAAGTGTGAAGTCTTCCTTAAATGAGGCATTGTTTGTGGACCATAGAGACTAGGGGTAGGCCAAACTCCATATTAAATGTCGGTATGGTATTCTCCTTCCCTTACCTCATTATCACTATTGTTGAAATTGTGCATAAAATTGTAAAATAGATAATGGTTGATTAAGTGAAATTAAAATCGATTAAAAAACTTGCCTTGTAACTTCTACATGTTAGTAATAGCCTAGTAGTACATGGTTTTCTAACAATTGATATTAGATCCAGTCTCTAAGATTTAGTGTTTAGCTACGTCTTAGAGCAAAGTTTTTGGGGTTTTAAAAATGTCGGGCTTGTGTTTTGTGTGTTAAGATGAATTATTTATTAAGTATAACTTGGGATCCTTTAATTAAGCATTACATCTTTTACAAGTGTCTTTAACTGAATGCTCGATTAAGGGGGAGTGCTAAGTTAGGGGGGTAACAATGTTGTGTACTAATTGTTCTCATAAAAAAAGGGAGAGATTATTGAACCATGTAGATGTTACAATCTTATTTTGATGAGAAAATGTATTGCACAAATGCTCAATCACTTAGTTGAGTTGCATTAAATAAACAAAACATGTTTTTAATATGTTTGAGCTGTATTGTGCAATATATGTTTGTATTTGTTTTGTGTTTGATGTTTTCATAGAGTGTGTAAGAGTTAGGTGCATCGGTGAGCTGGTGGGTTTTGGACTAGCAAGCCGATATAAAGAAAATCTATAAAAGCTTTTGATCAGCGGAGATCGAGAGGAAAATGTGGGTGCCACTTGCACCGGCTCGCTAGTAGGCCAAAAACTAGCAGTTGAGAGTTTCTACATCCGATTGTTTGAAGACTTTTTAGGGAGTAACAGCTAGGCTTTTAGAAGTGTTTGATTGTTTTGTGTAAGAGAGTAGAGCTTAATTGGTAGAAATGATGTGAAAATACTTTCTCAATTTGTGTTTTTTTTTATTGATTGAAAATGTAAACAATATCATAGTGAGATTTGTGAGATAATATTATAAGGACTATTCACATGTTCGTTTATATTTTGTTTTTGAATGTTTTAGTGAAGTCCTCATATGTTTGAGATAATAGATGAAGTCATCATGTGTTGAGACACTCGTATGAAGTTTTACATATGTGTAAGTATTGGTGAAGTCCTTGTTGTGAGACAATTGTTGAAATTCTCTTTGTGAGGCAAATTATTGTGGAATGTAAACTGTGAAGTCCTCATTGAGTGAGACATCATTTATGGATTGTAGAGATTAGGGAGCTAGTCGAACTCCACATTAAATACCGGTATGATTTTCTCCTCCCCTTATCTCTTTATTATTATTGTTGAAACTATGCATAAAATTATAAAGGAAATAATGGTCAGTCAAGTGAAATTAAAATCGATTTAGAAACACTCCTTATAGCTCTCACACTTGAGTAATAGCTTAGTAGTGCATGGTTTATCTAACACAATGATCTAACCTAGCTTGAAGAAGTCTAGACCTCTATTTGTGTTTGCAAATATGTTTAATGTAGAATGTGGCCAGTAATCAATGACTTTAATCCCCAGGTTTTTACTTAGCTTGAGTTAAAAATAAAATAATTAAAAACCAGTTCCAATTCAATATCTTGAAATAATAAAAAGTCTGGTTATTTTATATGCATTAAGGATTTTTGAAATTTCATTTCCTATATTTAAATCTTTTCCAAAAGTGCCAAAATTTATTTTGCAAGCTATCCATGGTTACTTTTAAAGTATGAACATACTGTCCTTTCTTTTAATAGAGTTTTTTTTCATCAAATGTTGAAATGACAATTCCCATTTAAATCATACTTGTTTTCTTTTACGTGAAAAGGAAGTAAATAGAAATTTGAAAGTTAACACCAACAATACATCATAGTTTTCAAGAGAAAATGATATTTTCAAAACTTACTTTTCAAAAACCTTTTTTATGCCCACAAGATCGTTTCTCTAAAAACTTTCATTTTCTTAGTTCAAAGAACCTCAAAAAAGTGTTTGCAAGCTTCATGGCCATCATTTTAAAAAGAAAAGAAGAAAGTGAAGTAATTTTCAAAGGCTCAACAAGTAACTTTGGATTTACCTCATTTCAAAAGTTATAGAAAGTATTTTTATTAAAATACTCGTGTACATGTGCACATTTTAGCATCTACAGGCAAAAACATTGAGTTTAACAGATATGACATGTTAATAAACTAAATCTAAGCCTATTTGCAAAAAGGCTTTAAGAACGAGTAAAGACTTTTTTCTGAGCTGATTAGGCCTAGAGTTGTTAAACATCTGTTAAAAGTCTATAAACACAATTAACTCGACTCATCTAAACTAAAATATAACAGATAATGCAACGGAGCAGAGTAGTATGCCATGGAACCCATATCCTAGATCTAGTGTTAGTAGATTGCTTAAAGTGATCATGTTGAGTTATCCTTATGCGCATTTGTTGCTTGTGTCTACTGTGGAAGTGTTTTTGTGCTATGCTGTAAGCTCAGTGGTTGTTTTTGTGAGTGTGCGAAAGGTCAAAACCTCGTTTTGCCCTTGAGTTAGAATAGTGGCAAGCTTTGGGTAAAGGTCAAGGGGCACATGTTGGCAAACAGACCCTGTTGCACCTCAAAAAGTCGAGCCCTTGACTTAACCTTTGATGGAAGCTAAAGGTTGTCATGGGCTGGAATTTTGAAGCACAATTTTTGTCACAAGTCAAGAAAGCTATCGACATACCTTGTAGCATAAGATGTAGGCATTTTGGATGCCCTCAATACCCTATTGGTCGAGACGCAACCCTAGCTTTGAGCAGTGATGCACCCCGCAACCCTTCCCGAGCGACCCGTGACCCTTCCTAACTGATAAGCAATTAAGAAAAACATAAGTTAAGAAGTTATGACAAGAATATATGATACATAAGCCCTTATGAGAGTTCTTTTTTTGTTATATGTGTAGTGATGTATACCTGTTGCTGTATAGGAACCTTCAACCAAGATTTAGAGCTTCTAATAGACTACTATGGCCTCTAAGTAGAATGCAAGGTGAGTGAAATTAATCTTATCATGTTGTTGTGCTTGTAATGTAGCGCCACACACTATTTATATGATTAAGAACTAGTCATGTATGCAGATTAGGATAATGTGTACTACATCGTACTTAGATGTATGACAAGCTTTAATATTAGAAGTGATAACAAACTTCCTGTTGTTGATGTGTAATGAATATTGATGATTATTTGAACATTGTATGATCATCAATAAATTGATCTAAGTCTTATCTAACCCTTAATCTAAAATAGACATGCATTGTACAACAACACGTTGCATTAGCATGATACTCATGTTATGTATTGATATTTCGATTCTATGGTAACGTCCTTCACGCCATGAGAGTTTGGATGGGGTTATCATAAGGTTATCAGCCTTACAGAAACTAAGCAAACATCGATGGATATCACCTGAGTTAGAGTTGGCTTTTAGGATGTTAATACTTAGGGAGTTTCTGAGGTTCTAAGGTGAAGTTGAGACTATATTTCATATGTATATAAGTATGTACATATATAATAATAAGAAAAATTTGAAAAAAATTTGCTTCCTTAGTTCTCGGTCTCTCCTGTGCATGGACTACTTAAGTCGGTTCTTCAACCCCCAAGAGAGGATATAAATCTCCATTGGTTTGGATTCCAGTTATCGAAACTGTGCATTTCATATGGTTGAGTGTAGCATTGCATATGATTGATAATATACTAGCTTGACATTATTGTGGTATGGTATGGTACAATCATGGTTGCATATTATGTATATGTATAATACTAACAAAAATTGGAAAACTTCTCTTTCCTTAGTTCTCAGTCTCTCATGGGCATAGACTACTTGAGTCAATCCTTTAAACCCCCAAAGAGGGTGTAAATCTTATTGGTTTGGATTCCAACCATCCGAATTATGCATTTCATATGGTTGAGTGTATCATTGCATACGATTGATAATATACTTGCCTAACATTGTTGTGGTGTGTATGATCATGTTATCTCATTACGTTGTGGTGTGCTCACACTCATATACACTTCACGTGCTTTCAGGGATCCATAGAGCTGATCTATGCTTGAGGGGAGGGGAGGTAGTAGACTTCGAGGGGAAACCAGATTTTGTGTGAGAATTGAAGTGTAGCACCTTGTGCTTAAGGCTTATGTATATAAGTTTCTTAAAAGTTTGTAAGATGCTGATGGAAAGTTTATCTTAAATTGTATGTATGAGAGTATTGCTGTATGGAACTTAGATTTATGTAACTTTTCTTATCCTAACAATCTCACGGTCCTGTTTAAATGTCCATGCTACGGAGTGTCCTAATAGTATGATGCTCGCGATTTTTTCTTGAAAGGCCCTGATTGGCTTATTTACATTTCATGATTTACTAAGTTGTCGTAATGGGATATTAATGGTGCCATGTGGGGGTGTGACAATTAGCGTTTGTGAAAGAGTCTAAAGTATTTGATGATCAAAAGCTTAAACATGAGTAAGAGTATAAACTACTTTGAAAGTTGTTTTAAGCGCTTGAAGATTAGAATTATAAATAGTTACACAACTTGACAAAATATTCAGACCATCTCCGATAAGTCAAAATCTAAACAACTTAATAAATAAAATATCAAGAAGAAATAGGAGAGATGAAGTAGTCTAAAGCATGTTAAGTTGATATGCACCTATTAAGAAATTCACAACCATCGAAGAGCATGTAATGTAAAGATCATTCATAGAGCTTGTGCCCAATGTCATAATTTTTCTAGAAGCTATAAAAACAAGCTATTAGATAGAATTAAAAACAAATCTTTTATTTTCCATTTACTAAGTAATAAGAGTTATATATTCTTTATTGTTTTCGTCTTCTTATTCTTAAAATTGCACAAACATTGCTAGTAAAAATGCTATGCTTGATGAGATTATAATTACAATTGTTGTAAAAGTACTATACTTATGATTTCCCATGCGTAATATTTGATATAACTCATTCAAGCATTTGATTTTTTATGATTAATAAAAGTTGTGTGTAAAATCTTCAATGGGAGGCATTTGGTGTTCATGGAGCTTAAAGAATGATTTGAACTTTATGCTAAACTTTAGGTTGGATATTTCAACCATTCTTTATATGTGTGTGTGTGTGTGTGTGTGTGTTTAATACTTTATTTAACGTTATGCAATTTTTAAAATTCATCAAAATAAAAAAAATTGTTAAAAATTGCATTAAAGTTAAAATCCTAGTCTTTAATCGTATGTTTATCTATATATTGAAGCAAGGATGATGACTGAGAGATGATTAGTTGTAATTAACTTATATTGAAAATGCAGATTTATCAAAGTTCAAAGTTTTATGGAAGATTAGGGTGAAAAACCTATTTGAAATATAGGCTTAAACTCAATAGGTTAAATGAAATGAGCTTTAGAAATGATTTATCCATTTTTAGAATTCTAAGTACTAACAAAGCAATTCAACAAGTAAATAACAATAAAAAAGATTGCTCCAAAGTTACACCACAAACCTTATACCGATTCACGCATAAATACTTTTGAGTAATGTCTTACATAGATTTACAAATGAAAAAAAAAATGACACTACACAACTCTCTCTTACAAAAAATAACAAATGATGTACAAGGAGTATTGAGAGGATTGATGTAATGTTTGTATGTAATAAATAAGCTCTTCTAAAGTATAAAATCTACCAAACAATCTCTATTTATAAGATCTCTAAAAAGTAGTCATTACCCATAAAATCTGCCTTTTTTTAGTAGTGCCTAGCCTCCAGATGCTGGCTGTAGTTCACATTCATCTGTTTCTCGAATTATGTTAATACCTGGATGTCATACCTATGGTGTCTGGATGCTAGCTACAATGCAATTAAGTCCTACAATACTATCACTAAACATAAGTACAACACATATATTGCACAAATATAAATTTCATTAAATCACAAACATATTTTGTTAATTAAGTGTAACTTAACTATAATAGTTGAGTAATTATGTAACATATTTTCACATCAAAATTCACTTTGAATTCACCAATTCCACAATCTTTCCATTTTTTACGAGGACAACATGCACAGTCAACTTTCCCTAAACACAACAATCCTTCTCACATAAGCATTTGGATTTAGGTCAACTTTGGCAAATAAGTTCAAAATTTGATGATTAACTTAAGACATATAAGTTACACTTAATAGATAAAATAAATGGATACATAACACACACACAACACACACATATATATATGTTCAATTGTGCATTCAACATTTCTTCACATCATTAGTTTTTCTAATCATGTTGATGCCCGAATGTCATACTCATGGTATCCGAACTCTAGCAACAATGCAATTAAGTCCTACAACACTTTATCCAACATAAGTACGACACATATATTGCACAAACATAAATTTCATCAAATCACAAACATATTTTGTTAATTAAGTATAACTTAACTATAATAGTGAGTAACTGTGCAATATATTTTCACATCAAAATTCATTTTGAATTCACCAATTCCATGATTTTTCATTTTTTTTATAAGGACAGCATGCACAATCAACTTTCCTTAAACATGACAATCTTTCTTACATAAGCATTTGATTTAAGTGAATTAGACAAATAAGTTCAAAATTCAATTATTAACTTGAGATATATAAGTTACACTTAATAAATAAAACAAATGGATACACAACATGTATACATGTTAATTGTTCATCCACCATTTCTTCTCTTACAGACTTGTGGAAAAAAGATAAAAACATTCAATGTCATGTGAAGGAAAAATGATAAGAAACATGCATGATTTATACTTACCATCTGGATGATGTGAGCTTAGCATCATTGGTCGGCCATTCTTAATGCATGATGAAAAGGTAACCTAATGACACAAAGTGCAAAGCAAATAGTTTTGGAAATGAAGGTAGAAATCTAACATTTTATTAATTTCAAGATGATAAATTACAAGTTAGGTAGTACAATTGGTATACTAATCGTAAAATAAAAGAAAAGTGGTGACAAGTGTCAGTTGATCACAACCTATTGATCTAAACAAAAACAAGAGACATTGCATGCTTCTAACATGTAAAGCAAAGAAAGAAGAATCATCATCACTAACTATTAATGACCCTAGCATGCTGAGTCAGCTCCTCGATATGATCACAAGCTCCTTTCACTTGGCTCTAAATGGCTAAGATAGGAGAAAGATCATTTAGCACCCCATCAAAGGATCCAACCTTAATTACTGTGACATCACCACTCGACGCATCACAAATCCCTTCCCTTTATTTTTTCAGCAGCGATAATGAGGCTAGGAGAAGGATTCATCGGAATAGGCTGCTCCAAATCAAGATGATCAAACCCATTTATGTACCACAAGAAGTTTTGGTTCAAAAGTGGGAAGAGTGGACTTATCAGGAGCACTCACAATTTCCTTCCCATGATCTATCCGATCACTAAGTTCCTTAGCACCTGGCTCAAATCCTCCCTTATCTCAGTTCCCTTTAACAACATCATCATCCTCATTATCCTCATTGAAATGATAAAGACACCAATCATAAGAAGAAAAAATCAAATCAAGCCAATGGAAATAATTAAAGTCACTTATGAATTTAAACGATTAAATTTTTCAAAATTTCTGCACTTGCCTTAAACTGAGAATCAAAATTTTGAAAATTAAAAAACAATTCAAATATCGAAATAAAAGTAAAGTAGAATTTAATAATAGTTCTCCAAATGAAAATTTTTAGGGAAAAAACTACTTTTGGTACTTAAATTTTGTCGAAAATGATAACCAGGTATCTGAACTTTTGAGAATACCAATTTCATATCCAAACAGACTTTTCATGCCCCCTTTTACTATCTACGTTAAAACTATTAATGAAACAATATGACGTGGATATTTCAACTAATAATGTCATCACACCTATCCATTTTAAAAAAAATAAATGTTTATATAACCAATCCTAAGCATGGTTTCCAATCTATTGAAAAGTCTTCATACTTTGTCTCCAATATTCTCTCTCTAAAAGAAAACATGACCTCTTTCTCTCTCCACATGACAAAACTCCATCCATTACCAACAAACATCATGATCATGAACATAGTAAACACCACCTCATTCACATCCTCTGATTGAAACAAAAATCAGAAATCTAAATCCGAAAAAAATCTTTCATCATCGATTTCATGATTGGAATGTAATGCATCAAAACAAATAAAAAGAAATCCAGATTGATTTCCAAGGCCGCCTCCTTTTGCCTCCTCCTTTGCCCTTTCAAATACCTTCACCTCTACCTCCATCTTCTCCTTTTTTTCCCTCCTTTTCTTTTACTTCCTTATTTCCCAACCCAACAATGCATTGTCTTCTCTAGAGAGTCATGACTTACGAATGATGAATGGGATTGAAGATCACCTTTATCGGCCACATGCAATGGACGAGCAAGAGTGAGTAAGTCATGAGACACTAGTAGTGAAAGAGGAGCTTAGTCTAGTGCAACTACGACTCTGGTGAATTGGTTTGGTTTTAATAGTGGATTTTTCTAGTGTAGGTGGTGGCAATGGTTCTATGGTATCGAAGATGACTGAGTTTCATGGTGATGGAGATGGTGGTGCCAAGGTTAGAGCAACAAAAGGAGATGGGTTTTTGGTTGTGGTTTGTTCATGAAGTGGTTTGCGCAGTTTAGTTGGTTATGGGTTTGAGTTGTATTGTAGCGAATGCTGGCTCTAAGAGTTTAGGTCACATCTAATGGTGATGTGTCTATGGTGTGCTTGTGCAAATGGATATGGCCGATGCAATTATGCATATGCAATGGCTTAGCTATAGGTTCCAATGAGTTACGACATTTTCGATGGGTTTGACTTAGCAAGTTTGGGTATGAATAGTTAGCTTTGTTTTCTGTTTTTGAGAGAAAAAGCTAGAGAGAGTTATGGTTTTTTTTTTTCTCTTTAGTTAATTGACAAGTTTCAAATGACAATTGGTTAATTTGTCCATATAGGGAAAATTACTAACAGTGTTAAAAAAGTAATGCAAGGTAGTCAAAAGGGGCATGAAAAGTTTGTTTAGGTATGAATTGCTCTTCTCAAAAGTTTAGGTATCTAATTGTCCATTTCGACAAAGTTCAAGTACAAAAAATAGTTTTTTCCCCAAAGTTTTACGAGAAAAATAAAAACAATGTACATAGGAGCTTTAATTTTGCAAAATTATGATTTTACCCTAAATTCAGAACTTCAAAGAATAAAAATTCAAAATTGTGATTAAATTAGACTTATTTGATATATTTGAATCATTATTAGCCCAAAAGGTAAGTTAAGCACCATAAACTGTTAAAAACTAACTAAGTTTCTCATACACGTGAGGCTTAGAAGCACAAGATAATGCCATGTGACAAAAACCCTAAAATGAGGTCTTTTCCCTTTGTTTAAAACCCTAGGAATCTGCCATACTAGCCCCCATGTAAAAAGATCTCTTTTTTTTATTATTTTTTTTGCCCTTGCTTTTTAGGAGACCACCCCCCCCCCCCCCCCCCCTAAAACCTTAAAGTAAGGCTCTAAAAAATCTATCCCTTTCTTAGTGTTAAATAAGTAGAATTAGCAAAAGTGTAACACTAATTAGCTTACATGGTGTCTTTTACTCGAGGAAATGGAGAGGCTGAAGTAGTATTGTCGACACCCCATTTTTTGCCCCTTTTAAAAATAAAAATAAATTAAAAAAATGAAAAATTCAAAAATCATAAAAATTATAAGAAGGTAGAAAATACAATAAACATTGGAAATTATCAAAAAAATACAAAAATATTAACTAAGTTAAAATTTTGTAAAAAGAATAAAAATCACAAAGTTAAAAAAAGAATAAAAAATTTGAAAATTTAAAAAGTTAGAAAATCCCATCTTTTTAGTAAATAAGTTTTCTATAATTAAAACAAACTAAAAATTTTTTAAAAAAAAAAATATAAAAAAGTTCATATTAGTTTTATAGTGCTTTAGGCTGTATTTAGAAATTAATTTGGACATTGGAGCTCATTTTATTTTAGCTCATTTTTATTGGAAGTCGTATTGGGCCTGGTTTGGAACTTTCAAAAGAAATTTTGATGGATAGATTTAACCAAAAGCCAAGTGGCTCAATTGGTTAAGGCTTTGGAGGACAAGGAAAAGACCAGAGTTCAATCCTTCTTGAGCGCATAAGGGAAAAATATCACACGCTCCATATCTCATAACCTCCGATCCTTTCAAATCCGTAATAGCCATTAATGGCTAGGCATGCTTAGCCCCTCCACTTCCTCGTCTCCTTTTTAAAATGCGACAAACTCCTCCCATAGTAGACAATATCGGAACTTCGAAAAACTCTCATAAGAAAATGTAATCGAAATTAGAACACAAACACTCATTTTGAACTTGATCTCTCTCTTCCATCTCATCGTTCTCATTCACCACCACACTGTGAACTAGCGGAAACCACTACTAGACACAAACCTACGACTCTCCACCTCAACCATCGATAACCACTAGTCGAGTCTCAACCTGCCACCACCTCCTTCACCATCTCCAAACCAAAACGCCCAATCTACCCCTATTATTAAACACGACTGAACCCAAAACTCCCCTACTATCTCGCATCCACTCCCAAGATCATCAACCGCCATCATCTCAGCTATCGACCCTAGCTTTTGATCCAAAACTTGACCAACACTTCGAATCCTATCCACCCATGAACTACTGCAATTACCAGCACCTTTTGCCCATCTCTGCCATTCACATTGCAACCCTAAACCCACGGACCCAACTTGACCGATCGAACACGAAAGAAAGCAAGAAGAACCATTTTGTTTCAACTTTTGCACAAATTACAATGTGTCTAAGCAGACTCATGAGAGAAGAAGGTCTAATCTGTGCATGCCTGGTTCGAACTCAAATCCCAGGTCTAAATTTCATCAAGCACAATGGTCTTATTGCAAATTTAGAAATATTAGGTACTTAATACAGGGAAAATAAATTGGCATCACATCCTAGATATCTTGAGGCATTAAGAGTATCATCCATCGACCAAGAAGAAGCCATGGGATTTTCCAATTACGAACCACCTGCAGAACCGGAGAAGTTTTTATTAAGGCAAAATAATACTATCATAGCTTTACTAATAGGAGTAGAAGATAGTATAACAAAGTTGGGTAATTTTATAGAAGGTTGGAGTAAGCATATTACAGAAGAAGTACAAAAGCTAGAAACAGAAATAAATATAGCTGAGTCACATTTACAGGATAGTATAAAATCAATACAAGATAAATTTATAGAATTAGAAAAGATAAGGGAAGAAGTCAAACAATCAAAAGAATTACAAAAAGACAAAACTATAGATAAAGAATTACATAAAAAAGAATTAGAGGAAATATTTACAGGAATTAAGAATATAAAATTACATGATAAAAAAATAGGTAAAAAGTCTGAATATGGTTGTATAGACGGAACAGATATTTGGGAAAGTATTTATAGAAAAAATATCTAAAGCTTTACAGGTATTTAAAAAAGATCAAGGAAGAGTTACAAAAGAGAAAATAGGACTAGACAAAAGAATCATAGGATTACTGTGTAGAAAAAAGGAAGATAATGCAGTTTCTTTTTTGTTTCTTCTTTTTCTCTAAGTGAATCATGTATGATCCTATGTTCCTGTAAATTTTTCTATAAAGGTGTAACAATATATTTAATATTATCTAAAGTTTGTTGTAACTCTGTATTTATTTGTCTTATCTGTTCTACTGCAGGTCTTATTTGATTATGTATGCTAACGTGTCTTTCTTCTAAAGCTATTCCTAAACTTATTAGAAGGTCTATAACAGTATTCAATTATTCACTTTTCTCCATGGATTTGATGTCTGTAATTCTGAAAATAACAACGATGTTTAAAGTATGGATGTCTAATTATTTTCCTATTCTTATAATATATTTCTAAATCTAACCACTCTAATTTTTTAAATTCACCTATTTTAATCTGTATCTAGATACAATTATAAAAGTTTTCATGTAAATGTAATCCGAAATAGTAAAAATAAATAAATAATGAAAAAAAAGAGAGAGAAAAGAAAAGAAAAAAAAAAAGGAAGACAGAAAGGAAAGAAGAAGAAGAAGAAGAATATATATATATATATATGTATATATATATGTATAGATATATATGTATATATATATTGTGTGTGTGTGTGTGTAGTGATATGCATGTTATAATTCATAGTAGTATATAAGAATATGATAAATAAAAATGAAATAGTAAATAAAAGAATTTTAGGATATAAGTTTTATTATGATTAATGAATAAATTTTAAGGTTAAATTATGAAAATAAAAAATATATATTAGTATAGTTTTAGGGTTATTATCCTTTAGATCCTTTTTGATGATGTGTGCTAAATTTGACACATGCCTTTTGATAATAGTTTGCAATGTGAATTATCAATATTATTTAGCAAATCATCCTTGTAAATATCATGTTTTTGTTATAAAAAACCAACAAAAAGAAGAATGAAAAATTTGACAAAATAAAAAATCTCTCTTTTTACTTTTTCTTTCCTATATATATATATATATATTTAGTATAAAAAAATGTTTTCCTAGCTTATATATATAATATTACCTAATTACTTTCTAAAATACAAAAACAAAAATAAATGGGGTTTTTCAATAATAATTTTTTAGGAATTTTCATAAACAAAAGACAAAAATTAGATTTCTTTAGGAATTTCCAAAAATCAAAATTGATTTAACACTTAAACCTGGCAGGTTTTCAAAATAAAAAAATACAGACAAATTAAAATTTCACAAAAATCAAAACGAACTACGATGACTTAATTCTGGCTAGCGGATACATTGTAACTTGTGGGGCAATCACAATATAAAACGAAAAAAAAAATATCTTTGTAAATATATATATCTATCTTTTTTCAAATAAGACAAAAAAAAAATTTAAAAAAAAAAAAAAAATCCAAAATTAACCTCCTTTTGGCCCATATATTCAAGATTTATAAAGCCTATAAAAGCCTTAGATAACCGCTTAGGTTTTAAAATAGCAGTCCCCCAGTCCATCAATTTCTGGTTTATCATGCAAACTAGTGGCGGAACCTAGGGATGTAAGCGGGGCGGGTCGTTATAAGGTACCCGAACGCCCAACCCGCTAAAAACCCTATAGGGTTTTGGGATGGGTTTTAGGATTTAAAAAAAAAAACCCGATAAGTTATCGGGTCGGGTTTTTGGTTTATTATGTAACCCATTGGGAAAACCCGACCCGGTATAAATTCAAAATATTAAAAAATTAAAAATATTAAGTTATCAAAATAAGGATCCCATTTATATTATATGTATGTGAAAGTAAGCGGAAATGAAGTGTTTGCATCATTTTATATGATATTATTGTCTAATATTCATTCTTTCAATATAAGTGTTTGTATCATTAATAACTTAAAACAAAATTCTTTCTTTTGTTTTTTTTTTAAGAAAAAAATTTAAAAATCTTGAAGTCGGGTTGGGTCGGGTTATGGCTTCCTTAAAATCCTAGCGAGTCAGGTTTTGGGATTGACAAAAAAAACCCGATAGGGTTTTTCTCGGGTTCTGGGACACCGATTGAAGACTCGAGTCGGGTTCGGGTTTCAAAAAACCCATCCCGAACCCCCCGGTTGTATCCCTAGTAGAACCATTAACCAAACTACCCATTTGGTTTTTTTTCGACTTTAGCCGATGGTGATCCAATCAAATTATTTTTCAAA
Source organism: Combretum micranthum (assembly GCA_024138025.1). NCBI lineage: Eukaryota > Viridiplantae > Streptophyta > Magnoliopsida > Myrtales > Combretaceae > Combretum > Combretum micranthum. The sequence goes on along the minus strand of JAMXBD010000099.1, from coordinate 1,491,049 downwards.
AACTAAGCTTTTTACAAAAATCCTACTGGTTTCTTATCAAGTGTTCTGTCTCAAATGAGCCGAGTTTGATACAGATCGGGACCTTTAGAAGAATAGGAGCAAAATTCAGGCTTGACAAGTATTGGATGAGGAAGGAAACTGCAATCACAATAAAATTCGTGTCATGATAAGGATGAGATTTTAAGATATTGTAATGTGGGTATTATTAGCATTTCAAGTATGAAAACTGACATAAGTGAGTTAATACATGTTTGGGGTGTCAAGAAATCAAGTTTTGGAGTCATTTTTTAGTCTTAAACCCCTTTTTTAGCTTATGCATGCGAAAACTATCTCCTAGAGCTAGGTAAGACATCAAAATTAACTTATTTTATTTAGATTATAATGGTTTTTAGAGTTGGGTCTGCTATGGAGGTATTAAATGGTGTTTGGGTGCGACTTTGAGCTTGGGTTTTGTTGGAATGAGCTTGAGAGATGGACTTTGGTGTACTTGACGTAAGAGTTGTAAAATGATTGATTCATGCTTGGATATTTTGAGAATTTTATGATTAAATGTGTTTTAAGGGATGTTGAGTCATGATAAACAAAGATTAGGTTTAAACATGACATTTTAGCTTTTTTTAAGACCCAAAAAGTCGTTCAAAAACTTCTTCATTGGAAAACCCAAGTTTGAGCTCTAATAATGAAAACCCAGAGGGCACGGATGGAACATGAGGTCGTATATCATCTTGTGCTCCTCCTGATCTCAAAAACTTGAAAAAATCGAGTTTGTAAAAGAATACGACAAGTACACAAGGTTGTGCACCTACCCATGCTTCTCTCTGGTCTTAAAACGCAATGAAACCTAGAAGAACACAGGGAGATACGTATACTCATGTTATACCAGTGCTTCTCTCTGGTCTAAACATTCTTCAATCCTAAAATAGCACAGGGGAAAAAAAGGTCGTGTACCTTCCTATGTACCTTTCCAACCCCCAAACATGGGAAGAACACGGCATGAATGCAACTAATGTATTTGGTCGTGTAAAAGAACACTAGGAGATACGTTTGCTTGTATACTGCACGTATTCTTTTCTAGCCCCCTCTTACTTCGCCAATTCTAGCCTAAATCGCATGAAACTTGACTTAACGCTTCCTTGAACCTTAGATAACATTCCAAGACCTTTAAAAATACAAATTTAGCAAGTATTAATATCCCATTCACACTATATATCATCCAAACACATTAAGTCCAAATGCCTTACATAAATAAAAGTAATTCATACTTAATAACTAGAGTAGAACACTAAGAACTAAATAGGATTAATGGACTATAGGAATCCATTATTGAAAGGACAATAAGTGAGACCTACAAAGTATAGCCCACTAAAGGTTGGTTAACCTAAGCCTTGAAACCAACCTTTACCTACATAATTAATTAGACAACTTGGGTAGATGAAACAAATGATCCTTTAAACATTGTCTTTAAATAGATGTGGTTAAATTAAAGTGACCTAAATGTAACAAACAACACAAGTGAGATAACGGTAGTAAATCTTGAACTAATTCCTGATTCCAGCTATGAACAACTATTAGATATCGAGCTTCAAAAAGGGATTTGAAAGCTCAAACAAAATGACAAGTACGTAGTAATTGCGTGTTGCTTGTTAGAGCGATATTAATAACCATACTAAGAATTTGAACTCTGCTTAATTGAGTGTTGATTGCTGCTTGGCCACTTACTCCAGGAGTGGCATCCATGGACTGAGTTGCAAGCATGATCACAACTTTGGGATGAAGCGATAGTTATAGATGATTGGACCCCTACGGAATACATGGTAAGGACAATAAGGTGGTCGGCAGGGGAATTCCAAAGCCAGATGATCAATTGGGAGTTAGTGCGAACTTGCAACGGAGTTATGTGGTGGTATGGCCCCTTACTTAAAAAGTTACAATCAACCGTGCTCATTTATGGCTGTTTTTTTGGAACTGATCAGAATGGGACTACTTCTTTATTTTATTTCTGGTAAGTTATGGGGACTTATCAAACCAACCCTCCCCCCCCATTTGATGTGTGATCCACAAAGAGAGCCCCACCCCTATTATTTGGCAGGAGTCATAAGCACTCTTGTATATGTTGGTATTTATGGGATGCCAATGATACCTTGTTTGTGGACTTTAAATTAAATATACTAAATTATGGTTACTACAGTAAATTAAAAGTGTATGACATGCAGGTGTGTGTTTGTATTACTATGTATAGGACTTTGCAGCTCATTTTATTAACCCTTCAGGTCTTACTAGTAATTCGATGGGGAATGAGAGATGCATGGGATAACATGATTAGATGGCAATGTGTTGATTTCTCTCAAAAGATGATTTTGATGATAACAAAAAGACTTAAATGATTTCTTACATATTTTGTTTAAGTGTGCGACATTAGATATTAATAATGTAAAAGTATCTCAGAAAGTATATTAGAAGGTTAGACAGTGAAATATTACTCATCAGAAGGTTACTTAGAAGGTTCCAATGAGAATTGCAGGACTTTTTTATTCGTCAGAAGGAACGTTAGAAGGTTTATAAACTCTATGAGAATCACGTGTTTTCCAATTCAGATTTAATTTATGAAGACCTAGCTCCAATGTTGAGTATAATTTGGGTATTATGCTCAATGTGTTCCACAAAGTTGGTTCAAAATCCACAGGGATTAAATTTTGAATAAATGTTTGTTTTGGAGTTTATTAACACACAGTTGAAGTTCATACGACGTAGAAGTGAAATTCAAATTATACAAACGAATTATTTGAGGAGAAAGTTAGTGTGCATAATATGAAGTATTTACAAAATACAATTCAGATTTTTATGGAATGTGTCCAAAGATTTTTGAATCATATGAAGAACGTGGAAGCTTGATAGAGCATGAACAGTACCAGACGATGAAATTGTGCAACGAAGGATAAATCCAAGACCGATTTTTCAGTATAAATAAACATACAAGTTGTTGGTTATTTGATTTATCTTCAGAAGCTGGGATTTCGAAGATTATCTCGAGAATTCAAAATCAAAGTAAGTCAACGGTAGGATAAACGTAAGCTGATATTTCGAGGATTACACACACGAAAATCTGGAATAAGTTCATCCTTTCATTCTTCTAGCCGTTAGAGTAATGGGAATAAAAAGAAAAAGAGCAAGACAGAACCATATATCAACAACAACGTGATACTCAGATTGCTACAGTGATTAAAGCCTTTTTACGAGAGAAACTGTCATATTCTATTGTTACTATTCATAAAGCAAATAGTTTTGAGGAATTTAATTTTTCATTCCTCTTGATTTGATCTTACATTTTTAGTGTGAGTTGAGAGTTACAAGTAGGCTTAGTTGATTGATTGATTGAGAGAATCAAGCTAAGTGAATTGTAGCCAAAGGATTGGCAAGAACTTCTTGTAACTTTTATTGATTTGATTGGATAGTGGAACACAACCGGTGAGGAGTACCGAACCCTAGTTTGGAGCTGGAAGAGAGGATTGACGCTCGAGGTGGAACCTCTATATATCAATTTGCACTTTCTTCTCCTCATCTCTCTTTAATTTCGTGATTTATTCTTAATGTTTTATATGTGTGATATATGCTCAGAAGGTTAATCAGAGAGTAAATCATTCATATTTTTCTTACTCAGAGAGTTGAGTAGAAGGTTTTTAAGTGTGAAAGTCTTGAATCACTTTTGATTCGAACTTTTGCTTAAAGCTTTTATTTGTTAAGATTATTGTTTTAAGAAAGTTTTAAAGCCATTTTAGTTTAATAACCAAGTGGTGTGAAATTTGTTTTAAATTTTGAAAAGTAAATTTTATAACTAATTCACCCCCCTCTTGTTTATCTTTTCGGGACCAACACATGCACGAGACATGGGTTTTTTCATGAAAAGTTTATTGTAATCATATTTCACGAACTTGGATGACTGTAATCAAACAACTATCAAATGCTTTCATTTGATTTGATATGGACCTTAAAGTCCAAAAGTTTTGTATTTAAGTTGTAATCTTTTGATGGGCCCTATAGGCAATATATATAAACAATTATTTGTGACACTTAATTACTAAACAGGTCGAATTTTATGAGTTTTGATAAACTTAAACCATGGATAAACAAATGGCATTCTGCTGGAATTTTTATAAAAATTAATAACAATTTCTCAAATTAAAACTTAATTGGAAACCCACTTAATAATGGAATGCCTTATATATATCGCTTGAATGTGATATGTGTGGCATAGCTGTCATGCCCTACGTGCTTGGGGCAGGGTCGTTACACTCACAGTAATGTTGCTAGATAGTCTTTTTCCTTAGTTAGCCTCCAAACCGAAGCTCCCTCTTAAAAATCGGACATTTGAATCATCATCTCATTCTCCTCGCCACAAGTTGCTCTAGTGACTTCCTTTATATCATCCTTAGCACTCCTAGATAGGCTCTCAAACTTTCGAGCCTCCCAGAATAACTTATGGTTCACAATCTAAAAAGAATGTCATTATTCATCGGCTTAAAACTTTGCAATTGCTAATTCCTCCTTTAGCACCTTCATCCTACCCCTTGCTTCTTGTCTCTTCATTCAAAGGCAAACAATGATATCTTTATTTCCTCTTAGCGTCTATTGTAATATGGTATGATTAGCATCGAGATTTCACCATTTCCTCTAGCATTCATCATATTTATAGCAAAATAAATAGTTAAGACCAGTTGAAGGATCAATCTCTCTAGCCATCGTGATATGACCGAAGGTCTTAATTCTCTCTTCGGCTAGCTTCTTCTTCAGTAGCTTAGCATGGTCATTCCTATGGTGTATCCATCTTTTTGCTTTTTGTATAAGGAATATCTTAAGTATATCCATGTCGAAACGACATAAATAACAACAAAGAAGCACTCATTGAAAGAGCAAAATCAGGGTTGTTATCCTCTTCAGATGATTACCCTTGCAGTGGAGTTTCCTCCCTTTTTAGCTTGGCCAAACACTACCAATTGCAGCAGTAAATGGAATAATAGTTAGCTTAGTGTCTACTTCTTGACTAGATGGCTCTAGGCTAACCAAGTCATTGGTTTGTTTACCCTAACTCAAGTCATTGTCACCTCTTATTATAGAGTCCTACCTCTAATAAGAACTCCTGCTACTTTTTGGAGCTGTTAGTGCTACTACAGGTGAGACATGTAGCACACCCTTAATCAACCAAGGCTTTTTTAAGTTTACTTTAATGTAGCTTGGCTTGGTATCCTTAAGGGCCTTTCACTCTTGAGCCCTTTTGATGTTTGTAGCCTCAATAATAGTCAACTTAACTGTCTTTCGAATGTCAACCCTCCCCCTATCTCTTACTTGCCTACTTTAGGTGGCTTGATTACCTGACCCACCTTCACCATTCTCGACTTCGTGAAGCTTCTCAAGGACTTGAGCTTCCCTTTCATTATTGTCATTAATGAATAATGGGTTGCAAAGAAAGGTATCAATAACATGATTGCACAGTGTGCATTTAACATGCTCCAAATAATTGCTCCTTGAACCATGACTTGTCATTCACGAAACCTCTAGATCAAACCCAATCGAGTTTGATAATAATAGCCACGATGTACCTTTGGCATAAATATCTCCCTTTTTGAAGTAAGCTTGGAGAATTCAAGAAGGCCTTATCCTTCGCATGAGCTAAAAAGTTTAGTTGCATTTATTAGACCAAAATAAAGCTTAAATCACTATTCCATAAAACTTATCAACTCCACTTCATTGCAGTCTTCTCATAATTGGGACCAAAACTCATCCATGCAAAGCGATTTAGGTAATGCAACTTAGTAGGTGAAAAATCTAGGCTCTTAATTGAGCCCAATTGATAATATATCGCTCCTTTTGGCGCTTTACAATGACTCGAGGCTAGTAGATAGACTTGTTTCTTTCTTCTACTAAATACTAACCCAATAATGCTCTTGGCACTTAATATTAAAGAAGTGTTGAACTAGTTGGAGGTTAGGCTTACGACATAAACTTTGCATAAAGCTTTGACAGTAAGCAATAGTTATAGGAACGACTTCCAGTAGGGCCGATTACAAGAGCTAGAGCTAAGAGATTACAAAACTTAGCTTTAAGAATTCTCAAATCAACCTACTAAGGATGAGTATAATTTTCAATATGGCTTTGGTATCCATCACTTCAATAGGCATCAATCAATTTGTAGAAATTTGGAAGGCAATTATGAAGAAAATGAAGAAATCAAGCCAACCATTACCGTGATTCAAGCCGTAGCAAGTTTTGGACCAAACAGAGGTGATCATGCTATTGGTCACGCCCATAATCAACACTGGAGTGAAGAACAAGGACCATCACGACCATGATCATGCTCGTGATAATTTCAGTGTTCAAGCGCCCCTTATCACGCCCATGATGAACGTTTTGCCTCTTGCTTGAAATTTATTTTTATTAAGTTATATTATTTATAAGTGTTCCATTGATGAGGGGTTATATAAATACGTACTCTTATGTTGTAAACCCTAATGAAGTCATTACATTTAAGACTCTTCATTTGTTTTTCTATTTTGAGAGCAAAATACTTAGCTTTTATCAATTTATCGCGATTGTGGCCAACAACCACTCAATCTAGCTTATGCGTCGTATCTAGTGAGAGAGAGTGCACCTTGGGTTGTTATTGGTGTGTAATATTCGATGATAAAGCCATCTATATCCTTTATTTTCATTGCATTGCGAGATACTAAACTGACATTGCCATAAAACCGGGTCTTGGTGTGTATCAAATAGCTTCCATGAATTGGACACAAGATGAGTGAGGTTCTAATTAAAATGCTCCGAACATTCTTCTTGAAAATCAGATAAAGGAAAGCATAGTTTGAATTCCAAACACTTTATGTATATGTAAACCTTTGTTCATACAACAACATCATGCAATCATTCCCTCTAGAATTTGTAATAGAATATTCAATTGGTGTCTTCCCAAAATAATAATATCTAATCACCGATAATTCTTCTTCTATAACTTCACTCTTACCATGATTGAGCCTTGAACTATTACTGTTCATAAAAGGGCATTAAAAGCATCATTTGGGTCTCTTGCTTCGACCCTGCCAGTAGGGTGAATATCCCTTGAAATGCCGAATGGCTACTTAAATACCTTTCATATCCTAAAAAATTGAAGTACCTACCCAAAGAGATCCTATATTTGTTTGCTCTAACTACGGTCTTAGCTAGCAATATCGAGGTCAAAATATTTGTCGATGCTTAAAAGGGTAGCTCTCTTGGAAGTAATGCTGTTGGTATAAATTAGTTGTCGATGCTTAAAAGGTTAGCTCTCCTAGAAGTAATGTTGTTGGTACAATCCAAAGAGTGTGAGATGGAAAAGCAATAGCTTTTATTTGCCATTGTGCGAACAAATCTTGAAAAATAAGCATTTGGAAATAAAAAAGTTCTTTAATCAATAAAGACGGTGAATACATAAATGGTAATGTAGAAAAGTTGTTAGTGAGTGCTTGTTTTCATGATTGTCAAATTCGCGAGTCTACTCGTACGTTTCCACGAGTTTACAAGTTGAATATGAGATTTTGATTTAACTCGCATACAAAATCGTTTTATGAGTAAACTCATAAGTAGAATCGTAAGTAGAATAGGTAAAATCAGTGGTAGAATCGGTAGCAAAATCGTAGTAAAATCGTAAAGTTGTAATTTTACAACTTTTTTTTTTCTATTTGAACTTAAAAAATGCAATCAATTTAATATATTTAAATTTGGGTTTTTTAGGTTGGTTTTTTATATTTATTTTAATCTAACTTAATTTTAGTTTTTTTTATTTTTTTTTCCTTTTATTTCATTTTTTTTGTATTTTTCAAAGAGTTATTTTCTTTTAGGTTATATATATGATATATTTTGAACAATTTAAATAAAATTTAAACTAATATATATAGTGCTATATATTTTTTTCTTTTTTAATAATTTTCCATATATAATTTATTTGCCATAAATGCAATGGTTTTTTTGTACAAATATATAGTGAACATGAAAATGTTCATTACTGCACAAAACTAGCTACTCGCACATGATAATTTAAATAATTTGCTATACATCTTAATAATTGTAGATTATGAATCATCATTAAATAAAAATAATTATTTTAATTATAAAATTGCACTAAATATATTAATGACGGTATGTGAATTATGATTAGTAAAACTTAAATTTTGGTTGTATGTAACTAATTTAATACTAAATTTTTATTTTCATAATTTATTTAAAGTTTTATTAGTTTAGTAAGTACATCGATGGTTTTTGCAAGCAAATTTACATTAGTTATAGAATCTTATAATTTTACATTGTGATTCTACGGACTCTTTAGCGATTTTAGGTAGAAACTCTAGTTTGACAAGCATACTTGTTAATATTGTTTTTTTTTAAACATCTGTTTGGTGTTTGTTTTAATTGAATTGTTTGTCAAGAATACTGATGGTAAAAAGATAGACACTTAATCACTTGTATACAAGTCATACAAATGGGTATAGATAAAATACATATAAGATACATACATACATACATATATATGTATATGAAAAAAAAAATCTAAATAGATAATTAAATGAAAGGTGATTTTTGGATCAACAAGACAATTTTTGAAAAGTGTAGTCGTCATCTACCAATAGTGTTTGATATGCCCGTATCCTATCCAATGGTTAGCAATCAATGTGGTAGGCTGTTATGCTTTTAACAAGATAAGAAACGTGATGTTGAATTGCTTAATAATCTTGCAACATGTAGTTTTGCCCATCCGTTTGTGCCAAAAAAGAAAAAGGCGTAATTTCCTCAATACGCTTCAGAGTGGAACATGATACGACACTCTGTTTTGACAATAGCATATAGTGAATTGTCGTTACCCCTTAACCCCATCATTCAATCACTGATGTCCTTATCTTGTAAACACCTTTCTTTGGTTGACCCATTAAGCGTCATCACTCAGCTTGAGAGAATGAAACTCCAATCAACCCAAATTCATCTAAATAATAGGGCTAGGGTTATTTTGCAAAGTAGTAGGCATTTTACCTGACTACTAAAAATGCACCATAATCTTAGAACATCAAGATCAAATTGCAAATGAAGCCTTGGTTAACGGGAGTAGTGGGGTTAAGACCCCTTCTTATCTGGACTCTTTTGAAGTCTATAAGAGCACAAATCCCCTTCCCTTTTTTTTGGCTTAGTAAGTTAATCTCTCTACTCATGTGTCGAGCAACCTTAAGTTAAGTCAATCGACATGCTCTTGACAAGCATTGGCGATCCTACCAAAGAAGATGGTTAGACGTCGATTAATGGCTTGGTTTTCTCATTCACTATCTTCCATTATCATGCGGCATACACAAATTGCTCTAAGTATATCTTTTATAAATATCTCCCTTACATATTTCGTTAAACAGGTATGGTACTATGATTGCCCATATACTCCTTAATCTTTATATAATTGAGATGTAATTTAATTTGAGGGTTGGAGTACCTATGCCAAACAACCTCCTTACATCCTGTTGATGATGTGTCTTTTACAGACCTAGCTTATATGCTTAAAAGTTTAGTTCTAGTATTTAGTTTACCTATTTGAATTAACATCCACTAACTTTTGTTTGACCTTGAACTTGCAACTAAAGTTGGTTAAGATAAGCACAATTTATTCTAACCACTTTTCTTATCATTTTTTTGTATTTTTATTAATTTTTATAATCCTATATCATTAAATATATTAAATATTATTAATTACATTATGCAAATAAGTATATTCCAATTCATTATTTTATTAAATTAATTATCACAAATTAATTTAAAGCCAAAACTTTCATACATGTACTTCAAACTTAGATCTCGTTTGTTTTGAGGAAAAATATTTGTTGATGAAAATAGTTTTTCCTTGAAATTTTTTCCAAAAAAGTAATATATTTTCAAGTGTTTGGCTAATTTTTTGAAAATACTTTTTATTTATTTACCGTTTCGAGGTAACTCATATGTTTAAGTAAAAATGAAAAAAAAAAACATATAGTATAATAAGAGATAAATCTATTAAAAAAATATTAAAAAAATTAATAATAAATATTTTTAAATAGTAATAATTGATAGATAAGCTCCTAAATCGATAAAAAAATGACTTATACATTTATATTTCAAGTCGTTTTAGGAAAATAAGCTATGAAAAATCTATATTTTCAAAAACAAGAAAAAATATTTTTCATTAATTGTCCTATATTTTTTCTTAAATAAACACGAAACAATGAAAAAATATATTTTCTTAAAAAACATTTTCATTAAAACGAATGAAGTAATAGATGGATGCGAGTCATACTTTTATAAAATTAAAAAAATTTAAAATTTAAATAGAAGGAAAAAAAAAACTCAAACAAAATTTAATATATCTCATAAACTGAAAGTGAAATTTTCTTATACTAACGGTCTTGGAACTTTTCAGCACTGAGGCGGTTGCCATGTAAATAATATAAACATAGCATAGATGTCTATTCTATAATGGAGTTTATTTGTTCTATCTAGTCATTTTAGTATCATGTTTTTATCGATTTCAAATAGAATTTTATTAAAAAACAAATATTAATAAAAGAATTGATAATTTTATTTATCAATAAACTAAATATATATGATATAAATAAATTAAAAATAATATAAATATGATACAAATAAAAATAGGTAAGTCTTTAGAAATTCTAGGTCGTTGGTTGTTTGGGGGAAAATATTAATCTTTCGTTTTCGGATCTTTTCTTTTCTAAAAGCTTAACATCATGAGAAAAGCAGAAAACGAAATAAAAGGCAGAAAATGATCGTGTGGAATCACAACTCTTTCAACTTAAGATAATGTCCTGTCCACGTTTGCCACGTCACCAGAAAGAATGTCAGTCCACCGCGAGTAGACTACAGTCACCATCCATCGCGCGTGGATGAAACCGCCTCCTTTAAATGGTTCTTTTAGGACAGAACAAACCGACAATCGTCGCCAATTAGGAATATCAGACGTGGCAGGCGAATTGTCATATATGCCCCTGCCTGAATAACCACGCTAATTGTGCTCGATTTGTGAAAAAGTTTATGATGCCTAACTGCTGTGATTTTACCTTTCTCGCCTCGAAGTTGACAAGGAAAGGCCAGCCTTTGTGGGTCTCGAAGCAGGAATTTTATTTGACTGTTAGGGGTAGTATGGGCTTTTCAGTTTTGCAAATGGCCATCTTTTACGGCAGCTGCTTTTTGCTGCTGGATCTCTACGAATCGGCTTTTTGAATTGGATTCTTTTGACCAATTTCGCCTCCAGATGGACTCGTTTTTGCAGGACAACCCACCATCCGAAAATTTAAAATCATTATACGCTTCTCATGCCGCTCCACATTTCTTAGTCGAGAATCAAACTTTCTTTTGTCCTTTTGCCACACAGAAAGCTACGAATTAAATATTACAGCACATGCTATTCTACGTAATCTGATAAAATAGAAAAAAAATTTGGATTTGAATAACATTGAAATTTTCTCCTAATCTCGCATATCTAATATACGATTTTTATAATCTTTGCAAAAGTAATGAAAATTTTCATTTATAATACACGATAAACACGAGATTTTATTTTTCATATATAATAAACCAATGTACATAAGTTTTAAAATTACATATGATTTTACAAATATCATATCAAAATCACATACCTTAAATGCTTGGATTGATATTTGTTAATTAAAATGTAGTGATGTGTATTTAAATAATTTTTCTAAGGTAGCTAGATGTCTTCACCAATAATGCTAGAGAAATTATTATCTATACCGAACAAGGGCCGTATAAAAGTTGTATCTTGAAATATGGTCTGTTTGTTTAGCTTTTTTAGACAGATATAAAAACTTTTTTAAATCTTTTTTTTAATAAATTATTTATTAAGAATAAATATAGATAAAAAAAATAGACAGTTCTCATTGAAAGATCAAATATAAATAAAATATAAATACAAATAATATATATTTAAATATATCATTTCGATACAGATAAAAAACAAATAATTCCAAACGGATCCATAATTGGGTAGGGATTCCTAATAATTAGAACTAGGTTAGCCTTGATCGAAGTCAGATTTCCTTTGATGAATAGGGTTTGCCTGTTTTGCTCTATTTTAGTCATTGTGATATTATAGATCTATTTGTTTATTGGTATATTACAAATATAGATATTTGTTTCAAACTTTTTTTAACAAATTATTTATGAAAAATTAGATACAGATAAAAAAATTAGCAGTTTCATTAAAAGATCAAATAGATCAAATATAGATAAAATAAATACAAATCGATATATTTAAATATATTATTTCGATACATATACAAATATATATACATATAAAAAACAAACAATTTAAATAGATCTATAATTAGGTAGGGATTCCCAATAATTAGAATTAGGTTAGCCTCGATCGAAGTCAGATTTCCTTTGATGAATAGGGTTTGCCCGTTTTGCTCTATTTTAATCATTGTGATATTATAGATCTATTTGTTTATTGGTAGATTATAAATATATATTTTTTTCAAACTTTTTTTAATAAATTATTTATGAAAAATTAGATACAGATAAAAAATTGGCAGTTCTCATTAAAAGGTCAAATAGATCAAATATAGATAAAATATAAATATAAATTATATATATATTTACACATATAATTTTGAAAAAGATACAAATACCAATGAAAAATAGACTATGCAAACATACCCTATATTTTATCGTTTTCAAATAAATATTTGTTAATAAATATTTCAATAAAAAACGGGCGGAACTCACGTCTAGGGTTCTTTAAAAAAATACACAAATAAAAATTATACAAAAAATACCAAATTAATGTTGTCATGTCATATTTTGTAGTGGATATATAAATATTTAAAACGTATTCGCATATTTGAATAGAGATATAGCGATCTAGGTGGCAAAAAATTTTAGAGCTTATGTATCATATATTGGTCGTGTGATACAGGTCTTACCCTTGCGTATCACTCGTTGGTCATGCGATACATGTCCAAAGTGTATCACACAACCAATTATGATACACATATAATTTAAAAAAAAGAGGCATACAATAATCTATTCTTGTAATTTTTTTACAATTTGATTTTGTAGATTTTTTTGAAAGTACATTATATATGTAATATTCTCAATAAAAAATTAATTATTTTACTCATAAACTGACTAAACAGATATAATATAAATATAATACAGATAAATTATAAATATAAATATGATATAAATAAAAATTAAACAATCTAAATAGATCCTAATGGAACAATAAGAAAATGTATTAAACCCAAGCTTATATAAAATAGGTAAATACACGGAATGGAGTCCAGAATACAGAAATAGACGGTCTAAATTTTTTTTTTTTTGGCCACTAGATATAGACGGTCCTTCGAGTTGGATCCTGGTAGTATATGAATATATAAATATTTTTTTGGGTGGATATGATGATGGCTTTTACTTTTAAGTTGAATTTAGAATTTCCCATAAATATTGTATAATTCAAATTTCTTCGCATCGTAGAGCTGACTGACATCTTCTGTTAGTTTGGAGAATCTTAAGTACCAGGACGATTCAATAGTAAATTATTCCCGTGACTATGACTAACTGTTAGAAAATGATTTGAAATTTAATTACCTTTTATATCCTTAGTTATATATACTTTTTAAACTCTAATATATATATATTTACACTATTGTCATCCATCAACAGTGAAAAGAGTTTCAAAAGTGGGTTCCTCATGGATTATAAAAAAGGCTGTTTTTCTTTTCAACGTTAACATAAATTTTAAAGTTTAAACACTCAAATTTAAAATAGAAAAATAAAAAAATTAACGTACAAGTGAGTATTTTATATCAGGAAAAAAAGCACATGAGTCATACTCACCACCGGACACCAGTTACCCTTCTCTCTTCCCTTCTCTCTGAAGTAGCTTAAACTCTCAGCACACACTGCCCCCTCTCTCTCCTCCTTTTCTCAGTAACAATAACCTCAAATCCTCATTACACATTTTTTCTCTCTATCTCCACTTGCTTGTGAGATTCCACTACTGTTTTTGCTTGCATGATCCACTCATTTGCTTAATCTCGACTCTCTCTCAGTATCTGGTAAAATGTCCCTACTTCCAACTTACTTTCTCTCTCTTCTTTTGCTTTCTTTAAAGCATTCCTCTTCCTTTTCTTCTTGTTACTTAGGGTTTCGACTTACTTACTTCTTATGCTTGATTGTGTCTGGTGATGTCTTTTAGGTAACAAAAAGGACGGTTTTTTCTTTGTTTTTTTTTTGCTTTTTGAGATCGGGAGGAGAAGAGAATGTCGACCTCACGAGGGAGGTCGGATCAGCCGCAGCAGCAGCCGCATCAGCGGCGGCTTGCGCGGACGCAGACGGCGGGGAATCTTGGAGAAACGATGTTTGATAGTGAAGTCGTACCGTCTTCGCTTGTTGAGATCGCTCCGATTCTTCGTGTTGCTAATGAAGTTGAAAGCAGTAACCCTAGGGTTGCTTATTTGTGTAAGCTCCTTCTCTGCATTGTTATGAAATTCGAACATCTCTCTGTGTAGTTCTCAGTTGGTTAGTTTGAAGTTTCTAAATTTGTTGCTGTGATGTGTAGTGGTACTTTGCGCGTCGTTGCCTTGTCATTATATTTTATATACACGGATATACCTGTGCACGTGGAAGATTCTTTGTTAGCTCATTTAGTGGGATGAAGCTTCTTTTTATTTTATTTTGTTTTATTTTAAATTTTGTTTCTTCTTTTTTTTTTTTTAATTTTATGTTCTTCGTGTTATATCTGCTGGGGTGGGGTGCCGAATATATTAGCTTGATCTAATGCTATAGTCTGTGGTTTGTCTGAGCGTTTTAGCGGGTCGAGATTTGGACTTAAGCAATGTATATACATATACTGGTAGCCAATTCCTTAGAGGCCGTCATTCAGTCGCAGCGAGTCAGTAGATTGAGATATAGACTTGAAACCATGCATGTACATTACTGGTAGCCAATTCCTGAGGGTTCATCATTCAGTCACTTGGCTGCCATTTGTATCTTCCAATCGGATTTGTGAAGTAATACTTAACTTGTCTGCAGTGCAACGAATGCTGGCTCTACTGATGCGTTACAAGTCCAGTTTGTGGTTGTTGTGATTGTGAAGTGATGATCTATTTCTTGTATGCACTGGCATTATTTTGCTTGAAGTTAGTGTTGGTAGGAGTTATGGAGTTTTCATCTTCTGATGATTGTTTGGCTTTTATTCTGAAGGTCGATTTTATGCCTTTGAGAAAGCGCATAGATTGGACCCCACTTCTAGTGGACGTGGTGTAAGGCAATTCAAAACTGCTCTTCTTCAGCGTCTTGAAAGAGTAAGCACATATCACTCCTTTACATCAGCATTGTCTTTTGCGGTGCTGATAATGATGCTTTTTTGGTATTGCAGCATAAAAGAGCAGTTGCATTTTTTTTAATTTTTTTTTAGTTTTTGGTTTCTTCTACCCTTTTATGATTAGAAAAAAACAGAGGGAAGGAACTTATTCTTGTCTTTTAGAATAACTTAGTGAGATAGGAGGTGCTTAGTGATGAAGGGCAAGTTTATGCAAATGCCCTTATGCATCATTAGATGTATGATAATCTTCCAATGCAGTCTATGGCCACCCAAAAAAGGAAAAATTCCAATGCAGTCTCTTTGAGATGATCTGAAGATGAATTAAAAGGTGTTCGGAAAGAATAATGGTGTTATTTATTCTCACTAGAAAGCAAGTCAGATTGCGACTTACATGTTGATTCTAGAAATTAAGTGATACACATTCAAGAAGCTTTTCAATAACAGCACGTACATGATTGGTTTAGACCAAGATCAGGATAGCTGTGCTAACCATCCATCTCTTCTTGGGTTTAACATCTATTTCATTTTAAAATGGCTTAATTGTCTTTTCTTCTCATGAACAATTTTACATATCCCATGTCAGGAAAATGATCCAACCTTAGTGGGAAGGGTGAAGAAGAGTGATGCCCGTGAAATGCAGAGTTTCTATCAACACTACTATAAGAAGTATATTCAGGCTTTGCAAAATGCTGCAGACAAAGCTGACCGGTGAGTTTTATGGAACTTGTTGCTTTGCTAAATATGCTTGGTCATATTGCCATTCTTTTGATTCTCAATATGCTTTTCATATAGTGCACAGCTCACCAAGGCTTACCAAACTGCAAATGTTCTTTTCGAAGTTTTGAGGGCTGTCAACATGACGCAGTCCATTGAAGTAGACCGTGAGGTGAAACACTGCATCATTTTGTCACCTCATTTTTACTGTTTAATGTATGTTATCAAGTTGAAAAGTCAGTACATTTGGGAGTGTACTGAATCTTGACAAAATTTGTCTATGTCAAACACAGATTTTGGAGGCTCAACACAAAGTTGAAGAAAAAACTCAAATATATCTTCCTTACAATATCCTTCCTCTTGATCCAGATAGTGCAAACCAAGCTATAATGAAATATCCAGAGGTTATTTCCTGGTGCCATATTTCAGATCTCTGCTTGTTTGGGCTTTTATTTATATTCTCATGTCTGGTATGCATTATATAGATCCAAGCTGCTGCTGTTGCTCTTCGGAACACTAGAGGACTTCCATGGCCGAAGGACTACAAAAAGAAGAAGGATGAAGACATTCTTGATTGGCTTCAAGCAATGTTTGGCTTTCAGGTAATGTATATTCTAATGAGCATCTATGATGACCCTTTTCCATTACTGTCAGCATCATTGCTTTTCTGAGGCAATTTGTTGTAGTTCTAACTGTAGTGTTTGTGTTCATTAATTACAGAAAGACAATGTTGCCAATCAGAGAGAGCACTTGATTTTATTACTTGCAAATGTGCACATACGCCAATTTCCCAAACCTGACCAACCTCCAAAGGTGTGTCTGCAGTTATTTTTCCGCTGCCTAATTGATACATGTAAATGGGTCGTAGAATGTTAGATTCTTTTCATTTTCCTGTTTCACTACATCAGAAGAAATATTTCACTAGTCACTACTACAGCAGAGCTACGTGTTTGTGGTGTTATCAAAGTATAGAGCTGCAACATTGTCTGTTAACTAGTTGACAATTTTGCTGTAAACTCATTGCAAAGATCCTGTAAACTGTAAAGGCTTTTGTCTTGGTCAGCATAGTAGGTGTTTTAATGGTTGATGTGATGATAGACATCATAATTCTGGTGCTCAACCTCAAGTAATGGATTTTGGTGGGTTTTTTTTTCTTTTCCTAATAATTTTTTTCCTTTGGTAAATATATAATATTATTAAAGGAGGGAGAATATACAAGCCTGTTGATGGATGGAGTATGGTTTACGCAGTTACTCTATACTAAGAAAGTGTGTACAAAGTCATTGCAAGAAATCAAAGTAAACCCGTATTGGTGATTACGGAGGAATTGGTTAATGAGCTACCATGAACTGTAACTGAAATGCTTATAATATAAAATGTCTGTTGCAAGAATTTTTCTGAAACAAAAAACGTTTTGTGTTGAAGCAAACTGTTGCTAGTATAGTCTTTGTTCAATTTGGATGTAGCAAAGTTCCTCAAGTAAGATCTGAAAGCTCATACTATACCATACATGAGTGCAGCCAAAAGTCAGCTGTCCGACTCTGGCTTGTATGATTAGGCTTATTCTAAGTCTTATTCTAAAGGTCAATAGTTGGTCCTTCTAACAAAATAGGGTGGTGGTTGAAAAATTGATTCAGCAATCTGGAGCTCAGTGAGAAGAAAAGTTCCTGCTCTATTATATGTATACCAGTATTTTTCTGTTTCTATGCCACATGGAAACACCCTACCCTAATATGCACATCTAATGCAGATATTTACTATGTAGATACTACTACTAAATTTAACAACCAACATCTTTTCTATCCAAATTGCATGGTGTTCTTGTTGCTAGGCCAATATGAAGCACCTCTGTCCTTCCGAACTGATTGCTAGCCTTTGTCTCATATGTCAACAACCCAAGGACAACTTCATTTGGCTTTAGGCTTCCACGGTGTTTCTTTTTACCTGCTCCCAACTGTTTGTATTCAGGACTAGTTGTTGAGCTGCTCTATGAAGAGCCATTCCCATCAAATAACATTCATAATGTCGGGGCAATCTTGGTTCATCCAACTTTTGACAGTGTCGCCCCTTGGAATGACAGTGTCGCCCCTGTGGAAAAAATATATATTCTGATCCAAACGCTCCTTTCAAGCTTCTTATGAACGAACTATTTTGACAACTAATATCTATCTATCTACTTTTTTATGTTCATTGGTTAGTATGTAGGTGGCTCAATTGAATGAGGGATTTCTGGCAATAGTACCATGAAGATTTTTATTGTAGGCTTTCTCTAGGTTAATACAATGGGATAGGTATTTATAATTTGAAGGATCAATTCCCAGAAAATAAGGAAATTAGTAAAAATTATCTGGAAAATATGAAAATGAAAGTTATCTACCTATGTTCTAGCTAAATACACTTTCTACAATAATGGGAAAGATAGATTCTAAATGCAATGGGATAGGTATTTATAATTTGAAGGATCAATTCCCAGAAAATAAGGAAATTAGTAAAAATTATCTGGAAAATATGAAAATGAAAGTTATCTACCTATGTTCTAGCTAAATACACTTTCTACAATAATGGGAAAGATAGATTCTGAGAAATTCATTAATGACCTTTATTTATCATGTCAATCTTTTGTCTTGAGAAAAGGTCTCAATTTTTTATGACACTGTATTCTATGTAGTGCATGGTTTCTTTACATTTAGTTTACTGCCTAAATAATCTGTTCTCAAGTGAGACACTGTAATAATTGATTAGTCCAATTGTTTTGGTGTCTTAACGTTATTGCCTGACATGAAAAAGCTCTTAAGGTATATGCATGTGTGTCATTTTGTAGTATTATTCTGGTTATGCCTTGACCACTTGTCTATATAAATTGCTGCATGCATAAAACTTAGATTAAATGGTTCCGTATTTAGTCCCTCTATACCTGAACTTTTTTAATTTGTTCTATAGTATAATCATTATTTAGGGATATTATGCTTATTAAATCTCTTGTCTGTACTGCTTAGTTGGATGACCAAGCCTTGACTGAAGTGATGAAGAAGCTTTTCAAGAACTACAAAAAATGGTGCAAGTTCTTAGATAGGAAGAGCAGTTTGTGGTAACAAATTTTCTCTTGTAGATTTTTAATTGTTGTTGATAGCTCTTCTTTTAGATTGTTTCTTTGAGTGATATGGAAATACACTGAGGGATGCTTTGATTTATCAAAGTAAAGAGTGTGGACATGTTACAGTATTTCACACATCTACCTTGTGGTGTGTTTGTGTTGTAGTTCTCAATAGATGAAACAGGTTGTTTGTCTAGTAGGTTGCATTTTGCTGATGGTTGAACTTATGTCTTGTGTTTTTTGGATTTCCATTGCATCCCAATTCTTTGAATTTTATTATTTTCAATAATCCCTCCATGGATTTGTAATCTTACAGGTTACCGACCATTCAGCAGGAAGTCCAACAACGGAAGCTTCTATATATGGGGCTCTATCTTCTTATATGGGGGGAAGCAGCAAATTTGAGATTCATGCCAGAGTGTCTTTGCTATATCTATCATCATGTATGTATAATGTGGACTGTCAAGATATAGAGAATCTTGCTGTCGTGTGGTAGGCCTCTTGATGTTATATTAAGCGAAAATTTTTCATGGAGCTTACCAAAAAATATTTTGTGGACCCAAATTATGATACATATGTAGGATGTAAAGAAAATAATGTAATATGTTAGCAATGAAGATAAAAAAATTTGATCCTCTGGTTGTCGGTTGAGATAAGTGATCCTTCTGCAGCAACTCATCTTGTTAACATGTTAGCAGGGAAGCTGCAAAATTGAGGTTCAAGCCAGAGTGCTTTTGCTATATCTATCATCATGCATGTAAAATATTGAGGTTCATGCCAGTTGTGTGGTAGGCTTCTTGTGATCAAGCAAATTCTTTTCATGGAACTTACTGTAAAAATTTTTCATGGACTCAAATAATCATATGAATGCAGGAATCATAATGAGATAATGTAATGTGATAGTAAGCAAGACCAAAATTCAGTCCTTATAGGTTTAAATCTCCTTCTGCAGCCACTTACCTTGTTAAACAATAATGCAAGAGTGAACACTGTACCTAAAAGCCAGGTCTTTAGGTCATCCAATTTGATGCTAAAATCAATAAGGTGTCGATGCAAGATTCCTAGGTTGAAATCACATTGTCATTTAATTCCTACTGAATTAAGTAGTTCAGTTGATGGGTTCCAATCAAAAGTTTCAGCTCTGAATTGAAAGGGGGGAGGGCGTGTGGTGTTGGGTTGGGGGTTTGAAACAATAGTTATAAGAGGACAGCACAGTGTATTTACAATCTTAAATTTTAGATAAGCTGGTTGTAGATCTAAAATTATGCTCATGTTGGTGATAGGTGCATCAAAAGGAGCAGTTGATTTCCTTGTTTGCATTTTATACCCATGTTATTTTGAGTTTGATGTGTTTACTTATTTTCACATTTGCTTTATATATCCAGACCATGTGTGAGCACTTTGTCAATTGTTAGTTTTTCTACTGAGTTTGCCTTGTAATAGGAAATCCTTGGACATATGATCAATTAAAGCTTTTTGAATTTTTGAAAAAATAAAATAAGAAAAATTCTAGATTGGATGTGTAGCATTATGTTTGATTTCCATTACCAATAGGGTACAGAGGTTATCTGGGAAAAGGAAAAAAAATGCAAATAATATTTTTTTTTAACAAAAATCAGATATGGAGGGAATCAATTAATAAAGTCATGGTTCATCATGTTACACTAAACGTTATTTCTTCGGGACATGATTCCAAGTGCTGTATTGTTGGAATTTTTTTTTTTCCTGAAAGTTTGGATTTGGGATTTTTTTTTTTCAATTGTATTTTTTATATTACTTATCCCCAGGTTATCCAGTGTGAATTTAACTGGGATGGTTTTGTTTTAGTTAGTGACCTATTATGATAACTATGTGAGCACTGTGGATGGTTTGTTGCACTTAATTCTGATTGGTGCTTTGTTTATTTGATCTAGATGGCTTTTGAATTGTATGGCATGCTAGCTGGAAATGTGAGTCCCATGACTGGAGAGAATGTGAAGCCAGCCTATGGAGGTGAAGAAGAGGCTTTCTTAAGGAAAGTTGTCACTCCCATCTATGAAGTGATTGCAAAGGTAAATATGATGTTGAGATTTTGAAAGGCATAGCTTTCAATTGATTTCTTTATGGATCTTTTTGTTTTGTTTTTTTTAAATATATATGCTTTTTATTTTTTCTAAATTTGTAAACAAATGTAATTTGTTAAACCTATTTTGGCTTGCTTTTTCATCAGGAAGCAGAGAGGAGCAAACGGGGTACATCTAAGCACTCACAGTGGAGGAACTATGATGATCTAAATGAATATTTTTGGTACTTTATACATACAGGTTTCCTGATAAATCACTTCTTCCTTCTTGCCATTTTGATTATTAGGTATTTTTGTAATGTTACAGGTCTGTTGATTGTTTTCGCCTGGGTTGGCCAATGCGTCAAGATGCTGACTTTTTTCATCTTCCTCCCAAGCAGCCTCACCATGAGAAAAATGGGGTGGATATCTTCTCTTTAATTTATTTTCAAGTCTTACTCTCTCCCCTCCCTAGGCAAACAAATAAAGTGATAGTTTGGAAGAGCAAGATGATGTTTTTCTTTGGAGCCCTCTATGTCATAAGCTAAATTTCTGCAGGATGGGAAGCCTGTCTACCAGGATCGATGGGTTGGAAAAGTGAATTTTGTTGAAATACGCTCATTCTGGCATGTCTTTAGAAGCTTTGACCGCATGTGGAGTTTCTTCATTTTATGCCTCCAGGTTTTTTTCCTTGCGTTTTTTCTCCAATGGGGGACACCAGATCCAGTGTCTTTTTGTTTATGTTACCCTAATTTATTGATATTGTTTCCTAATCCTTCCAGGCCATGATAATCATTGCTTGGAATGGCTCAGGAGATCCAGCTGAAATCTTTAACTCTGATGTACTTAAAAAAGTATTATCAGTCTTTATAACTGCTGCAATATTGAAGCTTGGACAAGGTACATAAAAGATATTATAACCCTCACTGATTATATTGATCAAATAATGAAGTTGCTCATAGACTACTAAACTAAGTTATAGTTATATTGATGAAGAACATCAACTAGGAGTAACTGTAATGTCAATTTTTTGTGTTTAAATATTTTTATGGATCACTGAGTCTTTAGATCCAATTTGCTTATAAAATAAACTTCTTTGGTTGTGTGTTGAATTGCTGGTATCATTAGATGGTATCATTCTAGTTCTGTAGCTGTAAATGCTATTACCTCTCATTATACTGCAATTCTTAGTTCCTTTACAATGCTGAGCTGCCTCATTTCAATTGTTTGGCCTTGGTCATTCCTTATTGAATTTGGTGATGTCTTATCAATCTATTCTCTAAATGGTGCAGCTGTTCTTGATGTAATTCTTAGCTGGAAAGCACAACGAAGCATGTCTTATTTTGTGAAGCTCAGATACATTCTGAAGGTTGTTTCTGCTGCTGCATGGGTTATAATCCTGCCAGTTACCTATGCTTATACTTGGGAGAATCCTCCTGGATTTGCTCAAACAATCAAAGGCTGGTTTGGGAGTGGTTCAAACTCTCCTTCATTGTTCATTTTGGCCATTGTCATATATTTGTCTCCAAATATGCTCGCTGCTCTCTTGTTCCTTTTCCCTTCCATTCGTCGGTTCCTTGAGAGCTCACATTATAGGATCATAATGCTCATGATGTGGTGGTCTCAGGTACTAACATGGTTTTATATCTGATCAGCATGTTTGTTTCAGCAAAAGTCCTGGCTGCTAACAATTTTAAAATACAAACTCTGCTTATATCTGTTGGTTTCTGCTTCTGACTGATCTTGATGAATTTTATATAACTGCAGCCTCGACTTTATGTTGGTAGAGGAATGCATGAAAGCACACTTTCTCTTTTCAAGTAAGAATTCTTGTTCAAAAACACTTTCAAAAGTAGTGCTATAGATCAGGATGTTCACTTTGTAATTTATTTATGTCAGGTACACTTTGTTCTGGGTTCTTCTAATTATAACAAAGTTGGCATTCAGTTACTACATAGAGGTAAGTCAATGCCCGAAGCTGCTTTTACCCAAACTAATCCCAAATCTTATTGCTTTCCAAATTATGTTTTGATACCCTGGGATTTACTAATAACAAGATGCCTTAAAAAGGACCTGGTGGATTTAGGTAAACCGATAACATATAAATTGATAGATTACTTAGCTGTTTTTGTAGTTTAGAGAATATCCAATTTGCATGGATCTATAATTTCCTATGGTTATAGGTGCTTACATGCTATTTGACAACCTGGAAAATTATAGACTTCTTTAACATTATTAATAATTGTTATACCAAGTGTTTGATATAATCAGGCTATTTAAATGAACTTTCTTTTGAGTACATTCAGAATTTATTTATATTCATTAATATAAGAGGATGTACAAAAACACAAAATAATGTCTCAGAAATGACACGAAATATCGAGCTATGCACCTGAAAAGACAAAAGGCGGCATTTTCCTTTAATGAAAATATTCTTAGCAAACACTAACCGTCTCTTGTTTTTATTAAAATATAAGATAAGGTTCTCCTAGTAATATACTCAATGTTTTGAGTGTTGCTTCTCATTTTCCTACCCATCAGCAAGAGCTATCTTTCATTTTGGAAACAAGGAGTATGGTCCTGCCAAAAAAATTTGAATGTTTAATTGCAAAGAGTGAGTACTTGCTGGTCATTGATGTTGGGCTTGAAGTTGCTCATATTTCATTTGCAAAGCCACATTTGAAGAAGAGATGCTTTGTGGATTCTTCTTTTTTGTTGCTGTTAAGAAATGTAAATTAGCATATAATAGATATTTTAATTAATGATGTGTTTAGTAGTGGTAGTTAGAGGTAGGTAGGATTGATAACTCTATTCTTATTTTGTACATGAAAGAAAAGACAATAATACAATTATTCTCAGCTTCAAATCAATTAACATGGTATCGGAGCTTTGAAAATTTTGAAAATTAAGGTTTAGGCTAAATCTTTCATCAACCTTAGCTACCCTAGTGAATAGCGTTATGAGTCACACACACACACCTTGGAGAATGTTTGTGATTTTTCTCATCCTCCCCTAAGAGGAGAAACCGTCGCCGGCCTTTCACTTCGACAAGCTCCAATGACCGTCCGACCAGCATATGAGGCTCATGTGCCACTTAAAGATCTGGCGCTTCTCTATTCTTTTTTGCACATGGAGGTGCATGAAACCCTCTTTTGTCCACGTGTAAGTGTTGGGTCATCGTGGTATGGATTCCTTCACTTTGTTCTCACCAGTTGGATGGACCATCTTGAAATACATGTTCTCCACTGAGGTTAGAGTTCCTGCTTTGGACGTTCTTTGCTGGAAATTTTCTTTTTTTTTTTGGGTTTGGTGCTTTTGCGTTGGTGGTTTTGAAAGCTCGGTGTTTTGGTAAAGTGATTGAGGTGTTTAAGTTTGCTAGTTCGTATTGGAAGTTTGATATTTGCAACATACACCGTGGTTACAAGTTATCTTGGCTTCTCTAGTGCGGTTGGGAACTGTTTTTTGAGTTAGAAATTAAATTTTTAGTTCATTTGTTAGATTGTTGTGTTAACCAAGGTGACTGAGAAGATAATTACCATTTTTACCGATGAATATGAAAGTTCTCTTAGTTTCAAGAGACATTGAAGACTTCATCCTTTCATGTCTCTGCTGTTGATAAGTCAAGAAAATCAAATACATGTCTTCTTTCCTCATCTTCCAAGTCATATGACAGATAATCTTAATATCTTTTCCACTTATCAGGCTTGCTAGTCCTCCAAATGTCACACTAGCAGATGGGTCAAAGTCATATGTTCTGTTCTAGCATATTAATCCTACACTGCTTTCCCTATCTTTAGTATTATGTTTACCTCAGTTTTCTTTTAACTTATTATCTATCAACCAACTAACTCGTGCCCTGAATTGTTGTATCACATTTTTTCCCCAACCGTTGTCTATTTTAGGATGTTATGATGAAGAAGATTATTGGTAAAGGACATGAGTTGGGGCGCCTCTACATTTTGGATACTCAAGTGCCAAGATTTATTGCATGCTCTAGTGTTCTCACACCATTTGAAGTACAATGCTTATTGGGTCATCCTTTATCTATGTTAAAGAAATTTTATCTCCAATTTAATAGTGTCTTGAGATTAGATTGTGAGTCATGTTAGTTTGCAAAACACCATCGGTTGTCTTCTATTCCTAGAATCAATAAAAGGGCTACAATGTCCTTTCAATTAGTCTATTCTAATGCATGGGGACCTTGTCCTGTTACTCAAGTGCCAAGATCTATTGCATGCTTTAGCGTTCTCAAACCATTTGAGGTATACTGCCTATTGGGTCATCTTTCTTTATCTATGCTAAAGAAATTTTATCCCCAGTTTTATAGTGTCTCGAGATTAGATGTGAGTCATTTTAGTTTGCAAAACACCATTGGTTGTCCTCTATTCCTAGAATCAGTAAAAAGGCTACAATGCCCTTTGAATTAGTCTATTCTGATGCTTGGGGACCTTGTCTTGTTATATCTAAACCTGGTTTTAGATATTTTGTTATTTCTGTGGATGATTACTCTGGCATGACTTGGCCTTATTTGATGAAAAATCGTTTTGAGGTATTTTCCCATTATACTGCCTTTTGTGCCGAGATCAAAACACACTTTAAGACCTCTGTCCATACCTTAAGCAGTGATATGCTAAAGATTCGCTTGTTTCAGTTTTACATGATTTAGAATGGCATTCTTCACCAATCTTCATGTGATACACTATCCCAAAATGGAGTGGCTGAAAGAAAAAATCAACATCTTCTTGAGATAGTGAGAGCTTTCTTATTTCAAGTGAATATTCCCAAACAATTTTGGGCTGATGTAGTTTCTACTACATGTTTTCTAATCAATTGTCTACCCTCATTTGTTCTTTAAAGTAAGATTCCTTATAAAGTTTTATTTCCTTTAAGATCATCGTTTCCTATTGAACTTAGAATATTTTGCAGCACCTGCTTTGTTCGTGATGTTCGTCCTCAGGTAACCAAATTGGACCGTAAATCTGTCAAATGCATCTTTTTGAGTTATTCTTGGGATCAAAAGGGATATTGGTGTTACTATCCCCATCTTGACGAGTATCATGTCATTGGATGTTACATTTGTTGAAAAGAGGATGAGAATGGTGATATATTGGTTTATCATATTACATATCAATCTCTAGGTGCACGGACAACTCCATCAATGCAGCTACCACCACCGCTACCACTTTCACCAAGCCTCTTATCTGACATGTGTATTCTAAACATCATAGCCTAACTGCTTCTTGTCTTGAACCATCCTCTTCTTCTTCCTAGGTCCTAAACTAAGTGACCTTGATCTTCTAATTGCATTGCTAAAAGGTAAACATCAATGTACCTATCCTATTTCTTTTTTTGTTTCATACGATCACTTGTCATCATCATTGTCTTCATTTATTGCATCACTTGATACTATGGCACTTCCTAAGACGATTCATGGTGCTCCCTCTCATCCCGGCTAGCGTGATGCTATGATTGAAGAAATGAATGCCTTAAAATATGGTATTTGGGATTTAGTGAAATTACCTACATGAAAGAAGGCAAGGTAATTGATTGTAAGTGGGTGTTTGCTGTTAAAGTTAATCTGGATGGATCTGTTACTCGTTTGAAAGCCCATTTTGTGGCTATAGGTTATGCTTAGACTTATGGGTAGCTTACTTAGACACATTTTCTTTTGTGGCTAAGTGAATTGCTGTACGATTGTCTATATCTTTAGCAAAATCATTGGCCTTTGTATCAATTGGATATCAAAAATGTATTCTTACATGGAGATTTACATGAGAAAGTATCTATGGAGCGAGTTGGGTAAAGTTTATCGTCTTCGGAAGTCATTATATGGTTTGAAACAGTCTTCGTGCCTGGTTTGGGAAATTCAATTAGGTAGTTGAAACTTTTGGCTTATAGAAGGGCAAGTCAGATCACTATGTATTCTTTAGATGCACCAACCCTAGTTGCATTCTTCTTGTTGTATATGTTGACGATATTATTATTATAAGAAGTGACAGTATAGTGATATCCTTTCTCAAATCATTTATGCAAACTCAATTTCAAACAAAGAACTTGGGAATGTTGAAATATTTCTTGGGTATTAACTTAACAAGGAACAAGAAGGGCTGTTTTCCATCTCAAAGGAAGTATGTGCTTGGCTTATTAATGGAAACAGGAAAATTGAGAGCTAAGTTGTGTAGTACTCCTATGCTTCCTAATATGCAGTTTACGGAAGAGGGCAAGTTATTCAAGGATCGCAAGAGATATGGACGTCTGGCTGGGACTTGGAATGACCTTACAGTGATCCGTTGTGATATTGGATACTCGGTTAATGTTGTAAATTGGTTTATTTCCTCTCCTACTATGCATGATTGAACAGCTTTAGAACAAATTCTGTGTTATCTAAAAGGTGCTCTAGGACTTGGATTAGTATAGGGAAATAATGGACATAATTGTATTGAGTATTTCTCAGATGCTGATTGGGCAGGATCTAAAATAGACAGAAGGTCTACTACTGGATTTTGTGTGTTTGTTGGAGGTAATTTAATTTCTTGGAAAAGCAAGAAAAAAGACATGATATCTTGCTTTAGTGCGGAAGCAAAATATAGGGTTATGGCACAATCAGTATGTGAAATAATGTGGATTTGTCAGCTTTTGATTGAACTTAATTTTGATGTACCAATGATTGCTTAATTATGGTGTGACATTCAAGCAGCTCTTCATATTGCATCTAACCTTGTGTTCCATGAGCGAACTAAGCATATTGAAATTGATTGTCATTTCATTCGTAAAAAGATACAATGGGAGTTGATCTTTATAGGGCATGTCAAGACTGGAACACAGTTGGCAAATATTTTTACTAAAGCTTTGAATGGGGCTAGAATCAATGATATTTGTAACAAGTTGGGTATGATTAATATCTATACTCCAACTTGAGATTTGTTAAGAAATGTAAATTAGCATATAATAGATTTTGTAATTAATGATGTGTATAGTAGTGTTAGGTAGGATTGATAGCTCTATGTATTCTCAATTTGTACATGATAGAAAAAACGATAATACAATTATTCTTAGTTTCATATTAATTAACAGTTGCATATGTGTAGCATAAGTTTTGGTTGATATGCCCTAGCAGATTAGCTTATTCATCACTAATAGTCTTCATTGAATCTTTAAGTATAGAATAATGCATGTCTTGGGGTAAAATGTTGTCACGCCTCACTCGTAGGTAGCTAATGTGATGCTAGGACTGCAGCCCCACAGACACTGACTTCGGGAAATCACTGCAGCGAGTTCTCATGCTGTTAAGGCTAACAAAAGCCTCAGGTTATGGATTCGATCCCTCAAGTCTGTAGTTGGGGTCAACTCTACTTGGGGGTAACAATATCTTCTTGTGTTGATAAGGGAATTTGCTGCGGTGATCCCTTGAAGTTAGTGCTTGTCGAGCTGCGGTCTTGGCATCACATCGGTGGGGCGTGACATAAAACGACACCTTTTTTAATATCACTCCCCACCTTCAGGCGATCGACGTGATGCCAGGATCTCAGCCCTACAGGCACTGACTTCGGTGGATCACTGCAGCGGGTTCCCTTATCAGTACAAGAAGGTATTGTGCAACTCAATTGGTAAGAGGTGTTGCCTATAAGGCAAACAAAACCCTCAGGTTCTAGGTTCGATCCCTTAAGGTTGCAGCTGGGGTCAACTCTGCTTGGGGGTAATAATACCTTCTTGTGGTGATAAGAGAACTCGTTGCGGTAATCTCTCGAAGTCAGTGCCTGTGGGGCTGTGCTCTTGGCATCACGTTGGCTGCGGGGCGTGACAAATGTTTTGAGCCTCATTAAGCCATGGGAGTAGACCAGCCCATCCACTTCACTGAATGGAATAAGGGGGGAATGTAATTCTAATTCAAAGGGAATGTAATAGCATTATAATGGCTATTACAACGTTCACTTAATGTAAAAAGTAAAATAACTAATTATTATAGTAAAGAATAAAAATATATATAATACCCTCTACATTTATTATAGAGAGAGAATACTTGTATAAGTGTTGTTTTCAAAACAGGGATATTTATGGCAAAGTTGAAAAATAGAGTATGGAATGGCAATTCATGAGTTGGAGACATGAATGGCTATTCATGATTTTACGTAATAGCAATTCACTATGAATTGCCATTCCTTTCAAGTGAATACCGTAATATCAGTCTTACGTCGAACGAGGAAGTAATGAATAGCTATTCATGTCAAGTGAACGAACTAGAAGTGTTGGCCTTCACCATGCTTAGGAGTCTATTGTTCCTTTATACAGTTGCTGTCACTAGTTTATTCTTCCAAATAAGTTGGTTCCTTTGGTTTGCTTCAGGGATGAGTTTATGTTCTAATAGTTTTCCATAAATCTTCTAGAGGCTCTGAGTTGTAAAGAGCTCTCCCTTGGATCCAATCAGCAAAGGAGTGCTTTAGGTGCCACTCATCAGACCACAGTGACTTCCTCTTATCAATCTCCCATCTCAAAAGACTTCTTGTACTATTTCCCTCCAAGATCAAGTGGCTGTGGTAAGCATCTACAGAAACCAGAAACTTTGGCCTTTTAGTGTTTCATATAAGCCACTTTATTCCAATCAACATCTAAAATACCCAGATTCTATAGGATATTACAAGCAAAGCCAATTCCACTCAGTTCTTGAGAAACAACTTATAGGATTTTTAGTGGGATTGGTTGGACCCCAGCTTTGTTCATTCATAAATTACTGCTATGCCGCGTGAAATTTTATTTGTTGGCATTCTCATTAGTTTTCTTTTGCCAGACCCTCCCAAGGTGGTTCTAACGTCAAGTGAGTTATCCATAGAATACTTATAGTGGTGGACTCAAATTTCTATAAGTTTTCCAATGATAAGCCAGGAGGATGGATCAGGGATAGCAAGATTGTTATTTGTCATATCTTTGTACATGGGTTTCTTATCCATTTATCAACTTGGAAAAAAAAAAAAAAAAAAAAAGGTCAGGGGGATGGATTAATGCTCCATTCATGTTAACAGATAAGTACATGGTTGCATACCCTCAACTTTGGAATTTGTCTGTCATTATTGGTGATATAAGATCAAACAGGGATGTAAATGGAAATGAAAAACATTACCCAGAAAATATTATGTTTTTGACATGTGGAGAAGCTTATCTGACATTGTCGCAGTATGCTTTCCCAAAGAAGGGGATGTAGAAAACCAAACATTCTAGCTGGACTTAGTTTCAGGGGTTTGCCTGCATGTGATTACAACACTCGGAAAACTAGTGTGGCATCATAGCAATCAAAAGATATCATGAAAAGATGAGTCTAACCAGCATGTAAATTTCGGACTTGTAAGTTATAATTTAGATTTACAAAATTAATATCCACAAAAATAGCTAACCTTAATGACAAAAATAGTTTCCATGTTTCTCTGTCTTATTTCTTTTCAGGTTCTACTTTACTGATATAATTAACATTTGCAGATAAAACCTCTAGTGGGTCCAACAAAAGCTGTTATGAGTGTACAGATTACCAATTTCAAATGGCATGAGTTCTTTCCTCGAGGTATTATCATTAGTATATTGTATTGTTAAGTTACATTCTTGAAGCATTATATTAATCGTCATTTTCTCTTTGCAGCAAAGAACAATATAGGGGTTGTGATAGCTCTTTGGGCTCCCATTATACTTGTAAAATCTATTACTCTACTATGTCGTCAATTTATTTTTCTTTACATATTATGTTCTAATAAGTGGGCCTTTTAGGTCTATTTCATGGATACACAAATTTGGTATGCCATATTCTCGACTCTTTTTGGGGGTATATACGGTGCCTTTCGCCGGCTTGGAGAGGTTAGTGATGTTTTTTTTTCCCTTTCCATAGGCCAAGAGAAATCAAGTTCTTATTTATATATTTTTAATGCCTGCTACAGAATGCTACATTTAAATAGCGTGGAAATTTAAATCCTGAGTTTTTTATTATTATTATCGTTATTATTATTTTGTTTTTTAATAACACAACAAGGGATTGGCCTAGTGGATAAAGTGTGGAAAGTTAATGTTGAAATTTTTTGAAGTGATTTTGTACTCGGGATGACTTATTTATAGACAATCTTACCATAGTTGGTGTCACTGCATCAACCTTAACTGCCCCACATCATTAAATCTACCAATCAGATCTACCTACCTACCTACAACAGTAAGTGCTAAAATCTACCAATCAAAACTATTTACAACTCATTCAACACTCCTCGTACTCAAGAAGAGATGTCTTGTGTTTCTAATTTGGATATAAGATCTTGAAACTATTCAGCCCCTTTATCAGAACATCATCTAATTGATGCTTTGATGGAACATTAACGTGCATGCTAACTCTCTGTCTTATCATGTTATACTAACTGCCCCACATCATTAAATCTACCAATTAGATCTACCTATCTACAACAGTATGTGCTAAAATCTACCAATTGAAACTATTTACAACTTGTTCAACACTCCTCATACTCAAGAAGAGATGTCTTGTGTTTCTAATTTGGATATAAGATCTTGAAACTATTCAGCCCCTTTATCAGAACGTCATCTAATTGATGCTTTGATGGAACATTAACATGCATACTAACTCTCTGTCTTATCATGTTATACTGGGTTATGGCTCATATTGATAGCTGACAAGACCTTTCCATTTGACTCTCAATTTCTAGAGTAATCTTCATCTAGGGCAGCTTATGTAATCCCTGAGAGCTTTAAATTCTAATTGTGCAGATGACCTTGCTATTATATTCTGTGATTCCTTCTTTCATGTTATTATATTATCTCAAAGAAATGTACAATACCCTGCTGTTTTTTTTTTTTTTTTTGGGGGCATGTACAATACCCAGCTGTTGACCTTCTACTAGGGAACGTGCATAATCTGTATTAGTCTTGGCTTCTAGAGTAAAAAATTGCTGTTCCTTTTGAACAAATTTCTTTTTGTCAGGCTGCATTTCATGCATGAGTTGACTGATC
Organism: Combretum micranthum; assembly: GCA_024138025.1. NCBI lineage: Eukaryota > Viridiplantae > Streptophyta > Magnoliopsida > Myrtales > Combretaceae > Combretum > Combretum micranthum. Next base: position 1,458,814 of record JAMXBD010000099.1, on the reverse strand, counting down.
ATGCTCACTGGATAGGTTTATGTCAGTCTGAATGTAAGAAAGGTCTAAAAGTCTTCTAATTAACATCTGATACCCTTTCACAACAGTAACAACTACTTCTTCAGTTTATTTAACTTGTGATTTGGGCCCATGGGGTAGAAATTGGTGTATGCCCAATCTTTTAGTTACAAAGTTTTGCGTTAGATACAAGGATCTCCTATCTGGAATATTGTCTCTATACCTTGAAATTACTTTAGTTTTCTAAGTTTCTTTATCTCTAACTCTCTTACTAAGTCTCTGCTTGAATCTATGCTTGTCGCTCATCATTTCCCAATTACTGTGATGTTGTCCACATAGATTAGAAGAATGGTCATATGCCCTCTTAGTTGAATGTTTAATAAAGAGAGTATGTCACCCAAACTTTTTTTTTTTTTTGGTACCAATCCTTTGTGGCTTAACAGATCTCCCTAACCATGCTTTAGGATATCGTTGCGACCTATATATGTTCTTCTTGACCAACACATTGACTTCCCCTAGCACCCTCACCCCTTCTCTTCTTCTACCCTTTAAATCTCGAGGTATTCTTGTAGAATTATTCATGTAAGTGATCATGAAGAAATGTATTTTTAATGTTACATTGTAAGGGTTGCCAACAAAGTTAATCTGCCAATGATAACAAAATTCTCACAATATTTGTTTTGCAATAGGAGCAAATAATCTAGGTAATCCACACTATGCCTGAGTGTATCGTTTTGTAGTGATATTTTTTAGAGATTCTTATGAACCTTACATTGTGTTCATTTCCTCCCTCATGGCATCTTTTTGTTCCCTTTTCAAGAATGTCTTGGACTTGGCCTTAGGTGTAAGTTTAAACTTACAATGATTTTATTTATTTATTTTTATCTTGTTGGTGATAGAGGATCAAGAGATACATTATGAGATAGAAGGTTTTTTAATACTACCTAATGACATAAGATGAACGAGGTTATCTTTTGGGTTAGTAGGTACTTTAATAGATTACGTAATGGTTAGTCACATCTTATTGCGATCTTATTTCTACACCTCGAGTTGGAGTTTAGATATGTGTGGAATCTGGAGCAGCCTTTTCTTTGAATATTTGAGAACCTTGTGAAACCTAGTGACACTAGCTAGAAATGATGAAGATGTAGTTTTGATAGATGAATTATGTGGCAATTCAGGTTCTTGAACATGGGCTATATGAGGAAGGTCAAGTATTTCCATAGGTTCAAATTCGAAGAATTTACAATTACTATTTTCCACCATTGATCCTGTCTCCCATAAATGGGCCTTGGAGAGCAAAGAGGTCTATTTTATGTGAAGAAAGTTTCTTTTGTTGAAATGTGAAGTTTCAGCAGAGGTTACAATCTGAGGCTAAAAGTAGATAAAAGCCAACAAATAATAATAGATCTTTTTTCAAGACCTAAAGCTGAAGTGTGATCCTCTTTCCTGAGTTCTTGCCCTGAAAAACACAATAATAAGGGAAAAGGTGGCATAACATTTACAATTGGTTCACATCACCTCACCATAAGGAATAGTGGAATAAAATTGTAATTTAATAAAGGGTTAATTATGAAAATATGACTTGTGTTTTGGCTAATTTTCAAACATTTGACTGTGTTAATTTTTTTAACAAATAAGCGATTCGAGTTTCATACAAAAGTGTTACTATTATTTAATAATTTCAAAATGTTAATATTTTATTGGTCATAAAATTTAATTTTACATTTTTTTTTTCAATTTTCTCATTTAAAAAAATAATTTTTTAATTCTAAGGCTAGGCATACTAAACATTGGGCACTTAGTCAGCAACATGAGAGAAAATATTCTCTCCTCTCTCTAAAACGCCTCCTTAGGGTTTTTTGTGTCACTTCTTTTCCTTCCCCCCCAAATCACCTCTCCTTAACTTCTTCTCTTCTGTCTCCTCCCTCCCTCCCTTTTGCGTCTTGCTCCTTCCTCCTCCACCTCCTCCTTAGGGGTCTATCCTCTCCCTTCTTCGTCTCCCCTTCTTGTTTCTCTTTGTCCTCCCTTCTTCTCTTTCCTCTCCGTCTCTTTTCCCCCCTCCTCTTCTCTTCTTTGTGTCTCTTCTCCCTCCTTTTCTTTGTCTCTCCTTGTCTCCCCTTCTCCTCCCTTCCCTCTGTCTTTTCTCTCTTTCTTCTTTCCTTCTCTTTGTTTTCTTCCTGTTTGCATTCTTTTCCCTTAGCATCTAATGGGGTAGATGCTAGCCATCGATCTCCTAAGGTTGGCTCAAGCACTCATGGTGACCACCTTAAGGAGAGAGCTAGCCCTAGTTCTCCTTGTGCTGTTGATGGCCATGTTTCAGTCTTTGCTAAGCTAAGCTTAACCCTAACTTTGTTGCAGGCAAAGCTTCTTCGGTAGGCCTTAAAAATCTTGGGGTGTCCTCCTTTGAAAATACTACTTTGGATGAGCTGAATGAAGTGTTAGAGAACGTGAAGGCACCCAACATCCAACGTTTGCCCTCCCCAAATCCTATGCTGTTGCTTGTGCCCTTTCTTCTTTGCCATCCTGTTTTGATCTTCCTTTGAAGCTCAAGTTCTTCCCTCCAGTTGACAGGGGGCCCATTACTAGAGTTTGACCTCCCGTGAAGGTGGCTGAATAGGGGGCCAAGTATTGGGATACAACCCTTGTTGGTTATTTTCTTGGTCTGAAATTGCTCTTTTCTCTCGTGCAGTCTATTGCTCTTTGTGTTTGGAATGACCAGAGCATCCTTAGTGTTTTGGGCTGTAAGGAGTGCTTCAACTTCCGATTTTCAGCCCCCCCCCTCATCTTGGCTAGGTGTTGGTATTTTGCTTTAAGATACCTTGTCCTTCAAAAGTGGAGGATAGGCTTGTCCTTATCCAAGCCACAACCATCTGTTATTCTAGCTTAGGTGGTTTTCTCAGGGGTCCCTGGGGTTAGCTATGTTGCTAGTGCTATGGTTACTCTCCTTCAAGCTGACTCCTTGATTGCCTCTAGAGAAAGAGCTAACCAAGCCACGGTTTTGGTTGAGCTAAATGCTAATGGAGAGCTTGTTCAACAAGTTATGGTGGATAGAGAGGATGGTTCTGATGCTCTTATCTCAGTAGAATATCAAGCTTCCTCCAAGGTGTTCTAAGTGCAAAGTTTTTGGCTGTGTGCCCCCCGTCTATAGTGACAACCAACAAGATTTAGGGCCTTCTTCTTTGAAGTCTAAGACAAGATGCAAAAGACCTTCAATAGTTGTTAGGGATCCCCTCAAGTGGACTCTCTAGTTACCCCATCCCGGGAATCTATTGTGGAAGTGAGTGTGGAAGTCACTTGACCTAGTTGTAGATTCAATGCCACCTTCCTTTTATGCTCTTGTTGAGCACATAAAAGTTTTTCCTTCTCATGTTTTGGAATCTCCGGTATTGGGGAGTTTGGAGGATGTTAAGTTTGCTAGGCTTGTCCCACTTTCTCCTACGTTAGAGCCTATAAGAGAAGATCCCCCTCCCCCCCTTCCTGTCCACTCCCGCGGGTCCCCATACTTCTAGTCGAACTAGGCCTAGAGGCTCAAGCACGGTTCCTCCTTGGAAGTGGTAACAGCTCTTCAAGAAGGAAAAAGAAAAGTTCTTTAAGAGGAGGAAGCGCTATATTTAACAACTTTTGTTTATCCTTTATTAATTTATATGACGAATTTTGCGGCTTGGAATGTATGGGACATTAGCGATCTTGTTAAAGCAACCGATGTAAGGGAGGTTTGCACTAAAAATGATATACCTTTAGTGGGCTCACTAGAAACTAGAGTAAACTTGTCTAATAAAGGCTTAATCAAGCAAACAATAAATCGTCTATGGTCTTTTGCTATTAATAATGTAGCTAGGAAGAGATTGTGAATATGTTGGGACCCTCAGCTATGGGATGTTCAGATCCTTAAAGAGAACTCACAATTTGTCCATTGCAGGTGTATGGATAGGAAAGCAAACATTTTTTTCCTTTTTGCTCATTTGTCTATGCATCAAACTCGGTCTCAAAATGCAAAGAACTTCGGGAGCAGCTCTTATTGATTGTTGCATCGGTGGCTGGTTCTCCTTGGGTTGTTTTGAGGGATTTCAACACTATTGAATCTATCTTGGAATGTATTGGTGGAGACACTAGAATGTTTACTGCCATTGCGGATTTTATGGATTTCTTTTCTGGAGTTTAGCTTGATGATCTTCGGTTTGTTGGCAACTTATTCTCTTGGTCTAATAAACAACCAAAGTCCCCTGTTTTTAGGAAATTAGACTGAATCTTGCTTTATCAATAGTGGATGGTTCAATTTCCCCTATCGGAAGGCAAGTTTATATCACCTCTTCTATTTGATCATGCTATGTGATTAGTAACAGCTGGCCTTTCTAGGTCAAATAGAAAGACCCCCTTCAAATATTTTGACTTCTGGATGGAGAATGATGATTTTCTCCCTTGTTTTGGGGTCAAGAGTAAAGAGATTTAGGGCTCTAAGCCATTCCAAGTAATTTCCATGCTCAAGTTTTTGAAGGTGGAGCTCAAGAGGCTGAATGTCAGGGATTATTTCCATATTTCTTCAAGGGATATTTTCATATTTCTTCAAGGATTGTTAGGGTGAAAGAGGAGCTGCTCACAATTCATGTAGCCATTGCTCAAGGTGATGTCTCCCTTCTTGAGAAAGAAAAGGGTATTTTTAAACACTATTATATCATGCAAGGGGCAAAAGAATCTTTCTTTAAACAAAAATCTAGGATCAAGTGCCTTACTCTTGGTGATAAGAATACATCGTTTTTTCACAAAGCCATGATCCAACGCCACAATAGAAATTCTACTCTCTAACAAGGGAAGATGGTTTTATAGCTCTAGGTGATCGAATTGTCTTGGAGGAAGTGCTTGAGTATTTCTCTTGTTTGTTTAACTCTTCATCTCCTTTGGGAGATTTATCATTTTTGAATGATTTTATCACCAAGAGACTTATGGCATCTCAAGTAGATCTCCCTAACTCTCTTTTTTTTGATGTGGAGATTAAATCAGCTTTCTTTAGCCAATCTAATGGGAAAGCACTTGGAATTGATGGCTTTTCAACTGAGTTTTTCAAATCTTCTTGGAATATCATTGGCTTGGATATTATCCTTGCCATGAAAGAGTTCTTATTATCGGAATTCCTCCTTTAAGAGGTTCACAATACCATCATTTCCTTGGTGCCTAAGGTCTCTAACTTGTCTAAATTGTTTGATTACATGCTGATCTCTTGCTGCAATGTTCTATATAAAGCTATCAAAAGGTTCTGGCATCTTGGTTGAGAGAAGTCCTTTCTTCTCTTGTTGGCAGAGAACAATCAGCTTTCATACCGGATAGAAGAGGTCAACAATACCATCATTTTCTTGGTGCCTATGGTCGCTAACCCTTCTAAATTGTTTGATTACAAGTTGATCTCCTGCTGCAGTGTCCTATATAAAGCTATCTAAAGATTCTAGCATCTTGGTTGAGAGAAGTCCTTTCTTCTCTTGTTGGCAAAGAACGATCAGCTTTCATACCGGACAGAAGAATCTCTGATGATATTTTTATTGTTCATGAGTTGATTAATGGCTGTCACCTTGATTGTGGCCCTCCAATTTGCACTATGAAGGTAGATTTAATGGAGGCCTATGATACTATTGATTGGTGCTTCCTTGAAAAAATGTTGGAATGCATGAACTTCCCATGTCACTTCAGAAAGTTGTTAGTGCAATGCTTTTCCTCTCCATGGTTTCCTTTTGGCTTGAATGGTGAGCTAGTTGGCTTTATCCCTTGTTCTAGGGGCATTAGAGCATTAGACAAGGTGATCCAGTCTCTCCTTACCTCTTTGTGCTCACAGTGTAAGTTTTTACATGCATCATCAACAATCTGACTCATTCTCTTGCTTATTCTTTTCATTGGTGTAAGGATTTCTCACCTTTGCTTTGCCAATGATTTGATGCTGTTTTGTAAAGGTGACTTGCCTACTGTTAACATCATATAACAAGCTCTTGATTTGTTTTAGAACTTGTCAGGCCTCCAGGCTAATGGCTTGAAAAGTCTAGTATTTTTTTGCAATGTGAATCTTGGTACAAAGGAAACCTCTCTCAACTCTCTTGGGTTTTAGGAAGGTAAGTTGCCAATTTGATACCTTGGTCTCCCCATCATCTCTTCTAAACTTGAAAAGGCAGATGGTGATGTGCTAATGCAGAAAATGATTGCTAGATTTGGTTCTTGGACTAGAAGTTGAATTAGCTTAATCAGGTTATGATAGAGAGGCCATCAATAGCACCTTGCCAAGAACTAAAGGAGGCAGGACAATAAAGAGCCAGCATTATCTAAGTTGGTTTGGCTTAGGGAAGCTATGCCTAGACATTGCTTCATTCTTTGTGTGGCCTACAATGGTAAATTATACACCTTGGATAAGTTGAATCTTTGGGAAATTACTTTCCATGTGACCTGGTTTTGTGCAATTCACAAGTTGAATCTCATCGATACCTTTTCTTTCAATGCCAGTACTCTAGCAATACTTGGTCTTTGATAATGTCGGCTCTTGATTGTCCTGCCTCCTTTAGTTCTTGGCAAGGTGCTATTGATGGTCTCGCTATCACAAACCCAATCAAAACGTCTTTAAATGGAAGATAGCTTTTGTAGCAACAATAAATTGCATGTGGCATGCCTGCAACTCTTCCTACTTAGGGGGGACATATACCTACTAGTTCCTTTCTAGCTAGAAAAGTCATGAATTATTTAAATTTCCTTATTGAAGGATGCCATAGTTTACTTGATTTTAGCTTCATAGGTTTTGTCATGTTTTTCTCGTATAGCTATTTGGAGCTCTAGGCTTGTTTACGGTTGTGTTCCTTCTTTGATTATTAATGAATTTATTGATCTATCCAATTTTTTTTAAATATTTTATTTTATTTAGTAATATATTTATTAATTATATCTAATAGGCTTAGATATTATTTCGAAACGTTGCTTCAATAGCCGTAGAGGAGCCTTCGACAACCTCCTTTAATTAATTATTTTGATACTTTCGTATGAAACTTCGGTCACTTATTTGTCAAAAAAATTAATAAAGGTTATGTGTTTGCAGTTAACCCTTTAATAAATCAAAGTTTTAGTTTTAATAGCTATTATATACTTATTATATTATTTGGTTGAGATAGTGAAGGAAAAGGAACTATGTTAAAATGAATTCCAAATATTTATTATATTCTTGTTGTAGTAATAGAATATTTTTTACATTCTTTAATTATGGACATGAGTCTAGTAGTAGTGATGGAACACTATTCCTTATAACTCATGGATAGCAATATGGTTGGAGCATGGAACCCTATTCATTATTTTACGAATAGCAGCATAGTATTTAAAATGCAACTGATTACTGCCATAGCTATTCACCCATACATGAAGTTTAGGTCATGGGTAAGCTTTTGAGTGGAAATAAGACTTGATGACAGTTTCGTTACATGGAAGGCATTGTTAAGGATAATCTTAGGAGCGATATCCTGTCTCCTCATCTTGCAGTAGTTGCTAACATACCATTGGCCATTACAATTTTTCTGTTACTCAGGCAAGGGGTATAGGTGCAGAAGAGATGAGATGTGGGTGTCATATGGTTTGTAGCACTGGATTATGTTATCTAAGAGTTGCTAAAAAGAATGCTTACATTATTTAACATGGTTAAGTGTGAGGACATCTGTAAAAGCTGGATTAAGAGGAAAAATCTGATGAATCTGATAATTCGATTTGACAAGAACTGACAAGATTTGAAAATGGAGGTCAATTTGACAAGAATTTTATCCTAGAAAAGTGAAAGTTGTCAAACCTTGTAGAAAAATAAGGTAGAATGTTTTTAAAGCGATTCTTAATTTGTGCATAAGATACCATGGTTGGAAGCAATAAACATTGCTAGCACTAGTCGCAGGCCCACCCCCACCCCCAAAAAAAAAAAAAAAAAAAAAAAAGGAAACAACACTGGTCTCATCTACCGGAAAAAATTAACTGTACCAATGCACAACAATAAATGCTAAAAATCCAGTGAATTGGGGAAAAAAATTCAGCTATTTATGGTACATTTAATATGAGGCCCGAGAACTTTGATTATAAATTGTTGAAGGTCTTGGGTTTAAAGGTTTATTTGGATTGTTTGATTTTTATTAGTACCGTATCTACATCTGTAACTTATTTGTATTATATCTTTATTATGTTTGTATTGTATTTGTTTAGTTTGTTTATAGGTAAGACTGTCAGTTTTTTCATTAGTATCTGTTTTTTGATAAACATCTGTTTGAAAACGATAAAAATATGATACTAAAATGATCAAAATATTATGAGACAAGCAGATCAAACACTGTTAGTTTTAATTATCATCTTTACAGTGCATGCATCTTGTAAGGGGTTCATGTGCCTCAAAAGTGGCTGGTTAGTTTTAAGGCCATGCACCTGTTATAACAAAAGTAAAAGTTTATTTTTGTGTAACTTAAATTTCTCATTAGGTTTTTAATGGAAGAAAAAAGATTTTTTAAGAAATACTTTGAATAATTTAGTTTTGTGTGCTCTACACTTCTTTCATACGCAGAAGTTGTAGTTTTTTTTTTTTTTTTTTTTTTTTTTTTTGCATTTTGTATAGTTCCTCTTTGTAATTGCCTCTTTAATTAATGAATTTTCTGACATCATCCAAACAAACAGAAAAAGGTGTAGGATTTAACTTGTGTGGAGTTGATCCTATCATTCTTTCTTTTTTATTTTGGGGGCTAGTGACTTGTCATTTTGTTTTGCATTCAGTGTTTCTTTTTCTTTATTTTTTTAGCCATTGGTATTAATCTATCTAAGAAACCTTCATCAATAATATGAGCATCCAGCTGCTTTGATTATACCTTTACTGGGCATCACTTTTCTAGTTTGATGGTTTCTTGGACGTCACTGACATGCTAGCTTTTTAAAGAAACCACTTGCTTGTTTATGAAAATATGTTGGTTTTTATTTGTCATGGATGTTTCTCAAGTAACTTTCTTTTGTTGACAGACAGTTCAATCACTGGTTGAGATCTGCTTTACTATCTAGTCCTTTCCTTTCTCTGTTTTCCTTCACAGATACGAACATTGGGAATGCTTAGATCCCGATTCGAATCCTTGCCTGGTGCTTTTAATGCCTGTTTGATTCCAGAAGAAAGATCTGAACACAAAAAAAAAGGATTGATGGCTACCTTGTCCCGAAAACATACTCAGGTCATCCCCGTACTTATGTTTTGAACTTATATGTTATTGAGACATGACTATCTTAATCTCTTTGTGCTTGTCATTATAGATTCCATCAAACAAGGAGAAAGAGGCAGCAAGATTTGCTCAACTGTGGAATAAAATTATTAGTAGCTTTAGAGAAGAAGATCTTATAAGTGATAGGTAACTGTTGTGGTGCTCAGACTGTGCCATGAGTTTTCTTCTGCTAAAAATTTTTTAATTAGACTTGCCTAATTACAGGGAAATGAATTTGCTGCTGGTTCCTTATTGGGCTGACCGCGAACTTGGCATTACTCAGTGGCCTCCTTTTTTGCTTGCAAGCAAGGTGTGTCTCAGTTATGTGTAATCTGATGTTCCAAATTGGATATGTCCTTATAGCTCTTGGATACTGTTGTATAGATTCCTATAGCGCTTGACATGGCTAAAGACAGCAATGGTAAAGATGCAGAGCTGAAAAAGAGGATTAATAATGACCATTACATGAAATGTGCTGTGTGTGAGTGCTATGCACAGTTCAGAAATATTATTAGGTTTTTGGTTCAGGGGGAGCGGGAAATAGAGTAAGTTTAGTTGCTCAATTATTCTGTACTTGCAAAATTATTTTTGGCCTTTTCTTATGGATCACTTTGGTTATTATCTTTGAAATACAGGGTTATAGAATTTATTTTTTCAGAAGTGGAGAAGCACATTAAAGCAGAAGCAGATGATCCGGCTACTGAATTCAAGATGAGTGCTCTTCCTCAGCTCTATGAGCATTTTGTCAAGCTTATCAAATATTTGGTAATGACCAAGTGCAATTTAAACATATGTCGTTTCAATTTTCAAATATGTGATACTTTTATCTTTATATTTTGGGTTTTTTCAGTTGGGTAATAACCAAGACGATAGGGATCAAGTTGTCATTCTCTTTCAAGACATGCTTGAAGTTGTTACACGGGATATAATGGAAGATTCTACATCAAGGTGTGCCTGCTTTATCTGATTGCTATTTAGGTAGTCAAATCTCTAGAATAACCTTATTGTATGTACTTTCTTGTGCAGTCTATTAGACTCAATCCATGGTGGATCTGCACATGAGGGAATTCCTCATTTTGATTCCCAATATCAGCAACATCAATTGTTTGCATCAGCTGGGGCTATTAAGTTTCCTGTTGAGGCAACAGAAGCTTGGATTGAGAAGGTTGATGTTATTGTTTGAGATATTTTTGTCTTTAGCTACTCTGATGGTCTAAATCTAAGTTCTTGTTTCTAATAACAGATTAAACGGCTTGATTTATTGCTCACCACAAAGGAATCTGCAATGGATGTACCATCCAATTTAGAAGCCAGAAGGCGCATATCCTTCTTCTCAAATTCGTTATATATGGAAATGCCAGTAGCACCTAAAGTTCGAAACATGCTTTCCTTCTCGTGAGACTCTATTCCTGTTTAACATCCATTGAATATATAGCCTGTGAAAATGGTCTTACAGATCCATTGACCTCTCTTTTCTAAAAGATCTGGCCCTAATAAAGTGCAGTTTCATGTCCTCCATAATTGTTTCGTTTGCTTATCTATAAGGGAGTAAATATATTTTTATCCTAATGTATCTTTCAAACTCCTTGATCAGAAATTGTTGGAATCTAATCTATAGATCCATTTTTTTGTCTTAAATATTATCTTTTGAGTTTGTTAGCCGTTTTAGTTTCATTTTCATTTTTAAATTTCAATTTGTTAGGATGTCATGTCAGTAGGATATAAATCTAAGATTGATATATTCTAGTTAGAAGATCTTTAGTTATCTGTCTTCACTGTCTGTACGTTCATGTATGTGTGTACACGATTATGAACTTAATAATGTATGTGAGTGTATTCCTTTTTGGTTAACTTCATGATTTCAAAGCGTCGGTTGATCCTTGTTGACTTGCTCATTGGAAAGCTAGATGAGTGTCCACTGACTAGAATAGGATGGAGAGACTCCTTAATCAAACTGGAATTTGGTTTGTTGGAGCCCTCTGAACATTGAAATTCCTTTGAGAGTCTAAGCCAGGTCCATTGGAGATCAGTGCTCAACATTAATCATTTCACATAAATCGAACCAGATTTGAGAGAGTGATTCCAATTAGTCAAACTTGCCATTGCGTGTGGAAAACTTAGTATCTGATTCGCTTGCAAATTTATTGTTCCCATGCATAAAAAAAAATCATCCTACAATGAGATAAGAAGATCCACTTGGATGTGGAAAGTTTGTCGTAATGCTCTGGAATAAAGTTAAAAGTAAAAAACCTGAGTCTTAATTTAAAATTAGGATATATGAGTATGATTAAAAGCTACAGTGTCTTGATTGAGTTGTGGCAAGAAATGAATCCTTTTTACAATTTAGATTGGATATACACCTAAGACAACAAAATTCAACAAGATGCTTGAAGGAGATCGCGTGCTCGACTTTATACAAGGGCTAAATTTAAATCTTGATGAAGTATGGGTGTGTTTGATTGGGAAGTGGTTGATACTGATTATATGCGATTCAAAATCAACAGCTAAGTGAAAAATCTCAAACTTATGTCCTAAATACAATTATGTATCGGCAAATGGACTTATCAATATTGAAATATAAGAATTAAGTATGAGTATCTTTCTCATAGGGATCGGTGAGTACTAATAATTGCTTTTTCTCATATTCTTTGACCTGCAAATTCAAGTGGATTAATATATGTAATAATTATATAAACAACCACAAATCAAGATTTAATAAAGATTAACGAAGTTGCAAAAGTGTTTAGATTTCGAATCCCACTAGGAATGTATATGATTCTGCTAAAGATAATTCTAATTTTATTGTTGATATTCTTGAACGGTAGGAATTCCTAAGGTAATTAAATACCTCTTTTAAGATTATCAAATTCTAATCCTAGCTTGATTTACTGAAATTTCTTTATGGTTAAATCCCCCCAAGATGGTATTAACAATCTCAAATTGACCCTAATTGCGCAGAGTTATGTTTTCTTATTTAGAATTGCATCTAACTTCCTCTAATTGCACACAACTTCCTCTATTTGCATGGATCTATTCACAAACGCAATCTTTCAATTGACTTATGCGAAATCAAATCAAGAATTATCAATTCAAGATAAACAATAAAATTAACACAATTAGATTCAAGGAATTAATTAATAATTTGAAAACAATAAGTACAAATGATACTTATATCTTAGTGTTTATCTTGAGCTAGATAGGAATGGGCAATATCTATATCTCAGATATCATATCAATACGATTTGCATTTGAGATTTATTTCCTTATTTTTCACTTCAGAAATTAAAGCTAGTCATTATGCAATTTATCGAAGTTGAGATACTGGAGTGAGAAAAAGACTAGAACGAGATGCTTCCAAGATGGCATTTTTTTCCTTCTTTGTCTACATAGCTGGAATCTTATTTATTTATTTTTTTTCTCTTCAGAAGACTTCTAGCCTGATATATGAAAGCTACTAACATTAATTGAAGATAAAACCTTTATTGGTGAAAAACTAAATTGTTGATCTCATCTTTTACCTCAAGACATTTAGAGGCTTTTGTGAACTATTACATCATGCTGGCTTGGGTGTGAAGGTCTTTGTGGCTATGGTAATACTCCTTTATAGGATTCAATGTTTAACATAGTGGTTAAAATGTGATTAAACTTTTATTCGTTTGTCTATGCACTGGTCACATTAGTAATTCTTCCTTGCTGAAATCTGTATAGTGCATTAGCCATGCACCTAATGGTTTATTGTGTCCATATGAGTCTCAGAAGCCTTTCAAATCTATCAATAGATTTGCTAAGAGTAGCTGCATGGTGATTGACTAATAGTTTTGCTGTCATATCTAATCTCTATGCTATAAATATGCCATTTTTGGGTGGCAGTGTGCATTGTTTTTTTGAGCCTCACATCATTTGTTCATATGTCTTTGTTGTGTTATATTTCAGTGTTTTAACTCCTTACTACACTGAGGAGGTTCTATTCTCGCTGCGTGAGCTGGAAACAACAAATGAGGATGGTGTTTCAATTCTTTTCTATTTGCAGAAGATTTATCCAGGTTTTCTTCTTATAATTTGGAATATAATTTCTGAATAAAACTTGTTTGAATGTTCATTAAGGGAAAATCAAGTCACTGTATATCTTCTTACAGATGAATGGAACAACTTTCTTGAGCGAGTGAAACGTAAGAGTGAAGAAGAGTTGAGAGAAAGTGATGATTTGGAAGAACTTCGTCTCTGGGCATCTTATAGAGGCCAAACTTTAACCAAAACTGGTCTCTCTCTCTCTCTCTCTCTCTCTCTCTCTCTTCCCTCCCTCCCCCTGCTATTTCTCCTTATTCTGTTTAGGTCCCATTCTTTTGTAAATATATTGTGTTGTGCTAATGTACAAATGATTCGTGTCATGGCAGTAAGAGGTATGATGTACTATCGGAAAGCATTGGAGCTTCAGGCCTTCCTTGACATGGCGAAAGATGAAGGTGTGTCCCTTTGGCTTTCTCTGTATATGCATACAAAAGATGCTGTAATTTCAGTCGTTTACTTCATGAAACTATATGAGCTTGGCATGAATGATGACTATCCCATTAATATCTGTAAAAAATAAGTTTGGAAGTTTCTTTTGCAGACTTAATGGCAGGTTATAAGGCAGTTGAATTAAATACTGAGGAGCACTCGGGGTTGTGGGAACAATGCCAAGCCGTTGCTGATATGAAATTCACATATGTTGTGTCATGTCAACAATATGGAATTCACAAAAGATCTGGTGATCAACGTGCACAAGACATCTTGAGATTAATGACAGTGTATGTGCTTGTCTTTCTTGTGTTAGCAGTGGTCCTATAGCTTTCATTCAATGACATATGTGGTCATGCAGGTACCCGTCCCTTCGTGTGGCATACATTGATGAGGTTGAAGAACCTAGCAAGGACAGATCCAAAAGGATTAACCAGAAGATATACTATTCCACCTTAGTGAAGGCTGCTTTACCAAAGTCTATCGACTCTTCAGAGCCTGTGCAAAGTTTGGACCAGGTGAAGCTTTCTTCTCCTTTGAGTAAAGATGGCACATACATTCATAAGTTAATAGTGTTTTCTTTTAGTTTTAGTTGCCATTGAACCCATTGCTGTATAAAGGTTCAAGATTGTCAGTCATATCCATGTATAGCCAAGTGCCTGCTTGTGTACAGTGTTGCTTGACATCTTGCTGTTATAATTTGTCTTGGATCTGTTATTTCAAAGTTGTAATTAATTTTTTAGGCATCTTGTCCTGTGATGTCTTCTTTCTAGTGGAATAATACTATTCCTTCCTGAACTTTGAATTGAAGCAGTCTACTATATGTCTTCTTTATTAGTCATTTATAGAATCACATTGAATATGCTGAGGCTTCAACTGATGTTAGTGAAGTTCATTTGGTTGTCTATTGGATGGAGTCCTCATTAAATGTGTCATTCTCACATGATTTTTGAATAATTTGCCTTGATTTTGTCTTATAAGAAATGTCGAAGAAAAGCAAAATGGAAAATGTACTTTTTTTTCCCCGTTCCAATCTTTCACCACCGTTAATGTTTACCGGTAATAAAACAAGATTGATCAAGCTCCTCTATTAATAGCTACATCATTTTATTTTTGGTCTCTCTCTTCTCATTCTAATCAATTTAGAAAGATAAACCACTAGATATTTGATATACATGACAGCAGTATTAGTATAGCTGATGTTAGTATTAGTATTATAGTCAAGGAGTCAAATGAGATGTTGCTATGTGGCATATACATATAAGAATTGTAATATATATAGGGTAGTGTAGTAGTGCATTTTATATTTTTCTTTAGTAAGAGAGTGCAAGGAGCTTTAAGATATGTGAGGAGAATGTTGCTCTAGAGTATGTGTGCGCTCTCTAAATTCTGTCTAATTAGGGTTTGTAATTACTTTATATTTAAATATAACCCTTGTCTCTACAAAATGCTCCTTTTAAAGCTAAAAGTTCTCTTACTATATAGAAAAATAGGATAAATTACACTGGAATGTCCCAACATTTGGCTAAGTTTATTTAAGGTCCTAATGTTTGGAGAGGTGGGTCTCCATTGACACGTATCATTGAAGATTTTTAGAGAAGAATTTTCTTTTCTAATTAATTTTACATCCCATTGAACAAGGGTATTTATATAAAAATTTTGTATCTAATTTAGGAAAGCATATAAAAATAAAATACAAACTTTCTATAAACAAGCTAAATCAAATCTCCTAGAATCAAGCTAGTCAACATAAATCAAATTTCCTAGAATCAAGCCAGTCAACAGTCAACATAAATCAAATCTCCTAGAATCAAGCTAGTCAACACTCCCCCTCAAGTTGGTGCAAAGATGTCACACATGCCCAACTTGCAAACTAGTGTATGAAAAGTCCGATTGTTGAGACCCTTTGTGAACACATCAGCGAGCTGCTTTTCTGATGACACATGAGACAAATTTAAGATGTCACTTGTGATTTTTTCCTTGATGAAGTGCTGATAAATTTCAATGTGTTTTGTTCGATCATGCTGAACTGGATTATGAGCTATACTGATAGCGGCCTTGTTATCACAATACAAGGATAGTTTCCTTGTTCAGACAATCTCAATTCTTCTAATAATTTTTTAAGCCAAAGAAGTTCACACACACCTTGAGCCATAGCCCTGTATCTAACTTCTGCACTTTGCTTCTTGCTTCTCCAAGTAACTAAGTTCCCTCCTACAAGCGTATAGTAACCAGATATAGATCTTCTGTCATCTAGAGATCCAGCCTAATCTGCATCTGTAAAAAGTTCTATCTGGAGGTGACTATGTTTGGAGAAGAGCAACCCTTTCCCCGGAGTAGACTTCAAATATCGCAAAATGCGAAAGACAACTTGCATATGAGAATCTTGGGGATCATGCATGAATTGACTCACCAAGTTAACTGCATAGCTATGTCGGGTCTAGTATGAGAGAGATAAATGAGTCTTCTAATCAACCTCTGGTATCTTTCCTTATCAATGGATTTTCCTACTTTTGCTTGCATCTTGTGATTTCTATCAATGGGCTGTTTACAACCTGTTATGCCGGTCTTCTTTAAGAGATCCACGATATACTTCCTCTAAGAAATAAAGATTCCTATTCTTGATCTGCCAACCTCAATTCCTAAGAAGTACTGTAATTTTCCTAGATCTTTGATTTCAAATTCTTGTGCCAACAGCTTCTTCAATTGGGCCATTTCTTCTCTGTCATCTCCTGTCATTATGATGTCATCCACATAAACAACCAGAAGAGTAAGTTTACCTTTTTGATGTTTTATGAAGAGAGTATGATCAGCATTGCTTTGTTGGTAGCCAAAGGAGATCATGGCTTTGTTGAATCTATCAAACCAAGCTTTAAGGGACTGTTTTAGTCCATGCAAGGCTTTCTTCAGTTTACATACCTTTCCTTGACTTTGTTTATTATCAAAACCAGGAGGGATCTCCATATACAGTTACTCTTCCAAGTCTCCACTCCCCATGAAGAAAAGCATTCTTCACATCAAACTGTTGTAAGTCCCAATCAAGATTAGCTGCATAGGATAACAAGATTCTGATAGAGTTCATTTTAGCAACAGGGGCAAATGTTTCTTGGTAATCCACTTCATAAGTTTGAGTGAATCCTTTAGCCACCAATCTAGCTTTGAATCTCTCAATTGGACCATCAACTTTATGCTTCACATTGAAGACCCATTTACAGCCAACCAATTTCTTATATGGTGAAGGAGTAACAAGTTCCCAAGTCTCACTTTTGGACAGAGCCTTCATCTCTTCAATCATAACTTGCTTCCACTCAGGATCTGTGAAAGCTTCTCTCTAATTTTGTGGAATAGACACAGAGGAAATAGACAAAGCAAAAACTTTATAGGAAGGAGACAAGGAATCATAGGAGACAAAATTAGATAGAGGATGTTTAGTACACGACCTGACACCTTTCCTGTGAGCAATAGGCAAATCTAACTCATTAGGAAAGGTAGATAACTCACTAGTAGAGGAGGGCTCTATAGATTGCAAGATGGCTTCTTCTGCCCGGTTTCTTCTGGAATACCTCAACAAATCAGGTCTATCTAAACACCCAGTAGTCTCCTCTTGAACTCTTTCTCCAATTTCACTCTCCCTTATGTCATCAAGAGGTTCCACAATCATGGGATCGGGAAAAATTACCTCTTCCTCCTTATTACTCTCCCCCTGAAGAGGTGATGAGGGATTATTGCTAAAATAAGATTTAAAGTCTCGAAAGGTAACATCCATACTAACAAAAAATCTTCTGGATGGAGGGTGATAGCATTTGTAACCTTTTTGTGTAGGAGAATACCTAATGAACACACCTTTGGAGGAACAATATATTTATTCTTACCCTTTAAAGCTTTTAGAGGACTTTGAAAATCAAGAGTTTTAAGTGGTATTCTGTTGATAAGGTAGGCAGTCACTAGAATAGCATCGCCCCAGTAAGGTTTTAGCAAATTCATTGTAATCATAAGAGATCTAGCTACTTCTAACAAATGTTGTTTTTCCTTTCTGTAACCCCATTTTGTGCACTAGTGTAAGGACAACTAGTATGATGTATTATCCCATTGGACTCTAAATAAGCACCAAAGTTTTTATTCATGTATTCTGTGCCATTGTCTGTTCTCAGGATTTTTATCTTGGTATCAAATTGAGTGCAAATCATCTTGTGAAATGACTGAAAGTGGGAGAAAACTTCACTTTTGGCCTTTAACAAATATACCCAAGTCATTCTTGTGCAACAATCAATAAAAGTAACAAACCATCGACTATTAGACAAAGAGATTATTTGTGTAGGACTTCAGACATCAGAATGGATAGTCATAAAAGGAATAGTACTTTATTATTATTTAAAGGATAAGAGTTTCTAGTGTGCTTGGCATACTCACAAGCATCACAAAGCAAAGATTCCAACTGAGTTCTCAAGAAAAGATTAGGATATAACTTCTTTAACACAAAAAATGATGGATGCCCTAACCGTCTATGCCCCTGCAAAATTTCTTGGTTTACATCCTTATTATCTCCAAAAAAAGCTTTACCAGAGTCTTTAGTCCCATCAAACATGTACAAGTCATCATGCAATCTATTACTGCCAATCCTCTTCCCGGTCTGAAGATCTTGAAAAACACAATTATCAGGAAAGAACACGATTTTACAGTTTAAGTCTTTAGTGATGGAACTCACAAATAAAAGATTAACAGGAAAGTCATGTATGTGGAGAACGGATGAGAATTTAATATCAGGTGTACAAATAATGGAACCTGTTCCTGAGACAAAGGTTAGGGAGCCATCGGCTATTCTGACATTCTCCTTTTTAAGACATGAGTAATTTTGAAGGTTTTTAGAAGAGCTAGTCATGTGTCTATTCGCACCAGAATTAATAACCCAAGAATTAAGGGAAGTTGTAAAAGCTGTACTTGATTGCACATGATTAGTTGTGGCAATGGTGGAGGAGTCAAGTTTGGTTAAGAGGCGGCGGAGATGCTGAATTTCTTCAAAAGATAAAATTTCTCTTGAGCCTGTCTCCTTGGATGTCTCCATCGTTTCTGCCACATTTGCTTGAGCCCTTGATGAATTCACTTGCTTTCACGACCTCTAGTTGGTCGATCATGTGGTTTCCAACAAGTCTTCTTTGTATGCCTTGGCTTCCCACAGTATTCACAGTGCAAGTGATCTTTATCAGAAGGAATTATCTTTGGTTGCTCATGGGAGCCAGCTAACCCTGACTTCTCGATTGGTGCTTGGTAAAGCGTGACACCCTGTTGGCTTTTTTCCTGTTGAACATGAGAGTATGCATCCTCAAGAGAAGGAAAAGAAATTTTACCGAGAACTTGAACCCTGATCCGATCATACTTTGGGTTCAAACCAGCCAAAAAATCATAAACCTGCTCCTTTTCAACCAGCTTTTGAAATAGTATTGCATCTTCGGTACAAGGTGCTTGGAGATCCTGATAATAATATTTCTTTTGCTATAATCCACTTAATTCAGAATAATAATCAGTGATTGTCAACTCACCTTGTTTTGTGCCATGGATTTTATTCCGAATTTCAAATATCTGAGTATCGTTTCCTTTGCGAGAAAAAGTGCATTTAGCTGAATTCCAGATTTTCTCGACAGTATCAAGTAATAAATATTGTTTGGAAATTCGGGAATGTATAGTATTCAAAAGCCATGTCATAACAAGTGAGTTTTCATAATCTTATTGAGCATAAGTAACATTTGATACGTTAGGTGGTTTTTTATCTCTAGTAATATAGCCTAGCAACTTTCTAGATTTAATAAAAAGCAAACAAGCCTGTGACCAGGCAAGATACGTACCAGCCCCATCCAATTTAATAGCATTGATATGTGAGAGGGAGCTATTCTCTATTGCCTTAGCGTCTTCCATGAGAAAGGAACAAAAAACAACCAAAGGAAAGTTGCCGTGGAAAGAAGGGAACCTTGGTCGGGAGAAAAACACGCCTAAAGGACCACCGAGAAGTAAGAAGATTGAAGAATGATGGCGCACGTTCCGAGTGAAGAGTAATGGCAAACAGTGGCTAGAGAAGTCCTATGCGCTTCCACCTGCCGACGAGTGAAGAATTCCCAGAAAGAACAATCGGCGCACGAGTGCATGCGTGGCGTTATACGGTGGTTGGAATTTTTTTTTTTTTTTTAGAAGGCCGATCAGGGAATGCTTTTCCCTATTGTAGGGGCAATGACGAAAAATGAGGGAGAGAACTCGAACTCTCTTGAGAACGAAAAAAAGAATTGGAAAAGAAAAGAGAACCAGAACCCTAGTGTTGCGGAGGGAGGAAAATACTCACCGTTGTAATGCTCTGATACCATGAAGATTTTTAGAGAAGAATTTTCTTTTCTAATTAATTTTACATCCCATTGAACATGAGTATTTATATACAAATTTTGTATCTAATTTAGGAAAGTATATAAAATTAAAATACAAACTTTCTATAAACATGCTAAATCAAATCTCCTAGAATCAAGCTAGTCAACGTAAATCAAATCTCTTAAAATCAAGCTAGTCAACAGTCAACATAAATCAAATTTCTTAGAATCAAGCTAGTCAACAATTATAACGCGTCGAGTCTTCTGAGTTTTAATTAAATATTTCTCCTATTGATACATGTCAATAGGGACTTTAATTGATTAATTTCTTCAAATGTTGAAATCTCCTTTAAATCATTTGAAACGTTGGGACCTCGAATGAACTTATTCTGAAATATTGAGACCTTCTGGTATAATTTACCGAAAAAAATATAAAATGGTAAAATACTCTTTCGTTAGTCTCCACTTCCCTGTATATACTACCATTTTTTCTATTTATGTGCCACATGGTAACATCCCATTGGACTCTGTATGTGATATGCTTTCATTAATGCTTGATATACTAAAACTACCACTAAATATTTCCAATACCTAACCATGCCACTCCTTTAAGATTCACCTTGTCCTTGATGTGAGCCATTGAAACTTAAAGAGTGATGGCTTTCAATTAGCTGCCGTTATGGCGAATGGGTAGTTAATGCTTGGATGCATTAGAAATCAACATCATCATGGTTCTCGGACCACCTCCATCAGAGACAGATTGCTTGCCAAAACAATGGATTTTTATCTTATCTGTTTTATAACCTTCAACACTTTTCCTTGGGTAAACAACATGAGCATTCCCAAATAACAGATGAGCTTCTAAAAATAAAGAAAGCAAGCCTGGTGGAGCTGTTTTGTGTTGTCTATACCTTTACCTTTAAGATCTCTCACAACCACTGCTGTCATTTAATCATTATAACCCCTACTCAATGGGCGTTCCTTTGTTATAAACAGATGAATCCTTGCTATGATTTGTGGCTCTTTTTCATTCTGCAGTCTGAGTAATTCATCACACATATAGTAGTAGATGACTTCACTCGATGAACACCTGCTCAACTTTGTTCCTCTTTCAACTCTGTTCCTCTTTCAACTCTAATGTTCTCATTTAATATGTTGACCACTTGTTTTATTCTGATGAACGTGTTTGGCTAACATTGCACTTTCTTGCTAGAGAAAAATAATAAAATGGAATTAATGGAAAAAAAAATAAAATAAAATGGAACAATACATTCTTGTTACTCAACTCTTTTGTATATACTACTGTTTTTTTATTTATATGCTGCATGTCATCCCATTGGATTCCTTGACTATCGTACTATTATTAATACTAGCTATATTAGTACTACTATTAACAATATCTAATTGCTAACATAAACAATCAGAGGAAGAAATTGACCCAAAAATGAGGAAAATATAGATGGATATTTGTTTGACCTTTTTATAAATCCAAACAGAACACTTGTGTGTGGGCTTAGTTTTCGATATAGCATGGTATAGTTAGTGCATCTTTTTCAGCAGCTCTGTGTGCTTATGATGTCGCTTTATGATTTTCTTTTGCAGTAAGTTTGCACTGATTGTTTATGCATAAGACAGGTTATATACAGGATAAAACTTCCAGGTAATGCCATCCTGGGTGAAGGGAAACCAGAAAACCAGAATCATGCCATTATTTTTACACGTGGAGAGGGCTTACAAACAATTGATATGAACCAGGTATGCAGTATGTGATCCCTCTGTCCTACAATGATCCAGTGCAATACAAATCTCTCTCCATCTTATTTTATTTATTAGCTTTTCATCTTATTATTGCTTCTTGTATTTTTATAGGATAACTACATGGAAGAAGCCCTCAAAATGAGGAATTTGCTGGAAGAATTTCTCAAAAAACATGATGGTGTCAGGTATCCAACAATACTTGGGCTCCGGGAGCATATATTCACTGGAAGGTCAGTGTTCTTGTTAAAGATTTTGTTACTTGTAGTACTATTATTATTATAGCTGTTGTTCTTTCTCTCCTCTTTTTTGCCTCCTTATGTGCATGTTGAGTAAAAGTTGGCCAACAATCTTCTATTGTTGCAGTGTTTCTTCTCTTGCCTGGTTCATGTCAAATCAGGAGACTAGTTTTGTTACTATTGGACAGCGGCTTCTAGCCAACCCTTTGAAGTAAGTTATTATTTTATTAAAATATATCTTAGTTTCCTTTAACTGATATTTTAGGTTATTTCAAGCAGCATCAACATATGCCATTATTCCAAGTCATGAGTGGCATCAAGCATCCAATGGATAATCATCTTTTCTACAAAAATCTTATTTTGGGGGCAAACAATACAATACAGTAGAATATCAGCCAATGAATCTAAGTGTCCATAATATTAATGGGACCTGTTTATCTTATGCCCATATTATTACTGGATATGCTTCAAAAGAAACTCAAATACATCTGGTTGGAGAAAGTGCTTACAGGATGATCTGTACAAAGTCAAGATTTAGCATAAAGAAGGCAGGAGAAAGGGATGGTATTTTAAGCAACAACTGGAGATGCAATTATTTCCAATTATGATTGGCATCAGGCAACCTATGGATAATTATCTTCTCAATCACAAAGCTTATTTAAGGGAATGAACATATTACAGCAGAATATTGGTCAATGAATCAGATTCTTCACAATATTAATGGAACCAATCTGTCTGATGCTTACATCATGGCTGAATATGGCTCTGAAAAAAACCCAAGTACATCTTGTTGACAAAGTTTTTACTGGATGAGTTGTAGAAAGTCTTGGGTTATCACGAAAAGAAGGCAAGAGTCAAGCCGTTTACTTGATGAAAGGGACGGTTTTTTAATTGATATTTTAAGTTGTTTCAATCAACAGTGACAAGTACCATATTCCATATCATGACCAGAGTCAAGCATCCTCTGGATAGTTATCTTTTCAACCACAAAGCTTATTTTAAGGGCTAGGAACATAGTACGGTAGACAATTGGCCAATGAGTCAATTTGTCCTCAATATTATTGGAAACAATCTGTCTCATGCACGTTTAGGCTGAATATGACCAAATACATCTTCTTTGAGATGTTTTTTACAGGATGACCTGTAGAAAGTCATGGTTTGGCACAAAATAGAAGCTGGAGATGGAAGTAACGGTCTTAAAATGTTTGGACAATCGAACCTTGCTTCTATCTTCTATCTTCTATCTTGAGCTTTTCGATAGTTAAGCTCAATCAATTGTTTTTTTCACATGGCACTCCAGATGGAGGATTTTGAATTGTGATTCCATTCAACCTTGTGTTCCTTATCTTTCGCTATCCCTTTGAAACCATGTCAGTCATATGTAGTTGTGATGACGATTATAGCATATTAGTATCAGTTGCATCCACTATTATATCCACTGGAGATGACAATGCATAAGTCATATCTCATATGTAGGGATGAAAATAATAGAACATTGGAAACATGTGGAGAATATCAAATGTTATTCCAGGCAACTTTGTGTTCCTTATCTTTTGCGATGTATGTGGACTGATGTCAGTCATATGTGGTTGTGATGACAGTGGTGGAAAATTGGTATGTGTTGCATCTTGTATTACATCCACTGGGGGAGATAATGTATCAGTCTCATGTAGGGATGAAAATTTTATAACAGCGGGAACAGTTGCATCAAATATAATATCCATTTGACTTAAAAATTCACTGACTTCAAATTGAGTAATTTTTCCCTCTCCATGGTGCATCATGTCAAACTGGTAGGTGGTGAGGATCTTTGAGTGCCCGACTCTTCACTAAATGTGACAACTCATTTTCCTTATGAAATTCCATATTGGCAAAGTTGGTCAATAACTCTCCTTATATCAATACATCATGGTTCATGCTGGTCTAATCCTTTGTGAAGCTATCTTTAAAAAGTAAAATATATACTCAACATACCACCTAGGAAAGACCAAACTAGTTCATAAGTTTCTGAAATGAGAAGTAATAGAATGTTTGTTCTTTAATCACTTTACAGTTGGTGTGTGGCTTGTATACTGCCTCCAAGGTGCTGGTGCTAGAGATGAGCAGGGAAAAATGAGGCTATCTGTCCAGTTCTGGGAGACATTGCATTTGTGGATTCCAGGAGATACTGCATTTGCAGGATGCTGAGGATGGGGGTGCATAGGCAATATCCTTTTTGTACACTACATGTTGGATGCTGTAAAATCTAAAATCAATTCACATATATGGAGTTTTGGGCAAATTGAGATGAGTGGTAGACCACGCTAGAGGTTGTCCATAAGCATAAAGGCTGGTTGATTGAGCTGTGGGCCGTATAGATGTCTACCATTGTCTTTGTGATGGCCTTAGTTGGTTTCTTATTTTTATAGATAGATGTATTTTCACCCTGACTTTAGATGGGGCCTATATAAGATAAGCCATTCTTGCCTCAAAATGCTTTAGTCAATATAGTAAAATTTACTTCTCCGACACCCCCTTTAATTTATGCCTAGTCTGATACATTACCTAGGGTTAATAAACCAATACTACAGGTTTATAGTAGAAGAGTTAAACATTAGTTTTTGTGTTGTATAGGGTGAATATATAAGAAGTATTTTTGCTATGCTGTGTGTAGTATTCTTTCGTGTGTGTAGAGTGTGTTAGTTTGTTAGTGCAGAGGTGGAGTACTAGTTGAGCTGGCATAGTTAGTTGCTAGTTTGTTAGGAATATAAATAAAGTTGGGAGAGAGAAATAAAGGACACGGAGAAAAAAAAAAAAAAAAGATGTACTCATTAGAGAGATTGTGGAAGTTGATTTACCTTCTGTGGTAAGCTTCCGTCTCTTTTGGCAATTATTTTTGAGTGATTGTTTGATTAGTTTCTGGAATTCTAGTTCGGATTCATATCAATTTTGGCGCCGTCTTTGGGAAATCCAATTGGAGACGACATGACTCGAATGGAGACACTTATGGATTCTATGGAGAAGGATCTTAGGGAAATAGGAGATGAGATGCGTGGATGTGTGTCCGAATTGCAACAGCAAATTCGTGATACAAATTTAAAAATGAGCACTATAGATAGTTCGATTTCCAGTATTCAAACACTGCTCCAAGAACTTTTGAAAGATCGTCGAGGAGTTGATAATGGATAAGGAACGGCTGGAACCTCCTCTACGGGAAATAATGTTGAGCAGGTGCTAAGCGCTAAGGGAAAAGTAAATGTAGAGGGAGCATTGCTCGATGAGAGAATTTTTGGGGATGGCGATTATAAGAGGAGTGCGGAAAGTATCTTGATTCTGGCATTCGACGGCTCAAATCCGATTCATTGGATTACATTGGCGGAACAATATTTTGAGATTCACCGTACTAAAGATGATCGAAAGGTACCTTTAGCATCTATGAATATGAGAGGAAGAACTATCTATTGGTTGAAAACATTGAAGAGGAGATTACCGCAATTAGATTGGAGTGTGTTAAAACAGGAGCTATTACTTCGTTATGGAGGACAATCGGCTCTTAATCCATACGAAAGTCTCTCCATATTGCGTCAGCATACTTCTATCGCAAGTTACATTGAAGATTTTGAAGCGATAACATCTCAAGCTCCTGAAATGACCGAATTACAATTGCTTGGTTATTATCTTGGAGGATTGCGGAGTGATATTTTACTTAGGGTAAAGACTTTAAGACCTTTATCCTTAGCTGGTGCTATGGAACTGTCCTTGCACATAGAGAAGGAATTTGAGAATGGTATTTTTGTCTCACAAGAAACTAGGTCTGACCCTGGTAGGATTTTTCAAACTGATAGTGTATCAACTTGATCAATCTCTACAATTAATGTGGGTTCTAATAACGTTGGGAAACAAATGTCCACTCCTGCTTTAACTAGCATTCCTAATCCAAATTCTTCTTGGAAATCTTATAATGCTAGTGGAGGAAGTAATCTATGGAAGGATAGGAAATCAAGTGGATTGTCCTCATGTATTCAATCTTCTGTCGGATCTACAGCTCAGAGTGTGGGAGGATTTCGTACGAATGGGGGGAGGATGTCCAAGCAAATGTCTTATAATGAGTATTTGGATAAGAAAAAGAAAGGTATTTGTTTTCATTGTGATCAACCGTATAGTCCTACTCACAAATGTCCCAATAAGATCTTACAAATTATCATTATGGAAGATGACAGTGGAATGGAATCTATGGGAGGGAGTGAAGGAGAAAAGAATTTTGATGGGATGGCAGAAGAGCTACCGAGCGAAGGTAGACACATGGTGTTGTCTTTATTAGCGTTAAATGGATTTAATGGTCCTAAGACAATGAAATTTATAGGACAATTGTTGTTCCGAGACATTACCATACTTGTTGACAGTGGAGCTAGTCACAATTTTATTTCGCAAAGATTGGTTTAACAACTACAACTTGAGGTTAGTGATACTTTGCCCTTTTCTGTTAAATTGGGTAATGGCCATGTCATTCAATCCAGTGGAATTTGTAAGGATCTTGTTTTACATACAAATGGTATTCAAATTATGGTTTCGTGTTATATTCTGGAATTGGGGGATATTGATATCAACTTGGGGGTTGAATGGTTGAGGACACTTGGTGAGATTAAAGTGGACTGGAATTTAATGTCCATGAAAATTTCTTGTTTGGGTAAGGAAGTGGTACTATGTGGAGATCTTACCTTATTGAAGTCAAGCACTTCTTTTAAAACTTTACGCCAGTTGGATAGGGATGATGAGTGTAGGTTGTTGTGGATGAACGAAATGGAATTGAAAGTGTTGGAATCCATACCTCTTGACATGTGAGTTGATTCTTTATTAGAAAAATATGCTGCTGTTTTCACATCAAAGACTTCTCTGCCTTCTCAGAGATCAACTAATCATAGGATTCCACTTAAGAATGGGGAAGAACCAATTAATGTGCGGCCTTATCGCTATGCTCAAATTCAGAAAAATGAAATTGAGCGTTTGTTCAAGGAGATGTTGGAAGCTGGAATTATCAGAGACAGTTCTTCTCCTTTTTCTAGTCCGGTTATACTTGTTAGAAAACAAGATGGCTCTTGGAGGTTTTGCGTTGACTATAGCGCCTTAAATGAAGTTACGATACTGGATAGATACTCGATACTAGTTATAGATGAATTGTTGGATGAGCTTTTTAGAGCAACGGTTTTTTCAAAAATAGATCTTGAGGTGGGATACCATCAAATTCGTGTATCTCCAAAAGTTATACACAAAACAGCCTTTAGAACTCACCAAGGGCATTATGAGTTCTTGGTAATGCCTTTTGAACTCACAAATGCTTCGGCTACTTTTCAATCTACTATGAATGAATTGTTTAGGCCGTATTTACGAAGCTTTGTTTTGGTTTTCTTTAATGATATACTCATATATAGTGAGAACATGGATAAACATCTGCTACATTTGCAGATAGTATTGGATTTATTGCGGGAACATCATTTTACTGCTAATAGGAAGAAGTTTATGTTTGGGCAGCTTTCCCTAGAATATTTAGGCCATATCATTTCGGCTGATGGGGTGGCAATGGATCCAAACAAGGTAAGGTCAATGATGGAGTGGCCAATTCCTACTACGTTGAAAGGAGTTCGTGGGTTTTTGGGATTATCGGGGTATTATTGGAAGTTCATTTATAACTATGGGAAAATAGCATGTCATTTAACAAATCTATTAAAGAAAGATACTTTTAAATGGTGTGAAGCGGCTTATGAGTCATTTCGGGCATTGCAGCAAGCATTGATCAAAGCTCCAGTATTAGCTATGCCTAATTTTGATCAACCATTTGTTATACAGCGTGATGCTTCTGGTATGGGCATTGGAGCGGTTTTGATGCAACAGCAAAGGCCAATTGCTTATTTTAGCAAGGCTTTATCTGATAGAAACTTGGCTAAGTCAACGTATGAGAAAGAATTAATGGCCCTTGTGTTAGCTATTAATCATTGGAGACCTTATTTGCTGGGACGAAAGTTTGTGGTTCGAACGGATCAAAAGAGTTTGCGACATTTGTTGAGTCAACGATTACGACTCCTAACCAACAACATTGGCTAGCTAAATTGTTGGGTTATGAGTTTGATATTATGTATAAAGCAAGGGAGGATAATCGGGTTGCTGATGCTTTGTCACGGCAATTTGAGGAGGGAGAATTGATGGGCATTTCAGGTCCAATTTGGACTGATTTAGATTCTATCCGAAAAGGTGTTTTGCAGGATCCATTTCTTGCTAGTAAAATTCCACAGTTAAAAAAGGTAAGGAGGCGGGCAGAGGATTCCATTTGATACAAGACACTTTGTATTACCATAATTGGTTGGTCATACCTTCACATTCTTCTTGGGTTTCCTTATTTTTACATGAGTTTCATTCTTCCTATGTGGGAGGTCATGTTGGGTTTATTAAGACCTATCAAAGACTTATTCCGCATTTGTACTGGATTGGGATGAAGTCTAATGTAGCTCAATTTGTTCGAGCTTGTGTTGTGTGTCAACGCAACAAGATCCAAAATTTAGCCCCAGCTGGGTTGTTGAATCCATTGCCTATTCCTAAAGCAATTTGGGAAGACATTTCTATGGATTTTATTTCTGATTTACCGAGGTCCAAAGGTTTTGATGTGATCATGGTTGTGGTTGATCGGTTTTTCAAATATGCCCATTTTTTATTACTGAAGCATCTATATTCTGCTAAAGGAGTGGCGAAAGTCTTTATTAGGGAGATCGTTTGCTTACATGGATTCCCAAGAACCATTGTTAGTGACCGAGATCCCCTATTTGTGAGTTGTTTTTGGAAAGAGCCTTTTGCTATTCAAGGGACTAAACTCCATTTTAGTACCGCTTATCACCCGGAAACGGATGGGCAAACCGAGGTTTTAAATCGCTGTTTGGAATGTTATCTAAGGTGTTTTACTTCTGAAACTCCTCAGTTTTGGGTTGCTCGGATTTCTTGAGCGGAGTATTCCTATAACACCTCTTTTCACTCATCGGCAGGGATGACTCTTTTTGAGATTGTTTATGGACAACCACCTCCTTCTCTTCCCATCTATGTTTCTAAAGAAGTGTCCAACCCGGACTTACTCTCAGCCTTGCGTTCTCGGATAACATGCTTCATCAGTTACGGTTGAATTTGGAAAAGGCTCAACTTCGGAATCGTACTTTGGCTAATAAATACAAGAGGGATATGTAGTTTCAAGTTGGGGATTGGGTATTTTTGAAGATCAGGTCTTTGCATTCACCAGTGGGAGTTAAGGTCAATTCTAAATTGGCTCCTAGATTTTATGGACCATTTCAAGTTGTGAGTCGAATTGGGAAAGTAGCATATAAACTTCTTCTACCTTCGCATTGTCGAATTCATCCTGTTTTTCATGTTTCTTTACTTAAGTGATTGCATGGCTCTTTCCCTGTCCTGGCGGAGCTCCCAAATGAATTGGCCACTGATTTATATGATGAACATCCTTATCCCCTCCAAATTCTTGGCCGACGATTTGAGTTAAGGAATGGGTTGGAGGTACCACAGGTTTTGATGCACTGGTCTGACTCTTCTTCTGCGGATGCGACTTGGGAAGATGTAGCGGCTATGAAGCTTCAATTTCCAGATCTTGTCCTTGAGGACAAGGAAAATGTTCATCAGGGGAGTATTGATACATTACCTAGGGTTAATAAACCAATACTACAGGTTTATAGTAGAAGAGTTAAACATTAGTTTTTGTGTTGTATAGGGTGAATATATTAGAAGTATTTTTGCTGTGCTGTGTGTAGTATTCTTTCGTGTGTGTGTGTGTAGAGTGTGTTAGTTTGTTAGTGCAGAGGTGGAGTACTAGTTGAGCTGGCATGAGCTGGCATAGTTAGTTACTAGTTTGTTAGGAATATAAATAAAGTTGGGAGAGAGAAATAAGGGACACGGAAAAAAAAAAAAAAAAGAGATGTATTCATTAGAGATATTGTGGAAGTTGATTTACCTTCTGTGGTAAGCATCCGTCTCTTTTGGGAATTATTTTTGAGTGATTGTTTGATTAGTTTCTGGGATTCTAGTTCAGATTCATATCATAGTCCATCCGGGAATCTTACATGAAATCATTTGGTGTTCATGTTTTTATTCCTTGATATTTTCTTACCGTCATTTACTTGTATTGTAACAACTTGTTAATGCTTCTGCATTGGCACATTAGCCACACTTTGTTTCCATAATATGATACTCTTTAAGCATCAGCCAAGCATCCTACAGAACATGAATAAGTCTTCCTTTATCTGCCTTTATTTTTTGGAGCATATATCTGATTATCTATTGAGCTGTAATGCAGCAATTTCACCTTTTACCTATCTAGCTGGATGTTATAAATTTATATGTGAATGATTTTTTTGAGGTCATTAAGGCAAAAGTATTCTTATTATGTAATTGAAGATGTAATTGAAGAATTCTTGTTCGGTAGCATTCTGCTGTTGGAAACATAATCAAAGGGATTGATGTACATTTTTGTGACTAGAAGCTCCTTTGGATTTCTTTGTTCCTTTGACCTGATGCGGGTCTTACCTTGTACTGATTGCCAATTTTTCTCTTGCTTTTGCCTAGGGTTCGTTTCCATTATGGCCACCCTGATGTGTTTGATAGGCTCTTTCATCTTACTCGGGGTGGTGTGAGCAAGGCATCTAAGGTCATCAATTTGAGTGAAGATATATTTGCTGGTATGATGTCCAACACGCTATCATTGCTTTTTCCATTATGCTTCATTATCAACAATCACTGACAAGAGTTTTTCACAGGCTTCAATTCAACTCTTCGGGAAGGCAATGTGACCCATCATGAATACATTCAAGTTGGGAAAGGGAGGGATGTGGGCCTTAATCAAATTTCAATGTTTGAGGCGAAAATAGCAAATGGAAATGGAGAACAGACGCTAAGTAGGGATATATACCGGCTTGGACATCGATTTGACTTTTTCAGAATGTTGTCCTGTTACTTTACAACCATTGGTTTCTACTTCAGTACTCTTGTAAGTTAATTTCGTATCTTCCCATCTGTGTTTTTCTGCATTCGATGCTGAGAATTCTCTTCCTTTTATTGCAGATTACAGTCCTTACTGTATACGTGTTCCTATATGGCCGTCTTTATCTTGTTCTTAGTGGGCTTGAAGAAGGATTGAGCACAGAACCAGCAATCAAGGACAATAAGCCTCTTCAAGTGGCTCTTGCATCCCAATCATTCGTTCAGATTGGAGTTTTGATGGCATTGCCAATGTTGATGGAAATTGGTCTGGAAAGGGGTTTCCGAACTGCTTTGAGTGACTTCGTGTTGATGCAATTGCAACTTGCTCCTGTTTTCTTCACTTTTTCCCTTGGAACGAAGACCCATTATTATGGAAGAACGATACTTCATGGAGGTGCAAAGTATCGGCCTACTGGTCGAGGTTTTGTGGTGTTTCATGCAAAGTTTGCTGATAATTATAGGCTCTATTCCCGCAGTCACTTCGTTAAAGGTTTTGAGCTGATGATTTTGCTTCTTGTATATCAAATCTTTGGTCAATCATATAGAGGTGCTGTGGCTTATATTTTGATCACAATTTCAATGTGGTTCATGGTGGGGACATGGCTGTTTGCACCATTTCTGTTCAATCCTTCCGGGTTCGAGTGGCAGAAGATTGTTGATGATTGGACTGATTGGAATAAGTGGATAAGCAACGTTGGTGGAATTGGTGTGCCTCCAGAGAAAAGTTGGGAGTCATGGTGGGAAGAGGAGCAGGAACATCTGCATCATTCTGGAAAACGTGGCATCATAGCTGAGATATTATTGGCATTACGTTTCTTTATTTATCAGTATGGGCTTGTATATCACTTAAACATTACAAAGCATAACAAAAGCTTCTTGGTAAATAATTCTTGACAAGTATTTGATTTCCTTTCCCTGTAATATGATTAAAGCAAAACCTCTAAAAGAATATTATTTTCTTTGGCTGCTGCAGGTCTATGGTATATCATGGGTGGTGATCGTTGTCATCTTATTTGTAATGAAGGTGAGCAGAATCTATATGTTGCCTTTTTTGTTAGAATGCACCACCTAGGTGTCTGATATCCATTTCAGTTTTTCAATGTCCACCCTCTTCCCTTTTTCTGGGGGAAGTGCTTTGCCATTCTGTGGATATTGGAAGACCACACCTTTTTCTCAACTTCCCTTTGTTGAACTATTGAAAAATTTTCCTATGTTCTTGTGAGAGAAAGAGAGGGAATTTATCAAAATGGTTAAGTAATTTATATTCCTGGGAGGGTAGATTGTAATCAAAAGGCAAGACCAATACCAAAGAGTCATAAATCTTTCATGTAATGTAGTGAGTGGATCTGGTGATTGATTCCATGACTACAAAATAAACCGAGTTCATTGAGATTTTTTTAAACTAGCTTTTTGTACCCTCACTGGATGTTCATGGCAGCAGGTCTTGGTCTTTCTTCCTAACAACAGTCGCATCGTCCCACAACCATCTGCCTACTTTTTTCTTTCTAACACAGAATATTGGAACAAGAACACATGGAAACGTGTAGGTTGCTTAGTCCAGCCTGTGTGACCTCTTAGAACTTCTTTCCCTTGTAATTGGGTAGTCATAGTGTGATCGTTTTTTGAGTGGTTAACTCATGGCCCTTATCTCACTTTATGCGGTTGTATTTTTGGTTATTAATGAATTTTTCCGATTAACCTTTAAAAAAAAAAAAAAAAAAGAAGACACTGCCGTGTAAGGGTTATCCCATTTTAGAAGCAATACGGGAGGAATTTTGATAAATACTGTTCTGAGCCCATTGTGGTTTCAGCGATTAATATAGATGGCCCTTAATGATGACACTGACCAATATGGTTGCCCACTGTTGCTCCTGGGGACTTTTTAGTTGTATTCTACACAGCATTAATGATCTAACAAATACAACTTGAGCGAACAAATACCAAAAAAATGATATAACTAATATAGCTTTTGTTTTCAAGAGTGACTTGAAAAGATATCTCAAAAGTTTTATTTGCTAGAAGGCCAGTAAATTGTTGTCATGGATTGTGCAAATTGAGTGGGGGACATTATGTGGGTTCTCGTAAGTTGGCTGGGTCTTATTTAACGTCTTTTTCCTTTCATTTTTCAGACTGTATCTGTTGGGCGAAGAAAATTCAGTGCGGATTTCCAGCTTGTATTCAGAATAATTAAGGGAATGATATTCTTGACTTTTGTCTCCATTCTGGCAACTTTGATGGCCCTTAATATGACATTGACAGACATTGTTGTTTGCATTCTGGCTTTCATGCCAACAGGATGGGGAATGCTTCTGGTTAGTAATGCTGCCCCACTCATTGTTATTCTTAGTCTTTCATAGAAAAGCATCAAACATATCAATGATCAAATATACTTAGATGGGTTTTATATGATTGTACTTCTAATTTGCATATTCATGGTGGAGATGTAGACCCTATTTGACGTGACTTATAATCTCTTGCACATCATTTGTGTATTACCTTATGTGGTTTGGTTTGGAATTTGTGTGTCGTCCTTTTCCAGATTGCACAAGCTTGCAAGCCTCTTGTTCAAAGAGCTGGATTTTGGGCATCTGTTCGAACACTTGCTCGTGGTTATGAAATTGTCATGGGTTTACTCTTATTCACTCCAGTTGCTTTTCTGGCATGGTTCCCATTTGTCTCCGAGTTTCAAACTCGTATGCTTTTCAACCAAGCCTTCAGTAGAGGTCTCCAGATTTCTCGTATTCTTGGTGGGCAGCGGAAAGATCGTTCTTCTCGTAGCAAGGAATAGCTCTGAGGGCAGATGGTTCTGTAATTATTTGATGATAAGTAGTTGGAGATTGCGGATGTGGGATGCCAGCGTTTTTGTTAAAATATTGTTCCTTCACAGGCTAGTCCCACTATAAATTCAGGGTCCTTTCAGGGACAATATTGTAAAAGGACCCAGTGCGTAAAAATATATGAACTGTAAAACCACTTGTATACATTTGCCGGCATTGTCCTTGGCAACTTGAACAAGGCTCATTGTTGGAGGTGCACAATCACCGGCCATCTGGCATTCCTTGGCTGTTCTTTTCTAATGTCAGTTTTGACGCTTACTGTGCATTTCATTTGATTTTTATCCAAAATCTGCATCTTCTACATATTGCAAAGTGATGCTGATAGCTTGAATTCCGCGGCTTGCAAATACTTAGCAGAATATGGTAGTGTATATTTGAAGTGCCACAGATTTTTCTTGCTAGCTTCGTGGATGTCTGTTCTCATTATTCCATTCGATTTGGTTCGACCTGAAGACAGCATGAATATGAATTCCTTTGCTTATGCTGGCGCAGCCATTATTAATTTACCCATTGGTTTTTTCTTCAAACAAAGTGTGGAGTTCCTACTTGATTATGCTATCTTCTATTGCTGCCACAATGGACATTTCAGTGCAAAGCCTTCGAAATCTTTGTTTTGTGACGCATTGACAGCTTTTTATTTAGGGGTTGATTTCACTAACGATACTGGACTTTTTTTTTTATTATAATATAAATATATCTAAATAAAATTCTCATAAGAGTATATCGGGAGCATACTCTACAGATCTTTCCGTGTCCCTTCAATCTCCTATGGTGGGACTGCACATTTCTAATGGCGAAAGCAGGACCTCAAAGTTGAGCTCCTTGGCTTTGTTCATGTCAACTCGTAAAAAGCTGAGCAACAATGGTTCCTACGCCATTCCACGCAATGACTCTTGACGTTGATGATATCATCACTCTCCTTCACGGCTCTGATTCCGTTTGGGTGGAGCTCACTTGCCTCGAAAACCAACTTCGAGGTATCCTCACGAAAATTGACAGGTCAATTTATTACTATACAATTTAACAACTTTTTTTTAATTATTTGTTCAGAAAAATAAATCTGATTGGCTTTCAAGTAATACAGAAGAACTAAAATGGAAAGTTGGATTGATTTAGGAATAATTTGATCTAGATAATTTAGCCACCTACGAATAGTGGAAGTGAATTCCATTTAGTGTAATCAGTACAACTAACTCTAATAGGTGAAGTAGTTTGGTATTGTGCCAAGTATCCAAAGACGTCCTCTTTGATAGAAGGCCTTTCTTTCTTTCTTTCATTTTTTTTTTTTCAGATATGTTCTAAGAAAGAAAACTAAATATGCTAATGTGGATGGGAAAAATTAATAATATAAGTTTTTAAAAGATTTGGAATGTTTATGTTTCTTGTGAAAAATTTTGTATAAATATATTTTTATTATAATAAAAAATATTCAAGTATCACTAATATAAATTGACTTAGAGATTTATTAAAAGAAAGCTCTTAAAGATTAATTTTGGATTAATTTCTTTTACGATATATAAATTTTCAATATCATAGTTTTATACCTAACAAAAATTTTGTCTTATAAAAATATCTAAATTTTTTAAATATTGTATTCACAATAATTTTAGCTGAAATCTAGCCAAAATTCCGATAATATGTTAATAAGATAAAAAATTTATATTAAAAAATTATTTTTTTATTTCCTCACCAGCATATTTATTTTTTTTCCCTTCTTCTGTTTTTCACTTACCTCTCTCTCTTTTCCCTTCTCCACTTCCTCTTCTTCATCTTTATCTTTCTTAAAAAAAAAAAAAAACCTTTAGTAAGTAAATTGAACAACAACATGAAATATAAATCTGTTAGATTTTTTTTTTCTCCCTCCTATTTTTAACACATTAGACTTTCACACACACACACACACACAAAAAAAAAAAAAAAAATAAAATAAAGTAAAGGCAAAAGAACCCAAAAGAGAATAAAACTTGCTCGTGCAATGATCAAGTCCAGCCTGAGCAGCGGGCAAACAAGGATCGACGCAGCTACAAATCAAGCATGGTACAACCAAGGTGAAGCTCGCACATGCTAAGCATGCAATACTAGCGGGGGTTGGATGTATCCTAGTCGGTACACTTAGTTCGACTTTGTTGCTTGGTTTGCGTCAAGATCACAATCCGTTGGAGCTTTTGAGTTTGGTCTCGGTTTTGGTGAACGATGAAGGCCGCTGGCGCTTAGTTAGAGTCTTAAGGATTGATGAAGGTACCGGGTTTTGGTGAACGCATTCCTGGTGGTGGTGACCACCAATAATGGTGAGTCGCAGCTTTGAAAGTGGATAGAGGAGGGCTCGCATAGGAAATGATTGGGTTGCAGAGCCCGATGTGGTTATGAATTTGCCGGGGGTCTCTCTTTTTTTCCCCCCTTTCCTTTCGTTCTTTCCCCCTCTGTCTTCCACATTATGAAAACACCCAAAAAAAAAAAAAATTTTGAATTTATCTTTCAAAAGACCAATTTAAGCTTTTAAAATAAACCCAGATGAATTTTCTTCCAAAAAAAACAAAACTTCTAAATTTCATGTAGCTTATTTTCTGCGTCTGATTTTCATGTAGCTTATTTTCTGTGTCTGAATCTTCAATTTACGGTAACGACAACGGAGAAAAGTTACGAAGAGAGAGAGAGAGAGAGAGAGAGAGAGAGAAAAGTAAGAAAAAGTAAGAAATTATTAGGTCAAGTCGCATTGGATACGTACGGATGACTTGTGGACAAGTGGATGCAGTACGAAAAAGTACTAGATTGTTATATTTTGTGCTAGGTTAAAGTGTTGGAGTAGTATATTTTGTATTAAATCTTCAAATGCAATATATTTGTGTTAGGTTGGTGCATTTTGTTATAAATTAAATAAGTGCTAGATTAGTATATTTTGTGTTTGATCTAGGCACAAGTGACTCAACCTAATACAAATCCAAAAAAGTAAGAGTAAGAAAAAAATTTGGGAAGTAGGAGAGAGAAGGAAAAAAATTGCCATTAGCAGAGATGACTCGTGTTGGAGGGGAGAGAAGAAGTACACATCAACATATTGCTTGAAAATGAGTAGAAAATGATTGGATTCTGATAAAAAGTATTATAAATGTAAAATTTAAAAAGTTTAGATAATTATGTGAGTAAGAATTTTTTCTAAATATAATTTTATTAAAAGTGAAAAGTTCAAGTATTGTTAATAAAATCAACCTATGTATTTTCATTCTAAATAAGGTTTGAATAAAAAAATTATAAAATTATTCTTTCTCACTATCTCTGTAATCTCTCCAAAAAATGAACCACTTGACATCTTAAATCCATACTCACATTTAGTGCCTTTGACAAATGATTTGTCATTGTCATTGTCATTGTTATTCATTAAATAAATATAATAGTTTATATTATATCTACAAATTTTTAGATTAAACAGTTGTGAAGTTAACATTGTTATAAGGTCCATAATTTGAATTTCTATGTGCTTATTGTAATCCTATTAAAAATTAAGTTGTCCACTTGACGAGTTTTTGTTAAAAGTCAAAGTACGAGCCAACAAATGAAGAAAAATATTATAAAATAAATGTAATAACTCATGTAATATTTATAAATTTAAACTTTTCGATTATATTATCACGAGGCTAATCTTAACGGTCATAATGCAAAACACATTCGCTAGACCTAGCATCACAAGCCAAGCAGGACATCTCCACCGTAAACCCAAATCGAACTTAGTGACTTCCCAACCCATCTCTATTGGAACTGATCTCTGATATCCATACAAACTCCAACCATCGACCCAAACAACCACAACCCTCTGACTCGTCAAACTCCGTTGCAGACAGGAATTGATAATGGTTGCTATCAAAACTCTAATCCGTTAAGTCACACCACCAGGTACAAGGTACAAGCGATTTTTCATTTATTCACCGGCATCTATCTCCTCGTCCACATCCATACTTACTCATTTCATCAACGAAGACGATACATTTCACGAAATCGTCAATCGGAGTGGAATAGCATTCCAGAAATGTGATTTAGCTCGAAAAACAAAACTTGAAGGTTCCACCTCTGATTTCAGTGCCATGTGAGTTTGTAAAGCTGCATTTGTATAATGCAACTATGCTATAAGTATTTAGAAATCACATCTTTGCAATGTGCTTTTGTAGTTAATTTTGTACCATTTGTATTTAGGTAATTTTTTAAGCAACCATGGACATGTGGTGCAACTAGAATTTTCCTTGGCTAGATCATTGGTTACTTTATCCACTAACATCAATAATGTTTATAGTATTTAAAACCTAGCCTTGTTCCAAAATTGCACATTAACCGGTTCTAAGGATCCATTTTCCAAAATCTAATGCCATGATTTCTGAAATTAAAATTGGTTACAAATACACCTAGCAAATCAGCCATATATGATCTACCTGAGTAGGTTTCATGACAAATTGTCTCCATCATTGACCGTTTTTAGGGGCTTGACAGGTGGATTAGTACTTGTCCTAAAGATGAAGTCGAGTTACTTCTTTAAGCCGCACCATGGAATGTACCTTTGGCAGTCTGCTTGGATGGTCTATTTTTCATGGATATATATATTATATCTATTTTATATCAATATTTGATTGTTTGATCGGTTTATGAGTGAAATTATCTGTTTTTCATTAGTATTTATTTTTGACAAACTATCTATTTGAAAACAATAAAAAACTGAAATTAAAATGGCAGAAAGATAACAGAAAAAAAATAGTGCTACAAGTAAAGGGATGAAAGTAGCATTCTATAGAGGATGGAAGAGAATTGTATCAAATTGACTCTAAAGTTGTTTATCTAATGATCATCGCTTGAAGTGCTCCTTCGCCAATAGACGCATAGTGTTACAAGCTTGAGCTTTCACTAGCATAAGCAGAATGTATAATTCTTACTATCCTGGCATGAAGCAAAAAGAAAGCCAACAATGAGTAAAGGAACACAGAAGCAATTTGTTGTCAGAATATTCCACACTTTCATTAATATCTTAATGAATAATGCTATATAATGTGTGTACAAGAGATGATATCTGATCATAAATCCATAGCCATGATCAATCAAGTGGTGAGTAGGATATTTAATTCTCAAGTGTACCCACATTCCTACAAAGAGCTTTACAAGCATTAACAAAGAAGACATTAAACTCCTTGAAATGGAAGCACTAAAAATTAAAATCTTTAGAATTGAAAAAAAAAAAAAGAAAAAAAAAGGCTTCTTATTAGAGATGGAGTCTTACTGTTATCTTTTTCTCCATAATCTCTCCACTTCATAAAATATTCAATGTGCTCCTCTCCAATAGCATGATCTTTGACTATTCTTTTTACAAGAATATCTTTGACGGCATGACTTGAATTTAATCGTGACATGCGCCCACTTAGGCATGTTGCAAGATGGATATACCGTGTTGGGGAAATAAGACTTCAAAACACTTACATGGAAAACTAGTTGGACCGCCATCCATGCAAAAGGCTTAACTTTGTGTGCTGCTCTTTTAAACGATGAGATTATAGATTCTTAAACAATTTACTCTTGCATTAGTCTTCTATCCTTATTCCATGGCGATCTGACTTAATTTAGAAGAAGTTTAAAAGGAACTTGGTCTCTAACAATGAATTCTTCGGCTCTACTAGGTTAACTTTGTTGACTTAACTGTCATTAATTTGCTATTGACTTGACTGTTTTTATTTTGCTAAAATTAAGGAATTAGGATCATTTAATGTATTATCATAATTTTAGGCATAACTCATGTAAAATTGTTATTTCTTTCCTTTGTTAGCTCTTTTGTATAACCTATAAAAACGGACATGTATTCAACAATGAAGTATATGAAAAGAGAATACCATTTTTACATGGTATTAGAGCATTAGATCGTAAGACCTATGTGACTTTTTTTTTGGGTGGATTAATAGAAAGATAAAAAAGAGAAAAACATGAGAGGTAGAAAAGGAGAGATAGATTTATGAAACTTTGAGAATGGAGGATTAGACCCCTTCAACACAAAGCCCCCAAATAGATTCATTAATACTTGTAGACGTAACATCCAAAAGATCAAAGGTATGAGACCAAACACTAGTTACAACAAATTGTTCTTTTGCACAAAACGAATCAGGTAATAGCAATTTGATCATGGATTTAGGAGCAAGTGATCACTAACATTCGACCTACAAGATTTTTTTGAAACAACTCAACCAAGACAGACATATATCAATAATGCAAATGGTATGAAATACCATGTTACAGGGGCTGGAAAAGTAGCACTTTCATCCTCACTCTCTTTATCAAATACTTGTTCCAGCACTTTCAAATATATTGTTATCTATTGGACAACTTATTGAAGAAGTGAACTATTGTCTATTAATCTATCCTAAATTTTGCTTGTTCCAGGATATTCTCACTAAGGAGATTATTGGCTATAGTACTAACACAGGGGGCTGTACTACGTAGATGATCTGAGTGTTGGTTAAGCCAATAACATCAGTTGAATGTGTGCAAAAGAGCAAGAAATTTGGTTGTGGCATCTTTGGTTGGGATATCCATCATTTTCCTACCTAAAACACTTATTTCCAAGATTGTTCTCTAATTTAGATGACAAAAAGCTAAAATGTAAAACTTGCATTCTACCTAAAA
This sequence comes from Combretum micranthum, assembly GCA_024138025.1. Classification (NCBI taxonomy): domain Eukaryota; kingdom Viridiplantae; phylum Streptophyta; class Magnoliopsida; order Myrtales; family Combretaceae; genus Combretum; species Combretum micranthum. Next base: position 1,418,273 of record JAMXBD010000099.1, on the reverse strand, counting down.
GTCATCGAGTTTCCAACCCAATAAATTCAAAAAGCTATGATACACCCTTTATGTTGATTCACTCTGATGTTTAGGGACTCGCTCCCATTTCAAATTCTTTAGGAATTAGATGGTTTGTGATTTTTGTTGATAATTGCACGTATATGATGCAGCTTTACTTGATGAAAAGTAAAAATGAGGTTGTTGGAATTTTTAGCTCTTTCCATACAATGATTAAGACCTAATTTTTTGCTAAACTTCAAGTCTTTTGTTCTGATAATGGAGAGGAATATGACAATAAAGAGTTGCAGGAATATTTTCAAATAAATGGATTGTACTACGAAACAACATGCTCTCAAACTTTACAACAGAATGACATTGCAAAGAGAAAGAATAGAAACATTCTAAAAATGGCTCGGTCTCTTTTAATAACAGCTAATGTACCTTAAAGGCATTGAACAATTGTAGTTACAATTGCGGTTTACTTGATGAATCAAATGACATCTAGAGTGTTAAACTTTAAGACCCCATTATAATCTTTTGCTCATTATGTATCTTTACTGTCCATCTTTATACTTCCACTAAGAATATTTGGATTTTTATCTTATATCCTTCTTCAAAAGAATCTAAGGACCAAACTTGATCCATGTGCAGTTCGTTGCATATTTTTGGGCTATGCATAACATAAAAAGGGATATCGATGCTATGATCCTACAACAAGGCAAATGTATATGACAATGGATGTTACATTTCTAGAAACTAAGTATTACTTTTGAGAGCCAAATTCACATTATTCTCTTCATGGGGGGCATATTGAAGAGAACAATATGAACTATGTTTGTTGGGAGAAATGGCCATATTTTCAAGACACAAATGGGAAGATAACTAGAGTTGAAAATATGCCTCTAGTAAAGAAAGACGAGAATACAAGAAATAATGTGAAAGATGGGCAAGAAGGAGGAAATGAAGAGGTAAAGACTCAACATGGCGTAAAAGATGGGCAAGAAGGAGGAAATGAAGAGGTAGAAACTCAACAAGGACAAGAATAGCCAAATCCCCTCTTAATTCAATATCAATTGACCAAACTCCTGAGAATAATCCTAAGGTATAGTTCCTTAATCCCTCTTTTAATAATGATGAAGATACTCTTGTTGAATATAAATTGCCTCCTAGATACAATAGGGAAAAGCCACCAAATCGATATTCCTCAAACTATAGCAAGGAAGGAACTAAATATCCAATTGCCAATTATGTTAGCATTGAGAAAATGTCACAACCACTCAAGACATTTGTGTATAAACTATCATCGAGCTTATCCCAAATACAATTCAAGAGGCTTTGAATGACCCTAGATGGACCCATGCAATAACTGAAGAAATGGCAGAAGAAAGGCAAAAAAACGGTAGGATGTATATGGGTGTTCTCTATTAAATATAAGGCAGATGGAACCACATATCAATATAAGGTAAGGCTCGTTGCAAAAAGATATACACAATCATATGGCATTGACTACCAAGAAACATTTTCATTAGTCGCGAAATTAATTACGGTCAGAGTTTTACTATCAATTGCCATTAATTTGGATTGGTCGCTTCATCAATTTGATTTAAAAAATGCATTCCTTCATGAGGACCTCAGGGAAGAAGTTTACATCGATGTCCCACCTAGCTTTGTTGCATCACAATATGGGGTAGTATGTAAGTTGCAAAAGGCATTATATGGCTTAAAATAGTCACCAAGGGCATGGTTTGGATGGTTTATCTTGGTTATGAAGAAGCATGGGAACAAAGTAATTCGGATCATACTTTATTCTTAAAGCATTAAGGAAGATTGGTAACTACACTTTTAATTTATGTCGATGATATGATAATTATAGGAAATGATGAGAAGGAGAGTGCAAACCTGCAAAAATACCTAGCAACTGAGTTTGAAATGAAAAATCTTGGAGGCTTAAAATAATTTTTAGGAATTGAGGTGGCTTAATCAAGTCAAAGAATATTTCTATCGCAAAAAAAGTATGTGCTTGACCTTTAGCCAAAACAGGCATGCTTGATGGTAAGCCAGTAGACACTCCGTTAGTTCAAAACTGCAAACTAAGGGAATGTTTAGATTAGATACACATCAACAAAGAAAAATATCAGCGGCTTATAGAGAAGTTAATTTACTTGTCTCTCACATGTCCAAAAATTGCTTATGCCGTGAGTCTAGCAAAGTCAGTTTATGCATAATTCGAGTAAAGAATATATGGAAGCTGTAACTTGAATTTTGCGGTATCTCAAAACATCTCTAGGAAAAGGACTCATGTTTAAAAAGTGCAATCATTTAAAAATTGATGGTTATACGGACGCAGATTGGGCAGGAAGTATTTCTAATAGAAAGTCCACATGTGGGTACTTTACCTTTGTTAGAGGCAACTCAATCTCATGGAGAAGTAAGAAACAAAAAGTAGTTGCATTATCCAATGCAGAGGCTGAGTTTTGTGGTATGGTAAAGGGACTTTGTGAGCTTCTTTGGTTAAAAGAGCTGTTAAAAGAAATTGGCTACTCATCTAAGTCAAGTGTATGAGACTATTTTTTAATAACAAAACGGCCATAGAGATTGCACATAACCCAGTTCAACATGACAAGATAAAACATGTTGAAGCAGATCGACACTTTATTAAAGAAAAACTTGAGGCAAAGAAGGTTCAATTTCCTTTTGTAAAATCAGAAGACCAACTAATAGACATTCTCACAAAAGCTATTGCTAGCAAAGTATTCCATAGCTTACTAGACAAGTAGGGTATGAAAGATATCCATGCACCAACTTGAAGAAGGGTGTTGACTTGAAAGATATCCATGCACCAACTTGAAGAAGGGTGTTGACTTGACTATTATTAATTTGCTATTGACTTGACTCTCTTTATTTTGCTAAAATTAAGGAATTATGATTATTTAATGTATTATTATAATTTTACGCATAACTCATATAAAATAGCTATTTCTTTCCTTTGTTAGCACTTTTGTATAGCCTATAAAAATAGACATATATTCAACAATGAAATATATGAAAAGAGAATACCATTTCTACAAACTTTCCTTGTTCAACTTGACTTGGAGTTCACACTTTACTTGCTGCAGTTTGGTTTCCATGCTTGCTATTGTTATGTTGTTAACTTGAATTGGAACTTTGTTCTGCTCCTTAGTGCACGGATTTCGGCCTAGGTCTGCAATTCTAAACTTAGAAAGGACAGCTTAGCCTCTCACAATTTGCTCTGATCGATCTTCAAGTACTTGGACTTGGATGTTGCTACACATAAGAGAAAACACAATCAAACAAACAAAACTAACAAGGAAAATTCTACGACGTGATTTTATCTTCAATGAGCTCGACATATCCTTGAAGCCACTAAAAGATTGGTTTGAATAGATTGTTACGGCTTAGATTCAAGTCTCTTTGGTATTTGGTCTATGTCGTTTCTCAGTTTGCAGTCACTGATTTATTTTATTGTTATAAATACCAGCACCTTGGCATGGACTATATTTTGAATCCGCAATAGGCACTCGGAGTGCTTCGGCGACCCTTCTGCATACTTGTGATGGCTTTTCGATTGGAATTGAGATGGTTGCTACAATTCAATGAATGAGCACTCCAATAATTGACGGTGGGCGCTTTGTGTGCTTTGCTGTCTACTGCTGCTTAGCGTGGGGCTTGGAGTCTGTTGCAGTGAACCCTTGAAGCTGAATGTGGGCGCTCGAAGCTACAGTGCTACACTGTGGGTGCTCGGTTCAAAGCTGCTCGCTTTTGGGTAGTGAGCAGGTGTGCATGGACCAACTGCTTCTAATGATCAACGTGTGTGGACGCTTGAATTTGGTCGGTTCTTGTTTGGACTAGCTGCATATTGTAATTCCTTACAGTTTTTTGGTTCTGCTTGGCTGTTGGTGCTTGCTAGTTGCTACTGTCCATCGGTGGTGGCTCGAATTTGAGTTGTGGCTTGAAAAGCTTGTCGAATTACTTTGCTTAGTGCAACATGTGAGCGCTTTACTCTACAACCTGGGCGCTCGACTATGCTTGGCACTAATCGGACTTAGTATGGCTCCAGTCGGCAAGTGCAGTAACCAGCTCGGATTTGTTTTTGGAGTGCTTTGACTTCATCACTTGGAATTATAGTTTAGCCGAATCAATAAAAGAGCTTGAACATTGCTCCACATAATGTGGAATCTCAGTCTAAACTTGCAGCACACTTGGATTCGGCTCTATATAGAGCTCGGATTGGACTTAAGTCGGCTCATTTGCTGGTTTGCTTGGGTCTTCTGTAATTTTGGGATCATGCCAAGAAAAATAATAATAATAATAATAATGCGGGTAAAAATAAGAATGTAGGGGCATTTCAGCTCGATTGATCCACAGTTGTGCTGCTTTAGTCGGTGCCATGAACCTTTGCTCGGGCCGACATGCTTGGGCGCTCTCTTGGTCTACTCTGGACGCTCCAAGGTTCAGATCGATAGCGCCCATATTTAGTCCATCGAGCGCTCAGATTCAAAACAATGAGCACCCTTGTATCCGATTTTATACGTTACTCATTATCAACTTGGATACTCCTTTTGGCTAATCTTGAGCAATCAGATTGAGTCCTTATGCTGTCGAATGTGTATGTGGACGCTCGACATTCGACTTGTGCTGCTTGGAAATTCAATTATTCAGTAGCTCGCATTCGATTTATATCTGGTCAGGCCTCAGTCGGCTCCAGATGTAGCTTGGGCTTGTCCAGTAGCAGGTTGGCATTTGGAATCAAATGGGGAATTTAGTTTAAATTGCTTTTGGTGTGATTTCTTGCTCAGTCGCCTAATTAACATGAAATTAAGAATTCACATGGAAATAAATGACAAATCATGCATGGCATCCTCTGCATCTTGCATCCTTGATTCTATCATATACCAGCCATCAAGGTAAGAAAGTAAGTATGCTTATTTTTCAACCTATATTGCACCAAACCCCTTAGAACCCCACCGGATGGCACACTTGTTCAGCTGCATTTCACTCTGATTAGATATGTTTGATTCTGTGTGTTATATATACGGTAGATTCCTAGCCACTTATTGAGAACATGGTTTCACTCTCATCCCTCTAAACTTGCCCTTTTGCAGAAACCTAAAGAAGCCTTAGAGTTTCCATATCTAGTGTTGCACTAATATATAGAGGGAGACGGTTGATGTAGGAAGTTTGAAGTGATGAAACATCATATTTTATATTACTTCAAGGGAGCTAAACTATAGAGCTCTGCTATGACGTAAATCTACAATTCATATAAATGTAATAATGTTATTCTTCATATTGATTGCATTTGTTTTTGGCCACTACTGCCATTACTATTGTTTTAAATTAATAACACTTATATATATTGCTTGTTGAATGGTAACTATCAGACAAAGGCTACCATTAACAAATAATTAAGATGATGGGACTATTATGATCAAACCAATGGAGTGACAAAACCCCCTTGCAAATCTCACTTTTGAGTTGCTTTTCTTCCATGATGACTCTCTCCCCCTACCATTACTATTGGTTTAAAGCAATAATCCTTGTATGTACTACTTGTTGAATGGTAGCTAACGACCAAAGGCTATCATTAAAAAATAGTAAATACAACAGAACTATTACTATCAAACCAATCGGGTATGACAAAACCCCTTTGCAGATCTCACTTTTAAGTTTGGTGCTTCTCTTCTTTAACGACTCTCCACTCCAATATTCTCCAAATACCCTTTTTACGTCTTCCCAAGGCTCTTTTTACATGGAAGACAAGAATTCACAACTAAGAAACAAGTACACTATTAGAGAATATGGTTGTGCACATAACTGTGCTCCCATCTGATGTTGAAAATTGAATTACAATGCATACATGTAGTGTATGGCCTAAGTACACAAGTGTGATCTTACCTTCGTACCCCTAATTTCCAAAATTCCCCCTGAAATGCGCAAATGAAAAACATGACCTTTGAGGCTTGTACTTTGTTATGCTTTAAGTCCTTTTAAATTAGCTCCAAAACATGTGAAATTTGACCGAATTAATTCAATTATCTCTAAGTAAGCTCCTAACCTTGAAATCAAAATATAAGCTAATTAAGCACCAAAATCTAACAATACACCTATGAAATATACAAGAACTATATAAAAATCAACTTATAATATAAGTATAATCTACCTCTTTCTTGTGGCTATTGTGTAGGCTAAAAGTGGTTGCTAACCTATGAGCTCTTATAGGAAGAAGTGTTTTGTTGGATGTTGAAGTAGAATTGGGAGATATCTAGCAAATTAACCTAATTATTTTAATTAACCTTAATAAAATGTCATATATATTCTTCTAGAAAATTGTCGAATCTCTTTGCTTGCTAGTTACTTTGGAGATGGTAGTTAAAAGTCATGCTTGGTTGAAGCAAGGATTTTGACTAGCTTAGTTTAGAAATTTCTAACGAACCTAACATCCTTTTCACTCATAAAATTTTAAGGCATTCCTTGAAACTTCAACACATGTTTGAAGAAGAGTTGTATTGTCTCTTTTGCATTTGAGTTCTTTGTGGTAGCACATAGTATTGCCTCATTTTTGGTAAGTAATTGAAAATCCATGGAGATGCTTTTCCATGGGTATGAAGGCAATACAAGGGATTTTACTAGCCATACAGTTTCTACATCTTAATTTTGCCTTTTTGATAAAATAAGCAAGTTTAGGTTTAGTTCATCATATCTTCCTTCATATTGACCAATAGTATCTTTACTTCAATAAGCTCGCTATCCTCTACTAATTGGGATGTTTAGCCCACAAATTATTTAATGATGCTCTCCTAATGAGCACCATCCTTTGCTTTCTTGTCTTTAGGGCATAGGTGACGACTCTCTACATAGATTGGATTACCTTCCACTTAAATCCTACAAATCTTTCCTACTTCAGTTAACTACTTAATATTCCTGGCTAATAGGTTTTAACCTAAGTGCTCCTTAATCTATTCTTAGATGGTGGTGGTCACTCTACTTTCTAATTGATGGGCAATTTAAGGTAACAAAGCTAAATTTACTCCATAACCTAATTAGTTCGCTTGTTGTGGTATCTCCATATCAAACCCCATAAGGCACTTTTCCCATCTTGTTTACTTGACAAAGAGTCCATGTTAAGTTTGAAGATGACTGGCAGCATAATCATCTATCTTCACCAACAAATAGTGCTTCATGATCTAAGACAATAAAAAATTGCTTATTAACTCCTTTTAAGCTCAAAATCTACTTTTAGTGGGGTTTTGCTTCCAACTCATGTAACACATCGAATGACCCTCTTGCATTAACAATTAACGCAAAGCAACATCTAATGCATCCATTTAGACTTCAAACGGTTAAGAAATGCTTGGAAATGTAAGAATTGGCTCATCTATCATAACTTGCTCTAATTATTCGAATGTAGCCTGATATCCCTCACTTTAGGTAATATAAAAAATATTAAAATTTGAAATATATACATAAATGAATGAAAATGGGATTTTAACGAGGTAATAGTAATAATAAAAGTTATAAAATATAACATTTCTAATAATTTAAGAAATAAATGATGAGTAGATAAATGATTATAAAGAAATGACGCTAAATCTAGTAATTCAAGTCTCAAGATGTTCTATGAAAACAAAAATGACAAGAAACACCAAACCAATGCAATAAAAGAACAAAACAATGTAACCATACATATGCAATAGATAAAACTTAATACAGATAATAGATTGCCAAATAATTCAAAGTTCCAACAGAAGTAAAACATAATACCAAATTTTAATCTACGATAATCAGAGTAGAGCAATGGAAACATAAGTGAAAGAATAGATCTTAAAATAATTGAAAGCTTTTTAATTATAAAGTTTAAAATTAATATGAAATTAGCTACCAATAGTTGGTCAAACTTTTGTTTATCTAAGTTAGAAATAGTTTAATTAATTAGGATAATAGATGAATAATTAAGAACTATGATTAGAACTTAAGTTAGAAATTGAGCTTAGATAGTTTAATTAAATAAATTAAGCAAAATTAAGTAAATAATATAGTATGAATAGACAATTTGACATAACTAAATTAGTAAATAGATTAAGTTAAACTTGAGATTTTAAATATTTCTATCAAATTATCTAATTGCTTCAAATACCTATGTTATGTACCAAACTATCAATTTTGACTAACCATCTCTTTTAGATTCATTTTCTTTCAAATTTTAAAAAGAACTAAATTTCTTAAGTTCACTTATTTAAATTTCTTAAAAACTCTATTTAGTCATTCTAACCTATATTCTATATCTTTCATCCCCATGAATTTAATTTTGAGTTTATCTACTTATTTAAAAATACTAGTTTCTAAGCCTAAACTTAAACTAAATATTAAGTTTTTATAAAATTAAATTTCTAAACTAGATTTTCAATTCAAATTATCGATTTTACTTATATATATATTCTAAAATTTCCTTCCAATTGTTTTTAATACTTAAGATAATGATATGAAAAGCTTAAATCAAAACCCTTACTCATAAATATACTTAAAATCTCTTAATACTTAATCTCTTTTCCCCCTTTTCCTTTTTCCCAAATTTGCTACTATTTCTTTTTTTTTTTTTTCTCTTTTCCCATACATTTCTTTCTTTCCTTTTCTTCTTCTTGATCTTCTACAATCAAACCAAAAGCTTAATCTCAAGAAGAACATAAGAAAATTTGAAGATAGAAGATAGAGTTAAGCATGAAGAAGTTACATCAACTATCCTGTGGGTGGGAGGTGGTAGTGAAGATCAAGTTAGTTAAGTTAGCCAAACATGTAAGTTATTTGTTTATCTTTGTTTGATTGTTGTTTGTGTATGTATATGATGATTTAGAGTTAGAGATAAGTAGGGTTTGTAATAAAATTGATAGATTAGAAAGATATAAGCTTGTAGCTAAAACTTGGGTTGTGTTTATGCATGAAAATACTAGATGATCGATGAAATGATTTGATGAGAAATAAGATGTAATAACATGTATATAAATGTTGTAAGTTATGGTGTTGAACTTATATGCTGATATTAAAATATTATAGGTGGAGTTTTGAGAATAAAACAAGTAGACAAGTGGTTAAAATGGGGTAAAAGAAGTAGGGGATGTGATCTAGATCGATACATCCCTTGATATGGGGTGTGGCAATGGGCTTAGTAGCCTCTATTCCTATGTTTGGGTTGATACGCTCCTTAGTATGGGGCATAGCAAGGGGTGTAGTACCCTCCTTCCTTCTGATAGCGTGGTAGGAGGCTTGGTGGCTGCCACCACCCTTGATATGCCCCATATAGACCTAAGACTTCACTTGTTCTTCTTTTTGTTGTCAATTTCACTTAATTTGATCATAACTTTATCATTCGAACTCGATTTGAGTTGATTCAAAATGCTACGAAAAGCTTAAAAAGAGCTCTATAATTTTATGTTTTAAGTTTTGGAAAATTATAAATCCATAAAGGCTTAAAATATATTTGTTTAAAATTGCAACATATAGATATAAGCAAAAACAACACAAAACAAGTCCAAATATTTTCAAATTTATTGAACACTTATTTCACTAGTTAAGTGTATGTAGTAGAGTATAACATTTCATAATTTCTTAAGGACCAATAGACTAAGGAATTTATAACACAGTTTTAGAACACTTAGATATAAAATGAACTTAGTTAATCAATCTAAGTTTAACATGGCTTATTCAATCTAAATGGATTAAAATGAACTAGACTTATTAAGAACCTAATAGATATATGATAATGACTTAGTAAGATAAGTGAATATAACTTAGTAGTTAGATTAAATAATTAATTCTATATAATTTGATTAAATTAAGTTATGTTTATACTAAATATAACTTGAAATATAACAAACCTAAAACCTAACTAGATTTAATATAGATGTTAAGTATAAAATGAATTTATGCAAACTTAAGTTCAACTTAGTTTAATGAACTTTAATAAGTTAAAATGAATTAAATTGATTAAGTCTATTTAACTTGGCTAAGTTAAATTAATATAGACTTAAAACTTGTAAATGGCTTATATATAATTGTAAATTGTTAACCTTTAAATAACAAAGGGAATATATTGTTTTAAATGTATCTTTGCTAAAACAAGTCTTTAGTATAATTCTATATTTTAATCAATTGTAGAATAATGAACTAAAATGGGTTCAAATACTAAAATTTGATAGAATGTATATATTAAGAAAAGTATTGAGTTTTTATTATTTCTCTTTCATAGGACGAATAGAATAATCTTTAGAATTTCTTAGAAGGTCTTTATGACTTGGCTAGGATGATAGGTGGGTAACATCGACCTTATCAACTTGTTTATGTGTGTAATATAGTCACATCTATATTAAGATATAGATAATTGACTATGTGTGGGGATTGGGTATTTGTCTACTGTTTGATGATTGTATTGTTTAATAAAGCATTAAAATAAAAGTGATCACACATTGTTTGTAGCCATTGAGTTGTTGTTGCTAATGAATGTGTGTTAATGGAATGGTCGCCTTAGTAAACAAAGTTAATACTATGTGACTATTTAATTGAACAAATATGCATTACATAACAACATATTTGCATTAGCATAGTCTTCACGTCACATACTATCATTACAGTTCTGTGGTGATCTTAAGCTCTATTAGTGAATCTGTTTCTTCAATTGGATACCATTGGGCCGTTAACACTCTAGAAATTGCGTAGGCATTGAAGGGCATCACCTATGTGAGAGTTAGCTTAGAGTGCTAGTACTTAGGGAGTTTTAAAGGTTTTAAGGTGAAGTTGAGGTTATGTTTATAATACACACACACACACACACACACACACACATATATATATATATATATAAACAAATGAGTTTGAAAAGAAATCTTCCTTCCTTAGTCTTTTCTAAGGTGAAGTTGAGGTTATGTTAATAATGTGTATATATAAATAACAATGAGTTGAGGAGAATTCCTTCTTCCTTGTTCTTAGTCTCTCTTAGGTGTGAATAACTTGAGGTGGTCCTTCAATCCCTAAGAGAGAGCGTAAATCTCTATTAGTTTAGATTTTAATCACCCAAACTATGCATATCTTGTGGCTAAGTGTTGCATTGCATATGCTTACTAATAAAATTGCTTAGCATTTATTTGACAAGTGATATGATCTTGTTATTCACTGAGCTGTGGATTAGCCCACACCTTTATAGTTTTGTGTAGGGATAACTCAAGCCGGGAATAAGTTAAGAATGTGTGGAGAGGGATCTTTTCAGTAAAGGCCTTGAAGATAGAAAAATGGACTTAGAGTGTAAATCATCTGATTAGTATATTAGTTAAGACTTTGTAATCTATAGAGTACTTAGAATATGAATTAGAATAGTGTATACTTGTTTGAAACTTTGTAAGATGTAGGTATCTGTCTTATTTTATTATTTGGTAGCGGATACCGATTCTCTGCAGTTCTGGTGGATTGTGGAATTCTTATTTCTTTAGTTATCAAAATGCTTTTATACAATTAAAACCTTTTCAGCAAATATTAAGTAGAGTTTTGCAATCTCGAACGTAAAAAATGATTCTCATATTACAGGTAGACATGTGATATGATAACTACAGGTTAATCTTACTAGGCTTTTTTTAGGGTTGTGACAACACTTCTCAATACATGTCCTTTTTCTCTCGATCATATATCTCTATACTACTCCCATGAACCTGTGCATGAGCTCATGGACTTCTTAAGCTTTCTAACTTCGTAAATTCTTCATTAAATATTTAAAAAACTTCATCTAAATCCTTCTTTTAAGCTTAATTAACCTTAAAAGCCTTGAAATAAAAATCTAAATATTTTAATCACCAAATTCATATAATTTATCTTCAAATATATCAAACAAGCTCAAAATGTCCTTCTTAGAGAAGAGTTAAATCACACTTATCAACATGTTATTCCCTTTATTGTGATGGATGTAGTCTACCAAGTGCTCAACTGCCACCTATATTAACCAAGTTCTTTACTTATGCCTTTGCAACTCATTCTTGGCACACGTCTTCATTTCTTCCGAAAAAAAAAGAGGAATATCGAACATGTAGGTTGGGAACTTGCAAACGTATCTTCAAATATCATCCCCCTTGAAAAAGCTCTTATTTAAGGAATTGTATTCAATGTGTCAAGTAAAAAATTGAGTTCTCAACTCACTTTTTAGCTGGAGATTCACAACCCTTAAGGAGATTCATTGTGTAGACTACTCAACAATTTTACATTTCGTTTATGTAGGAATTTCGAATTGAATAAAGAATTAAAAAAAAGTTGAAAAAAAAGAAGAATGAATCAATGAAATGATGCTTAGTCTTCACTGCTAACTAACAAAAGAAAAACTAAGTAGACCTAGCCCATTAAATCATGACTCTATCCACTATTTTGATATTCAAATTCGATAGAGATGAAATTAGAACAGTAGATTTTTTTTTATTTCCTATTTTTATTGTTTTTTTTTTGTGCGGCTGGATCACCTCCTTTTTAGGGAGAGCTAATGCCTGTTAGGTATTTTGGTTTGACATTGCTTTACTCCCAAAAAAGGCGAGCTACATCTGAGTTAAACTTGGAGATGGAAGTCTTCTTTTGTTTCTCGACCGTGAAGTATACAATATCTTTAATTCAGGGTATAAGAGGATTAGTTGAACTAACTCATTTTTTTGATAGACGAATAGTTGATGGAATTATAAATGGATTTGGCCTTACCAGTTTTTTTTCGGAGAAGGTATCAAATATGTAGGGATTGGTCGCATTTCTTCTTATCTATTATTATATTTTTTTGTATTAATTTATTACTATTACTTTTTCAAACCATAATAAATATTTCTCTTCTTTAAATCTTTCGAACTTCGAATTCTCTTTATTCCCACCCAGATAAGATTTTTAGAATGACATGAAACAACTCGAAGCATGGGTCTAGCCTATTAATTACGTTCCATAAAAAACCACTTAAATACATTTTGAATACCTTTGATTTTTTTTTTTTACCAACAAAAACCTATACTAAAAAAAAATCATATTAATAAATATTTTATATTTTGGGCACGAGTTTTTTGGTCCAAAGATGAAATTTTGAGTGATAGTTGGTTATATTCACCAAGTTTCACTATAATAGCTTGTTGTACAACAAGATTCACTGCATTTTATATGTTTTGGATCTAGTTATTCTTGTAACACACAAGGACTATTTCATTCTGAATTAAAACAGAAGAATTCGGGGATAGATCAATGGAAAAATTGGTTATAGAGTCATCATCAATAAAATTTATCTTCTATTAGATGGTATCGGTTAGTACCAATAAAATGGCGAAATAGAATCACTCAACGAACGGTATGGCGGGGGACTGCAAATTCTTTTTCCCTAGTTAAAATTCGGGTGTTGTCTGATCAACAAAAAAATTGAAATCCCTTATCTTATTTGATTTAATGAGAATGGATAAGAGGCTCGTGGATTGACGTGAGGGGGTGGGTATGGCTATATTTCTTGGAGCGAACTCCAAGCGAGTATGAAGCGCATGGATATAGGTTATCCCTTGGAATGAAAAACAATTCCGAATCTGCTTTGTCTACGAACAAGGAAGCTATAAGTAATGCAACTATGAATCTCATGGAGAGTTCGATCCTGGCTCAGCGATGAAAAATGGGTTAATCCAACCAATCTTGCTTGCATAATCGAAAGAGCCACTAGTTTATCTCTCCATCGAATCAAATTAGCCAAAGGCGTGCACTCATGAGCCCATGCTTACTTCAAGACCCATTACGTGTTCAAGGACTTTTATTCTTCTTTGCATTTGTTATCTTGGCACAATTTTTTTTTTTTGATCTTAAGAAGAAACAGTTTGGGAAGGTTCAGTTGTCCGAAATGAATTTCTAGATTCGAAGATTTACCAAGATGTAGCTCGCCTCTTTTTGGGCGTAAAGCAATGTCAAACCAAAATACCTAACAAGCATTAGCTCTCCCTGAAAAGGAGGTGATCCAGCCGCACCTTCCAGTACGGCTATCTTGTTACAACTTCACTCCTGTCACTAGTCATGCCTTCGGTACCTTGCTCACTAACTAGCTAATCAGACGTGAACCTCTCCTCGGGCGAATTCCTCCTTTTGCTCCTCAGCCTACGGGGTATTAGTAGCCGTTTCCAGCTGTTGTTCCCCTCCTAAAGGCAGGTTCTTACGCGTTACTCACTCGTTAGTCACTGGAAACACCACTTCCTGTACGACTTGCATGTGTTAGGCATGCTGCCAGTGTTCATCCTGAGCCAGGATCGAACTCTCCATGTGCCTCTCCATTTTAGAATTCCTCATATCTAATATACCACCACAACTTTCCATCACTTGTTGAGGATATTATAGTCACAAAGATCTTTGTTCTTTTATTATTTTGTCCAATAATTGTAAAATAATTTTTCATATCAAATATAACATTCTCTTATAATTTAGCAATTCTTACGTGAAAGAATGCTCCAGATTTTGGTACCTTTAAAACGGCCATTTGTGTAAGGCTTAAATGAAAGCATTTACTAATATTCGTGTCAACAAGGCAACTTATGCTTTCAACTCTTCCACTATTTTAGTTGAGGCATAGGTAGCTATCTCGTTTCTCACACCTTCAATTGCTGGGTATATTTATTTTTGAATCATGTGCAAAGTAACACCGAAATTTTAAATCAACTCATCAATTTTATTCCTCATTTCTTAGTTGCTAGCCTTAAGGTCCAATATTCGGATGGAAAGTCCTACAAGATTATCAAGATGCTATTCTCTGCAGGTCAAATGTTCATCTAGGCCCGTAAGCCTTTAGATAATATCCTTTTAACATGTGTTTCCCACCATGGTTGTTCTTGTTAGAATAACCAAATTTGTGATATCAATTTTCATAGTCTTGTGTTTTGCTATTACAAAAGACCATTTAACACTTACTATTTGCCAATATAGTACTAAGACAACTTAATCGATGCACCATTTGATCAACGAAGGCTTAGGAATCTACAAACAAAATACACTAGTTACTAGAAGAAAGCTAAGGATCAAGATGCAAATCTTAATTAAAATATTACACAATTTTATTTATATTTCTTTGCATAAAGCTTTAATAGTATATGCACAGGTGATGGTGTATAAAAAAGAATTTTTTCATGATCGATCAAATAGTATGTAAGAGCAGGATCCTTAAGAGTATTCATACCTTAGTGAAGA
This sequence comes from Combretum micranthum, assembly GCA_024138025.1. Taxonomy (NCBI): domain Eukaryota; kingdom Viridiplantae; phylum Streptophyta; class Magnoliopsida; order Myrtales; family Combretaceae; genus Combretum; species Combretum micranthum. Next base: position 1,403,069 of record JAMXBD010000099.1, on the reverse strand, counting down.
GTTTGACAGATGATTCTAAGATAAAAAGAAGGAGACATCAAAGTCCTTGAAGTGGATGCATTAAAAAAAAAAAAACAAAAAAGAGAAATATATACTTCATAAATTTATAAAAGAAATCCCCTTCATTATACATAATTTATAAAGTGACTCTACTATAAGAAAGTTGCAAATTTGATGCACCCTAACATAATACATAGCACAATACATGATATGTCAGGGATTATTACATGTTAAATATCATTTTTTAAAAAATTACACAAATACAATTTGGACAAAAATAATTGCCAAATTAGCATTATTATATCGCATATTGGACATGCGATATAACCTTTTTTTTTAATGTATTGCATATTCAACGTGCAATAATGCAAAGTATCGATACTTTGTGCGTATCACACCTCTATATGCGATACATGTATCGCAAGTGCAATGTGCGATACAAGCAAAGTACCAATACCTTGTGTGTATTGTACATCCTACATGCGATAGATAAATTTTTACAACTTTTGTATAGTATAGTAGGTTGTGTATCTTACCTCCAAGATGTGATACACGTATAAAATTTCGTATTTTTTTTCAACATATGATATAGAGATGGTAATTTGATAATTTTTTTATACAATTTATATTTATATAATATTTTTCACAAAAACGATAGACGTGTGTTTCACCTTGATATGTTAGGTATTAAAAATTCATTTGACAATTTCTTATTTTTTAATCACTAAAAGGACGGTAAAAATATATATTTGTATGTCGTTGAAGTTATATCCTAAAATCATAAACAGATAAGTTGTGCTTAGTGAATTTCTGATCTTATTTTTGTTATCTATTGATTAGTGTTTTTGCCGACTAAACTCGTGGTGATTCAGTTTGTTTAAATTTAATGAATTAGAGGCTCAAAGAGAAACAAAGGCAAGAAACCACCCCCATATAAGGTCCATATTTCTTCAGCTAATTTAGTTTGACCAAAGTACCCTTTCCTTATTCTTAAATTATTTCACACGCAATGGGCCACTAACATTTACCGTGTGTGTGCGTATGCCTATGTGTAAATCTGTGCTGTGATGAACAAACAAAGAAGCCTCCTTTCAACCAACAATACACAAGCCAATCAACACATATCTCTTCTCTTCTCTTCTCTTCTCTTCACTTCAACATCTCTCTCTCCCTCTCTCCCTCTCTCAACCCATAAAACTCATATCCTTCTACTCTCTCTCTTATTCAAGTTTGAATCTTTACACTTCCTGATCTACTTTATCCAATCAAAGTTCCTACCTTTGTCTGTTCCCTTTATTAAATACTGAAAAACCTTATCTGGGTTTTGGATTTTTAAGCATATTTCATTGGTTTTGACATGTTTGGAATAATGGGTTTTGTCTCAACATGTGATTGAGAATTGCTTGTTGCGGTTTGGTAAGTTCCTGTTTCTTCTCCTGTTTCTGTTGGTAAATTCTAATCAGAAACATAAGCTTTTGCTTTGGTGAAATGTTCAAGATGCATTGACTTTGAGTTTAAATCTCTCCCCCCTCCCTCTCTCTCTATATATACACACATATATATATTTATGTATTTAATTGGGGTTTATGTATTTGTGTTATGTTCTAATAAAATCAAGAAAATCACAAAGTTGGGCTTTCTTTTTAAGCATATGAATCTGTATTTGGTTTCTTGTTATGGATCTCGATTGCATGTATTATTAGTGTAATGATTTTTGGGTTTGCTGACTCGGCTTGTGGCAGGAAAGTTAGTACCATTTCAATTTGATATAGAATACCAGTATGTTTTTGATTTATATATGTTGAATTTTTACTTTCACTTGAGCTGCTGCTTTATGAACTGATTAGATGATATCATATTTTGCTGTCTGATTTTCTGTGCTTCAGATAAGAAGCTGGAATCATTCTTCTGTCTCATTAGATGTGAATACAGAATCATACCTGTGTGAGATCTTATTGGTATTATAGTTGGAGTTATTGAGGTTATACCCTGGATAATTATTAGATTTTTACTTTCATTTAAGCTTTTAGATGAGTTGATTGCTGTATCAAATCTTGCACTTTCCAATAGTTTGATTTCATGCGTAAGTTAGCCTATATAAATTCCAAAATTCTTTACTTGGTTGCTTGGATATGAGGATATAAAGGTTGAAGAAAACTTGATTCTTTATTTTTCGTATCTTTTGTTTTTGAATATTCCTCCATGACTTTATGAATCTAGTCCAAGAGTATATCATTTTTGTCCTTGGTCAGTTCTTCATGGGATCTTTCTTAGCAACCCAACGGAGTTAATGAACCGGCTTAGTATGGTGTTTTAATTTTGCCATATGCTTAGACCTCTAGAAATCATATGGTCATTCGACGATGTGAGACTTGACTGATTGCATTAAAAGATTGATTTTCTTGAGAATATTGATTTACCTTGTGAAGTTTAAATCTTTTATTTTAGGGACGTCCTAAATTCGTAGAGGTATTGAGTGAATTTTGAAACAATGGGTAGAGGCAGAGCAAAGGGGAAAAAACCGAATGCCATCAATCATGAGGACCCTGGAAGTGGTGAGGAAGAAAAAATTCCAGTTCAAAAGAGAAGAGGAAGGCCAGTCAAGCCTGTGAAGGATGATGTCGATGTGATAGAAGTTGAGAAGGTAGAAGACGATATCGAAAAATCGAAATCTAATATCTCAAACGGGGAATCAATAGATGCTGATAATGGAAAGAAGAGGAAGAGAAATTTACATCCAGTCAAAGAGGTGAATGGCGCTAACACAAAGCCAAGCCCTGAAGATTTGACCAAGTTGAATGGGTTTCGACATAATGGAAGCAGGCGGAAAGGCAAGCCTCATCGGGCTGCTGAAGCAGTTGTTGAATGCAATTGACCTTTTGTGTTTTGCTGTTGGAAGTGAGGTCTAGTGAATCGTTACATTGTTGCTTCCATTTTTTGTTCTTTTTGTAGGATGTCATAATCCTTCCGTATTTTTCCCAAGGTTTTGAAGCATTTCGATTAGTTGTACTTTTTCCATCATAATATTCCATACACTTGGATTTGCACATTTTGCACCAATGATTCAGTTAAGTAGGCTGGCTTCTTGTTGCTGGACTCACAGTTCTTATGTCTTTATGCAAGTATGTTGAAATACATTGTAAGTAGGACATATACTACTGTCTTCAATCTTCAACTCATGCACCCCCCATCTTTTGCAAGATGGAGAATGATGAACTGATTTCAGCTAATGGGTCAATAGCATTCTTTCCATCCCGTGTTCCCTCTTTCTCCCATACAGTAGTCATGCAGTATTATATGTATGAACATGGCTAGTGCGACAGTGAATTGTTTCATGTGTCAATTACCTGAAACTAGTTGAGGTGCAAGTATCTGTTGCGTGTTCTTGATATAATATTTCTTTGTTTGTGCTGCAGTATTATTTAGGACAGAGTGTATATGTTTAAAGTCTGTTTTGGATGCTAGATTTGAAGTGGGTTTTGTGAATAGCTTGGAGAGGTTGAATGATCTCTGTTGCATTTTTCAGATTGCATATTATAGTTGCTGGCTGCAATGTGATTGCCCGTTATCTTCTATTCCATAGGCTTTTTTACGAATGATGTTGTCGCGAATTGTTTAATGAGCAGAATAGACTGACTTCTTGTTATGTCTTCAAGTGCTAAATGCTATGTATAATCTATTTCCACTTCTGCCCGTTGAGTTGCACTGAAAAATGCTCCTAACAATGCATGATAACTTCATACTACCTAATGTGATCTATGATAGGGGTCATAACCATGATAACGGGCTGTGCTTATGTCTTTGTTTGCCAAAAACACATGAAATGAGATTGGATTCGAGTCTATTATTATTATGATCATATCCTTTTGAGGTGTGTGTAGTACTCGTATCACTCTTATGATTTCTCTGTGTGACCATGTTTTTAATCGTGCTGTGTTCATATCTGTTATCCTGTTAGAAATTGCTAATCTGATCTCTAATGTGTGGTACATGCGAAATTGGATCTTGCTCTAGTGGGTGGAAATTGCTAAAGTACAAATCCAACTTTTTTTTTTTTGCCATGACTTTTTAGTGTCATTTATTTTATTTCAATAATTTCATGGCAAAAACACTGCTGGGGCTGGCTGATATGGATAATTATAGAGTTTAGTAAGCTGTTGAAACTGGTACCTTGGAACATGGCTATGGTCTAGCCATTAAATGAGTCGACGTGAAGACTGGATTGTGATTGTTTTGCTCCTCCAATGATCCACCAACATCACTGTCCTAGAAATAATTCTTTATTACTAGTCTAGTGGATCCATATGTAATGAAATTCCAACATGTAGAAGATGTTGCTGGCTATATGCTTGTATGAACCTCTTGATGGCTACTTACTCACTCTCTTTTTGTTTCTTTCTTCTTTCTTTCTTTCTTTATATATATATATATATATATATATGTATGTATGTATGTATGATTAAAAACTGATGAGTGATTAATACTAGAATTTACATTGTCTCTATATGTTTAAACTTAAATTAAATGGTTATAGCACTAAATCTCATAAGATATTGGATAACCCTTAGTTTTCAAAGTATATAGTATTGAAATGTTAATGGTATGTTTTTCACCTCATTCATTTTGTATTTTGCTAGCCTAATTGGTTTTATTAACTATATGGAAAATTTTATGATCCCGTTGGGTTTTTTAATTGTTGTGTTGTAATTTGGAATTTGGAGAAGACATAAAGTTTTAATTTGTTTAATGTTGGTATTGAATTTTAAGCCTTATGAAGTAGAATTAGACTTATATTGTCACGTCTCATCCTTAGGCGGCGAACGTGATGGTCAGCAGCTCCCCTTGGCAGCCACAGGCCCTGCCTTTACGGGGCACATCCCCTTCTCAGGCACACTCAAATGTATTGTTATACATAGTCTAGGTATTGAGCCAACGGCAGCCGCGGTCGCCAAGAGTCGAACCTTTGACCTATGCCTTTTGTTCCTTATAAGGGAGAACACCTTAACCAATTGAGTCTTGGTGAAACAAAGAGCATAGGTCTGGGGTTTGACTCTTGGCGGCTGCAGTTGGCTCAATTAAATACCTGGACTATGTATAACAATACTTTTAAGTGTGCCTGAGAAGGGGGTGTGTCCCGTAATGGTAGGGCTTGTGGTAGCTAGGGGGAGCTGCTGGCCATCACATTCGTTGTTTGAGGGTGGGGCGTGACATATATTCTTTATTTGTTGGTTATATTGTTATTTTATTTGCTGATTTGCAATTTTTAAATGTTAATTTGAAATTTTTAAATGTAATTATCAAATAAAAGTGTCTATTTTTTATGATTATAATCAAAATTCCGTTAACCACAACTTTTGGTTAACAATTATGTTAAAATCATTAAAAATCGAGAAAATTAATTGAAAAAAAAAAGATTAACATTCTTAATGGTTATCCACGAAGAATAGACCAATTTTTGGATGAAGATATTAAAAAACCGATCATTTTGGTTCGGTTAAAAAAGGGGATAATTGACCTATTAATTGAACCGTGATCACCCTTAATTCCATTAATAACTGTAGAAGCTTCCTAGCTATTTTGCTTGGATAGATTGAAAAATCTAGATTTATTTATATAAATGGCCAATCCTTAATACAACAAGTCAAGTTCTCTTAAATTAAGGGAGGAAAAATATTCACACTCAAACCCATGTTGTGCTTGCTTTCACCGTCCACCTCACCACCTACCAGTCTACCACCATGCGGCGACTTCCATACCAGTTCCATAAATTCCATCTCGTATGGAAGTGTCCTGCTCTCTCATCGCACCGAAGAGTCTCCAAGGATCATGCATATAAGCCAATGGGGTCATGGCAGCAATATTTGGTGGGCACAGAGTTGTATATTAACAAAAAAAAGGGTCATTTGTAAAGTTTTCTAGAAAAGTAGTGGATGGCCTTAGATGCAAATTCGTTATCATTTTCTATAAAAGCAGATATTTACAATCAGTTAATGAGAATTCATTTAAAAGCTGAAACGAATTCCCCAACAACCATAACCATACTACTTGCTTGATAATGATAATAATATTAACTTTTTGTTGTCTTATTTATTAAGGTAAGGGGACGTTTGAGTGTAAAAAATTTATGTGATCACATTGAAACAAAAGCTCTAGCTTCTTATTTGGTTTTTATTATCGATTAAAATACTAGACAAAAGACCTCTTAAGTACTCCACAAATTTTCTTCTTCTTTTTATTTTTTTTTTGTACTCTTTTAAAAGGCATTGTGTTATGTGAATAATGATATAAAGCCTCATTTCACAAGAGAAATCAAGTTTGTTTTTTTTTTGAAAATTAAAAAAATCCCAATTTGACTCTATTCTTAATGTTGTCTTTTTCATGCTTAAAACTTTTACTCAACTTAAATGGTATTCATTGAATAATATGCAAAAATAATTAGATTAAACATATTTAAGGGTATAATCGTTAGAATATAACATTTCGTGTTTTGCTTGTGTGTGCTATATAATGAACAAAGTAGAATTCCCTAAGCAATAAGTGTACACTCAAACATGATTGATGACCATTAAACCATCCGGTATTCATTTTACCTTGCTTGTCAATTTTTATAGTTTTTCCGTCGAATAATTCTGAAGCGAGGCCCCGTAAGGTCCATTTGGCTCATCATTCTTGTTATTTTTAATTTTTTTTTCTATTCATTTTTTTATTATCTACACAGGTGGATGTAATTATACAAAAAAAAAAAACTAAAACGATGAAAATATTTATACTATCTACTCAAACAGTTGTATTTATCAATAAAAAGAATACTAAAAATAATGAAAAAATATATAAGTACATATTTGTGTTTCTTTTAAAATTAAATATATAAGAAATCACTATAAGGTTGATTTTGTTTATCCTTTACATTATTTAATTTTATAAAATTACCAATTAAAGTATCCTTTTCCATTCTATAAAATACATATTGTTATACCTTCCATCTTAATAATACATGAATTTCGGCATTTCAATCACACAACTCAATTACCACTTTCGTCATAATTATAAAATAAAGAAAAAACAAAAAAGATATAGATAAGATATTTTTTTTAAGCTACAGACTTTAAATAGATAAACAAGTATTTATAAAATATAGATGAAAAAGAGAAAAAGTTTCAAACTGGCCGTGGCGATACTGCTGGCCTGGAGCAACAATCTAAAATGGTGAGATAGATTGTTTAAGAGAAGGGCACATTTCGCGTATATTCCAAACGTTAAATTTTCATCGTACATAACGAAGGAATCTATGCTTCAGTCCACGGAATAACAGCCATTCCAAGGAATCGGATGAAAAATGAAAATCATCATTTCCTAACCAATGTACCATGGATGTAACATTTACTGACCTACTAGTACGTACAACTTGAGCTTGGTTGGATGGTTTAGACCTTAGAATATTTCCGTTGTTAAAAGTTTACAAGGTTTTGACCTAGGCTGCAAAGCCTGCGTTTCCATACTCCGAGGTTTTGACATGGGTCTTGTTGTTTCAATTCTTCTAATGGTTTTAATATTTTATTTTTAAATAAATATTGGTTAAAAAAAGATATAAATGAAAAATAAATATATTTTTACTCATAAATAGTTCAGATATAAATAAGATACAAATAAAAAATAGACAATCCAAACAGACAATTAGGAGAAAAATGGTACATAACTTTTTTAAATTTTGATTTGAGTATGAAATTATCCCAAACTTTCAAATATTACGGATATTCTCTCAAACTAAATTGATACTATAAAGAATTTTTTATTCTCTGTTTATTTATTTTTTATAAACATCGAGTGCTTACAAAGTGTTAAAATACATTTTCATAGTTCAATGGAGTATCCAAACCAAGATCAAATTATAACGACGTTATCAAAGTTTAACCGATGTTTTTCAATATTTGAATATTTAGAAAAGATATCCACACAAAAATAAGAATTTAGAGGGGTTTTTTGAAATGTGCTATATTTTAATGTAAAAATCTTGTGTGCTAGGTCTTCAAGAAATTTAGACAGGAAAATATATATATTAGATATATATATATTTTGTTATAAAGGTTAAATATATTTGTTTTCATTGTGTCTATATGATATTAAAATGAATAGATATACTTTTGATATCTTTATTATTTTCAATTTTTTTTTTAAAGTCTAACAAGGTTCCGAATAGAATATTTTGTAGAGTACTTGTTAAAATCACCATAACCTCCGTAAGTACAACCTACAGTTGTTATAGGATCCTTACACTTCTTATTTTTCCACCATTAATTTAACATACTAGTACAATTATCATTTCTTAAGTACATACATCAAGAATACAGATAATCTATTAGTTTTCCTTTTAAACGTGTTTTCTTCTTATCATTATCTATACTATTAAAGTAAAACCATTTCTTTTGGTGTCTTTAATGCAAATATTTTTAATATAACAGCATGTTTACTTCGTTGAATGGAATAAAGAGAGAATGAAATTCCAATTCAAAGAGAATGTAATAAAGTTATAATGGCTATTACAATGTTCACTTAGTGTAAAAAATAAAACAAGTAATTATTAGAGTAAAGATAAAATATTTATAATACCCCTTATATTTATTACAAAGAGAGGATAATTGTGCAGGTGTTATTTTCAAGATAGGGGTAGACATGAATTGCTATTCATAATTGCAATTCATTATGAATTGTTATTCCTTTCAAGTGAACATCGTAATATTAGTTTTACGTTGAACGAAGAAGAAATGAATAGTTATTCATGTCAAGTGAACAGCTGTAAATGTTTTTAATATAATTTTTTTAGCATATTGTTTTTCATATCCCTAAAATCATGAAAATTAAATAGGGGTTGAATAGGTCTTTTCTATTTTTAGCATACGGACGTAAAATATTTTTGGTATCCTTGAAATCATGAAATTAAATAGGATTTGAATAGAATTAAATAGGAATTGAATAAACATAGTCTTTTCGTGTAAAATATTTTTGTTATCCTTGAAACCATAAAATTAAATAGATTTGAATAGAATTAAATAGGGGTTGAATAGATATAGTCTTTTCCTTTTTTAGCATAAGCACGTATTTTATATATCGATCTAAAGCTCTGATACTATATTTATGTATAGTAGTTACCCAACATCAAGAACTTACCTGTGGAAAATACAATTGTAATTATGATTTGTAATTAATTTCTTAATTTCCATGACTAATTAAGGTTGTCTTCTTCCAATTTGTTAAAATAATATATCTATTTAATTTATACATGTTGGATTATTTTATTTGCACACACACACACGGGTGCATCATCTGCTTGTTTTTTTTTTTATATATTTATTTATCACTACACTTCCTTCGAAAGGTGAATAGATTCAAAGTAAATATGAAATCTCATAATTTCCTAACAACAGAAATTTATATTAATCAAACAAGGTCCGTTTAATAGTTTTTAAGGTCCTAAAACAGCAAAATCCTAACAATTTAACCCCTTTACTGCAACGTATATTAAAACCAATAGATAAAAGTCTTAAATCAGGAATTTATTTATTCTAGTATTTAAGGTATTTAATATAGTAAACATGTAAGTTTTCACTTAAAAACACTATAGACGGTGTCCTTATATTGGATAATTTCCTAAAGCAGAAGATTAGATTAATCCAACAAGGCCCGTTTAATAGTTTATTAGGTCCTAAAACAGCAAAATCCTAACAATTTAATCTTTTCACTGTAACATATATTAAAACCGATCATAAAAGTCTTAAATAAGGAATTTATATATAATAGTATTTAATATAGTAAACATGTAAGTTTTTACTTAAAAACACTATGGGAGGTGTCCTTATAAGGGAGCATCGCTTCACTTACATATTGAATCTGAGAAATGGAAATTATCCAATCCTTCAGACCACATGGTCGGAAACCTTCCAGTGAAGGAAAATTGAAAAAAAAATATATATATATATATATGTATATATAGATATATACATATATATCGAACTTTGTCTTCCTACAACTTTCTAAAATGTTTCTCAGGTAAAAAGTTTATGGAATATTTTCCAAAACATTGTAAACTTAGAAAAATTCTACAGTCCTGCAATTAATTTTGATGGAACTAATCCTGTCATCATCCAATGGCTCATATCATATCCAACCATGATCGAATCATTAAAATAGTTAATATTTCATTTACTATATTTATTTTAATGGTTAGATTATTGATGAGATGTTCTGTCGATGGAACTGTAGAAGCTTCCTATTAATGCAATAAAAGATTATAAAAATTGTCATGTTCCGTTCGTTTGTGCACATATGCTAGAAGATTTTGCGAATACTAAAACAATAGGTATAAAAAAATTCCAAATTAACACTATAATGCGAAATATTTAGGTAAAGATTGAGCAAAGTTGGCTCAAAAAATGATATTATTGAATAACTTGTTCCAATAATCGTCCTAAAGTGTACAATTTATAGCAAAAATTAGCTAAAAAGGAAAAGGACTAAAAGACATCCTACTAAAAGATATTAAATGATATTTAAAAAGGAAAAGAACTACAAAAAAGTCCTGTTGAAAGGCATTAAATCATATTCAAAAGATATTCCTTTTGAATCTTTACTAAAAAAGAAAATTATATTAAAATACATTAATAAAAGTTATTAAATATCCAATTAAAAACTATTAAAAAATATTAACCACTACATTCTCTTAGGTTGGACAAAATTCACTCTTGATGATCATGTCATGTGATAATCACTTGAAAATAACCACATAGATATGCCATAGATGATCCTTCTCAGGTGTTAGAAGAGCTAAAGTTGTATAAGATTTAGACTCTCTTAAATAAAGCCCTTAACCTGTCTCCTTAGCCCTTCATGCTCTGTAGGTCTCATTTTGTAATATCACTTGTTTAGATGGGGTGCTCTAGGTTCAAGATCAATTTGATGCTTGATATCATGTAATGGGGTTAATTTATCTAGTAACTCTTTAGGAAACTCTTCATGAAACTCTACCACTGTGGAACTTACTACTTCATGAACTGTAACCTCTTCAGCGACCTCCTTACCCACTAATGTTTAACTATCATCTCCAATCAGAAACTCTTCTACAACATACTTAGTGTAAAAAACTAGTCCTTTATGATCAACAACCTCAAAAATAGTTGCATCCTCCACCTCTTTGTTGTAAAAATTTGGTTTTCATAGTGAAACCAGAGTGCCTTGCCTTTTTTCATTCTAGTTTCCCAATGCCTTTGATCTTCTGTAATAGAAGGTCTATTATGCCTACATGACAATTCTTCATAATACTCTTTTTTATCAACAAAAGAGGAATCATCCTTTGTCTTATCAAGATCAGATATCGGATTAAGGTTTCTTCTATGTCCAGGTTTAAAATTCCCGTTTTGATTTCTCATTAGCACACCATCCTCTTCACAAACTGATCCACCATAGCATCCAATTAGCGCTCTAAGGCTGAGTCCAACCTCCCATCGATCATCTATCCAATCCTCTGATCTATATCGTCACGATTGTTAATCTCATTTACTACATGTCGTTAATTGGTTTGCTTCCATGTTGCCATAATACTCCAAGAGCGAACATAGTTTCGATACCAATTGACGCAATGAAAGATTATGAAAATTATCATGTTCTATTGATTTGCGCAAGAATGGTGCAATGCGATCTTCTAATTGCCTGTTGATTTCTCAAATAATATGCATCCAAAATTCGAAATTAACACTATAATTCAAAATATTTAGGGAAAGAATTGAGCAAATTCAACTATTGAACGACTATTATTTCAATATTTGCCCCAAGGCGTATAATTTGTAGCGAAAATTTGCCAAAAAGGAAAAAGATTAAAAAAAAAGTCATATTAAAAGACATTTAATTATATTCTTTTTTTTTTTTTGCCAAAGACATTTAATCATATTCAAAAGATATTCTTTTGAATCTTGACTAAAAAAAAAAAGTAATGAAAAGCTATTAAATATCTAATAAAAAACCATTAAAAAAATATTGACCATATCATTATTGATTACTACTTCAAAACTCCTCAACTTCCAATATCCATATCTTCCACATGCTTAAACCATTTTCAATTCTATAAGTTCCAATGAGATTGTCACGCTCCAAAAGGTATCCTAAACATGGCAGTCCACTACATACAGTATTAAAACTTAAAAATGACTTTCCGAAGTCATGCGAAAGCTTCAACGCCATATGTAAGGCATCTATCACAACAATAGGAGACACCGGTAGGATGTGTAGTTCGAAATAGTAAATACAGTATACAAAAAATCTAAATAACCATCTAATTTAACATTAAGAGAATATAATTTTTACATCATCTTAGGGTTCTTTTTTTATTTTTCTTATAAATCTTCAAACAATCATAATATCAACTTAGTCTTTCACACAAGGAGACAATACTATCACCAGAAGATATTGACGATATTAAGCCTAAGATCTTCAAAGGATTTCCAAAAGCTTTCTAAAACATAATCCCACTCGAGTCTATGAAGTCTTCGGGCATAAGAAATATTGGTCCTATTACAACAAAAGTCTATCGGAGTATAAGCATAACTAGCTTAGCGAGAATATTTCTACATTAACATACTCGTATCATTAATTTCAAACAAGTTATTAAGCAAGCATATGAATGCATCAAGCAAATGAGCAATCAATACATATGATCTACTGGAAATCATATATAGGAAGGAGAATAAGCATACTAGGGACCATTATATAGAGTGTAGACATTAGAAAAATACTAAAACAAAACTAAAACATGAAGCGATATAATCTCATCTTTACTGGTACGAGACCTTAATGGCCTCATATGACCAAGACAACCTTAAAAATATATAGAATATTCGAAATATGTAAAAAATGACTACCCATATGCAATTGGAGGTAAAATGGCTAAGTTATGACCGTTTTAAGGTCTAACTTACTTAACAGGGAAATATAGCGAAAATAGAAATCATAAAAGTATAGATTAAGCAAATTTAGTATAAAGTACTCATTTTGGTTTTTTATTTTATTTAGGTGACAAGGAATACAAGACCCTATTTCCTGAAGATTACTTAAGGACTTCACAATGGCCGAGTAAATTTCCCTTGTGATTTACATATCTTGTTATGCTTGTAAAAGTAGTTGCATGCACTAGTTGTTAAGGAAAAGATAAAATGAATATCTTTAGAGATATCAGGGGTTATGTATGTGTTTATATATTGCATGATCAAGTGGATGCTAAGCATATTGCAACCTTAGAATGTTTGTTATTTATTTATATGGTTGCTATGTACTGTTTAATTGCTTGATTGCCCCCTTAATGAACCTTAATACGGTTTGGTATAAATGAAAGAAATTGTCACGTATTGCATTTGTTGAGTGACATCATTGAAGGATGCTATTCTTACATGAAGAGCCAGAATGCCTATGATATCCTACCGTAGGCTTAGGTTTACTCTTGCTTGAGGAAATTGTAAATGTTCGGAAGATGCATCCTTAAGGAGGAGCTGCGTAGGTTTATCGCTATGAGTGGGCACTCTGGGACTAGTGGTAGAGGATGCGGAAAACCTCAATTTGAATTCTTTAACCCTTATCACGGAGGGCGTAAATCCTTTCTATGTGTGATTTTTGTATACCATACGTACTTATTGCTTCATGTGTTTTGTTGTATAATATATGCTTGTCTAACAAACTTGTGTGGTTTTGGTTGTATGGTACGGATGAAGGGATTACCTCACTAATCATGTTATAGCTTACACCCCTATAGATTTCTTTTGATGCAGGAATACTTATGGCTTCACCCGAGGGATAAAATGCCTGAGGTGATTACTAGTGAACTTTTGAAGCTGAGGAAAGTTATGCAAGAATAGGAAAGGGACTCTTTGAAATCTTTTATGTGAAGTTGTAAGACTTTATTATCTAAGGGAAATTAAGGATGGCTATAAATTTGAACTATTGGTAGAATTAGTGAGGGTATGCCTCTAAGAGATGTAACTCATTATGTTTATGTTTATTTATTAATAGTTCTCTTGCTTGCTATTTGTTGTTATCATCTTCAATTGCATAACTCCATCGGTTTCCCATTTATTGTAAAAGTATGCTTTGTGTAAAATATGGAAGCTTAAGGTAGTCATTCTTATACTTTAATATTGTGTACTGTGGGCTATCACCTTCGAGGCATGACAGAGATTAAGGCAACATGCTCTCCAATTCAAGGGTAGGTTCTATGAGGTCTTGCCCATCTTTATAATGGTCTGAAGACGAATGATGGAAGATTCAACAAAATTGTAAACTTCAATGATTTTGTAAAATTTTCAAACTTTAATATCAATCTTTGATTCAAACTTATATATATATATATATATATATACAGATTTGCTAGGTTTAGATGAATATCTTTCTATATGTTTCAAGTAAATATATGGATAAAATGCAAAAACACCTCATAAACTTCAGGGTGATACGGATTGACCTCATGAATTTTGAAAGTGTGGTTATTAACTCCCTAAATTGTAAACTATTTGCAATTAAGGAATTTTTTTTTTTTTTACTTTTCTATTTTGTAAGAAAAAACCTTACAGGGGATTGTACGGAAAAGAGATAGAAAAAAGTATAGGATGTTCTTATTTATAAATTGTTTGCAGTTCAAGGGGTCCAAAATGATACTTTCAAAATTCAAGGGGTCAATCCATGCTACTCCTAAAGTTTAGAGGTATTTTGCATTTTACCCTAAATATATTGGATATGCAAATCTATTCGAGGATTACATCAACCAGTTCACAATAAAGTTAATGTAAGTTGGAAATTAGATGATTTACTACGTTTAGTACTTGTATAGTGCATAATACCATTGTCAATTCTTATTTGATGGGTTGTATAGTGTTGATATCGTGTTGTCGATGGATTACGAAGTTTACCTTGTCGAACTGGAGTTAGAAAATGATATACAAAACAATGTCTGATGAAATTGGCCCATTGGTATAATTTACATCGACCAGCCTATGGTGGAGTTAAGCCGTGCCGGTGTAAACCATTTGGCCAACACTTAGCCAATCTGACCAACTTTGCCGACGCTGCTCGATTACCCACTTGGTTTGTTCAATTCTTTTCTTAAAAATAAATGAATTAATGATAAAAATAATACATAAACTTTTACAAAATATTCTATTAGGTACAAAAAATTTCTTTTGAAAAATTTGGTACCTGAATAAAATTTTTATTGACTTTTTTTTTTATACCTAAAGTTTCGTTTTGACAATTTTAGTAACCGAATAAAGTTTTTATAGGCTTTTTTCATACTTGATTCAAGTTCAATCAGTGATGAAAAAATCCGTGAAAACTTTGTTCAGGCATAAAAATAGTCAAAACCATACTTTATAAATGAATAAAGTCTATGAAAATTTTGTTTAGATATCAAATTGTTCAAAACCAAACTTTAAGTACCTAGTTGGACTTTTTGTAAAAATTTAAGTATCATTTTTGACATTATCCCAAAATAAAATAAATTAAGTTAATAGCTTGAATGGATAAAAACAAATAATGAATAATTAATAATGGCTAGAATAATTGAATATTATTTATACTAATAGCAACTCTATACGTTGGAGGATATGCTAGTATAATGATAGTATGATGATGGAATATTTAAAGATATCTTTCTCGCTCATATATTGTCCGATACAAGTGGTTCAATTGTGATGATAAACTTTGAATAACGATGCTTAAGGTTACATCGTAGTTAATCCACAAATGGGAGATAGACATTTAAGACCCATCGATAATACTCTTTTTGTATTCACTAAAATCACAATAAAGATGAAGAAACAATAGAACTCTGAAGAAGATCTTAAGAGTTACACCATAACAACCTTGCAAACACGAGACGGATTTTTAAGATACTATCAATAATACTCTTTCTATATTCAATAAAGTTGCTACTAACTTGGAAGATAATAAAGGATTATTTATTTGATGATTGAGACTGAATTAGTTATTGTGCTTTGGCATGTGAATTTTGCTTTCCTACATTACCTTATATTGATTGAATTATAAACAGGTTGACCATCTTTAAATCTATCTATAGCTATTGGAGCAATACTAAAACCAAATACACATAGCACGGAGTCCTACATGAATGAAGGCCATTATAGTCATACAATGGATGGAAAAGGAAGCTAAGCTCCCTTAGGACTGCATTTAAGATATCATGAGCCTATTGAAGGTTGCATTTAAGGTATCTTTGAGTTCAAGAATACTATTTCAAGCACGAAAATTACATTTGAATCTCTTTATAAGTATAGTTAGCTTTCTTGCTTTGGTAACACGAAGTAAAAGATTTAGGGAAGTTATGTACTACCAATTATGCACTACCAAAGCTATTTCCTATCCATCGTTGAGGGTACTATAAAAGGTTTAATAAAGTACTATCTCAGGACTACATTAAAGGTATTCTAAGTAGGGTTGCATTTAAAGTACCCTTGGGCTTGTGATATGAGAGAACTTAATTAGATAACTTAGACACTTATGGAACTACAATCCTCCAACCTAAGATTAAAGGGGCTTATACCTTAAACTTCATTAGTGATTGCCTGTGATGTTGCATTGCATATAAGTGTTGATACATATCATATAATTGATAACTTAGTTGTATTTGAGGTAGTAATGAGAATATTGCACTCTTATCTTACTAAGTTATGGTTTTGCTTATCCTTTAATAGACTATTTTGCAGGTAATTCCATAAGAGTAGGATGAGATAAGATTGATGTGAATGAATGTAATCCAATCCTAACTTAAACATCATAGACATCTAGAAAACTAAGTTGAAAATATAGAGTTCAACTATAAGATTTGTTTGTGAATAGAATCTCTTTCACCATTTAGGTTCATAATAATGTAAGCTATCTATTACTAATTGATAGGGAATACCGATTCTCAATGGTTTTGCTAATTTGTAGGAAGTCAAGATTCCATAATTATTGTCATATTATGATGTACATATGTATCCTAATTAGTAGTGGCTATTAAATGTTACATAATCTTGTGATCTTTTATTCGCAAGACGATTATTATGTAATGGCTACACATGTGGCATGACAGCGTCTAGTGATTCTTACTAGTCCTTAATAGGGATTGTTACCTTATGTATATTTTTATATTACATTCATTATTATATCTCATATAAATTTTATTTATATATGTTATATAATATATTATATGTAGTTATATACTCTGCTAGAAAATTAACCTTTAGAGATAAAATTTGCAATGAAAAATTGGTAAGAGATGTTCAATCCTACAAATAGAACAAGCAATGATAGTATCTAAAAAGGATATATTATACTACTTGAAAGTAAACTATATTTAATAATGAAATATATATTATAAAATAAATATTGCAAAATGTAGACTTTGTATATATATCATGGTCAATTTATATATATATATATTGATTCTTATATAATAAAATATTACACAAAAAGTTATAATAAACCAAATAAAAACATAATTATATTTTAATGATTATAATAACATAATATAAATGTTATAAATTATAGGGTTTGTACACACATATATAATAGCAAATATTTATTTATGTATCGTATATTATTTATCATCCATTTATTATATTTATCTTTTTAACTTTTATTTATGTATATTATATAACATTCTACATATTATAACATACTATTAAAAATGGGAATGCCAAATTTGGTACCTGAACTTGATACTAAAATTCTATTTTTTTTTTCGATGCACTATTTCTGTTAAGTATTCAAACTTTGAAGTTGTTAATTTAATACTCAATCAAAATTTTCATGATTATTTTTATTATCTTATTAATACTATGTTCTGTTTTTTGATGTGTAAGAAATAGTCTATCAGTGTTAGACAATGTTAAGAGTACTAGTAAAAATCCTATCATATGCTACTTCTTTTGCGTCTACAAACAAAGCAAATAATGTTAATGAGGTAGTATAAAAATAATGACAAAAAGTTGGGTTTGGTATTAAATTGATCTGTTTATATTTTAGGTATCAAATTAAATTTTTATGCAAAATTCAAGTACCAAATTTGACATTTACCTATTTAAAAAGATATAATATACTACTTAAAATGATATATTTAAATAATAAAATTTAACAAAAAAACTATTATTTAGTACTATATATAATATAATATATAAATATATTATTTATGATCAATAAAAAAAAAAGTAAGATATATCTGCAAATACCATAAAAGATAGAAAGGGGTTATGTGATAGAAAATTGTGATATCTCTTGTACAAAAGTTATCAAGACTCTAATCTTCAAGGCTCTCGATGTAATAATTTGTAGTTTATCAAAATTGATAGTTATTTTCATCAAGTGGAGAGTATTGTCAAGATAGGTGACTTCTTGGAGTTATATAGGTCATTATAGTTGGACATAGAGCAATACACTACCGACTCAAAGTGCAGAAGCAAAGTGTCTTGTTTAATTACAATTAATTGCAAAATAAAGACAATTTTGCATGAAATTTTAATATTAAATAACAAAAGTAATAACAATTGTTATTGAAAGAGAGATAGATTTGTGACAAATTTTTTTAATTGATATAAATTTTGTTATACTTTATAAGGATTGGAGACAAAATTCTATAATATTAGGGACATAATTTTTTCTAGATTTGTGATAGATAACATATTTGTTGCTAATGGAATTAGCGATGAGAATTTTTAAAACAAAAATTTGTGATAAGTCCTATCCAAGAAAATTTTTTGCTAGAGAATTCTTATTTCGAGATAGAGATTTCCATATTTGAAACTTAAGTTTCTTATAGTGTGGCACCTCTTACATTTATTTTCCTTATAAACTATTCAATTTCTAGTTTTATATTATCTGAGCACTTCGTGCTAATACGATTTCCTATATATTTAGCCTTTACAGAATTTTATTTTATATAAAGATACTTGATGAAATATATATTTTCTTTTCTTTAGATATTCTTTGTTACTACTTCACACGTGTTAGATATAGGCCATATGAATACTCCTCATGACAGTTATAATATAATATGAGTCATATTTCTCAACTCATTGTATTGCTTTGCTCCTCGACTCTATCTCTGGATTGCTTTAGTATTTGTTCTTCCATGCTCATCTAATTTGTCTGTTTGTTGATTAGAAGATTTAGTTTGTTTACATGGTTTCAGAGCAGGTTTAATTACAATTTTCCAATTGAATTTTTCGAATTTCGTTGATTGTTTTGTTAAGTCGATAGAGTAATCATGTCAAGCACAACTATAACTTTGATTGAGAATTCCTTTAGTGATCCTGGATTTTTTATTTTTCTTTTATGAATTTAGTGTTCAATGGTTGAATTTTCATGAAAGGAGTAGATCAATTTGTTTAGCCTTGGGTGCAAAGGCTAAATTAAGGTTTATTGATAATAGATGCTTGCCACCAAGAATATGATGTTGAATTTGAGAAATCGATATGAAATGATTGTTTGCTTAGGTGTTAGCTTTTAAATATGATGATGAAAGATTTAGCTGATGCATTCTTATATGCAAATTCTGCTATAGAACTATTGAATGATCTTATTGAATGGTTTGGAATGAGATGATGTTTCAAGTCAATCTTCTAGTCCTTCCAGTTTAATGATGTAATGCTTCTGTTTCTACTAATCTTCAGCAGTCTCCACGTGTTAAGAGACCACCACAGTGGCTAAGAGATCTTGTACATATGGTCCAAATTGATGTTTCTGTATCTCATCTATCTACCACACACAATCATTATCCTTTATTTTCTTCTAAAATCTTTGAGACTTACCCTAATGATTATGTGGTTTCTTTAGTGAATGTGTTCACTATTCATGAACATCATTCTTATCATAAAGCTAAAAATGATTCCAATTGGATTGACGCAATACAAAAGGCATTGTTGGCTATATAATCTAATCGCACTTGGAAAGTGACCGATTTCTTACCATTAGGAAAGAAAGCTATTAGGAGCAAGTGGGTTTTCAAGGTGAAATATAAATATGATGGCACGATCAAGAGATACAAAGCTTGATTAGTTGCAAAGGCTATAATCAAGTAGATGGTGTTGATTATTCTTATACTTTGCGTCTATGGCCAAACTATTTACCGTGTGGCTTGTTCTTGCTTTCGTAATTATTTGTGGTTGGCATGTCCATCAATTGGATGTCAACAATGCTTTTCTTCATGGTTATTGATGAAGAAATCTACATGCTTCCTCTTGATGGCCCTACTATTCCTTGTGGCAAGGTTTGTAGATTGATTCGGTTTTTTTATGGCGTTAAATAAACATCTCGCCAATGGGACAAAAAGCTCACTCATCATTTAGCTGATCATGGGTTTTTTCAGTCTCTCAATGATCATCTACTTTTTAACTACGCTAATGGTTATTATGGTTGTCAAAATTACGATTTTACTATTCACTAGAATACATAGAATCAATACCATCGTATAAAATCGTGCAAAACTAATCAAATCGTACACCAAAATTCATAATTTGACATAAAGTCTACATCTAATAAAATTTGCATTAATTTTAATTAAAAAAAATACGTAGAAAATCATACACTCATAAAAACATATACTTGACTCATAATTTTGACAACTATGATTATTAATTATTTATTTATTTATTTTTGTTGGTCTATGTGGATGACATCTTGATTGTGGGAGATAGTTTACATGATATTATTGATTTGAAAGCTTCTTTGGATTCTTCATTTACCATTAGGGATTCAGGAGACATTCGATTCTTTTTGGGGCTTGAAATTTGTCGCATTTCTACTTGTTTCTATATCAATCAACATAAATTTGCCTTAAATATCTTAACAGAAGCCAGACTTACAGGTGCTAAACCTTTGCAAATTCCTTTTCCTTCCAATGTTCGCTTAGACAACACTTCGGTTGCTCTTTTGCAGGATCCTTCTTTGTATTAGAGATCAGTTGGTTGCCTATTGTACTTGACTCTCACGCACCTCGATTTGTCCCTTGTTGTTTAGTAGCTTGGCTAGTTTTTGTCTAATCCTCATGAACAACATTTGCAAATGGTCTTTCATGTTCTTTGATACATGAAGGGTTTGATAGATCTTGGTTTACATTACTCTTCTGCATCTTCGTTTTCTTATCTGCCTATTCTAATGCCAATTGGGGGCTTTTCGAGTGATTGGAGTCTTTAACCGGTTTTCTTGTTTTCCTTGGTTTGTCGCTTATCTCATGGAAGACTAGGAAGCAATGTATTGTCTCCACTTCTTCAACTAAGGCAGAATATCAAGGCATCGTCTCCACTACCAAAAATCGTTATGGTATTCCTTTTTGCTTTCGGATTTGCGTGCTTCTATTTCTCCTCCATTTACACTATTTACGAATAGTGGATCTGCCAAACAAATTGCTAATAACCCTTAGTTTCATGCTAGAACCAAGCATATTGAATTGGATGTGTTAACTTTGGTTTTTTTTCCCTATTTTCCCATGTCTCATCTGATCACCAACTTGCGAATTTTTTGAACAAACCGGTTTGAGTTTATGTTCTTCACGATGTTTCTGTCAAGTTGGGTCTTTTGTTACCCCTCATGACAGTTATCACAGAATATGAGTCATATTTATCAACTCGTTGTATTGCCCTGGTCCTCGACCATCTCTTAAAGATCGCTTCAGTCTTTGTTCTTCCACGCTCATCTAATTTGTCGGTCTGTTTGTTGATTAAAAGATTTAGTTCGTTTACAATACCCGTATATTCCAAGTATCTAAGCATGCAATTGATGCAATTATTCCCGTTTTGTCTGAATAATTCGTTCATTTATTTTATTAACTTTTTTGTGTTTCTTCTGGTGGTAACTAACAATTTGTTATTATTTCCCAATTTCAAACTATTGTATTCTTTCCCTTAAAAATTTTCTGCACTCTAAAAATTAAAAGATTGGATTGTATATAGGCAATAAAAAATAGAAGAGCTATAACAATCGATCAATGTAAATATATATATATATATATATATATATGAAAAAAAGCTGTTGCTATATGAATTATGCGATGGAAAGTTGTAGTAATGTGCATAAGGGCCTTCGGGAAAAAAAAAAAAAAAAAATCTAGCTACCCATCGCAGCAAAGGAAAAGGACTGTGCAAAAGTTGCTCCAACAATTTATGTTGCTATAAATGGTATATGAATTTTGATAAAATATATAATTAAGTATTTATATTTAAAATTAATTAATTTAGTATCTAAATTTTCAAATTCATCAATTTAATATAAAAAAACTTTTCATGCATACTAATAATACTTCTGTAATATTAATTACCATACATGAAAGGTTTATTTCTAAGTATTAAATTGATCAATTTTAAAATTTAAGTATTAAATTGATCAATTTCAAAAATTAGGTACTTAATAATGTATTTTGCAAAATTTATATAATGTCCTAAAATAAGGATATTACAACTCGCTACAACCCGCTACGTGTCCTTCTCTTTTTAAGAACATACCAAGGCTATGAAATAGTAATCCACATATAATATCAAAAATACTACTCCAATACTCACATATAAAGGATATCAGTTAAACTATTCATCATATAAATAATACTCTTGAATTAACTTGTTGGTTTAAATTAAAGTCAACATCATCCTGACTTATAGCTTAACTGAAAAGTCCCATAAAGAAATCTTAAACTCATAAAATAAATAAAATCTTTCAAACTAATAATAGTTTCAACTTAAACTTCATAGATTATTAAATCATCTTCCTATCTCTAGGTATCCAAAATCTACCTCTATTGATCCTTAGCAAGAAATTCAAGTTCACTATCGCCATCTCCATGATCTATGAAGACGGCATGATCATAAATCACCTTATCTTCTCCAGTTCCTGAAAAATGAATGGAATGAGCGAAAACGCTAGTACGTCAAACCACGTACAAATGCATATGCACACATAACATATATATTCAAATGCAATCATTTCTAATGCAACAAACACAAATTATTATATTTTAAATTAGCCAGCATACAACACATTTTAGAACTATCTGCAGTCCAGTCCTAAACCTGGAGTAACTCATGACTCTATAAAAACAGGCATATAGAAAATAGATAATTATACATATATTGGTGTTAGAGAATCATTCACACAACACAGCCTCTGCCAAAACCTAATATACCGGAATCATTTCTATGCATGAATCTACTAGGGACAACCTCACAATAGATCATCAGGGTGCCTCGTTAGTATCACACTCTGCATGGTCTTTACTAACCAGAGCCAAGCACAAGCAACAAACATAATTTCTTATTGTCATATAGAATTAAATCAATTTAGAATTCTGATCCTACATCACATACAACAAACAGATCTAAGCCTACAAGCACATACAACAAACAAGGTAAGGTCGCACTGGATTCGCTTCAACTCCAATTTCACCAACAGAACTTCTATCAGAAAAGAATTCCTAATCTCACAAGAATTTCTGATCCACAACATATCTCTATCAATTTCAATTTCATGCACATAATAAAATCCTAATCCTGAATTCCATAAATTTTACTCCTAATCACAGATCTATAAAAGATCAACACACCTGTTCCTTTTGTTCATAATTTAGTAAAACCTTCAACATAGCTTTCCCAAAAATTCTTAGTTATCTCCACAATTCCTTCAACATACAGATTCTTAATTAATTAAAACAATTACTATAAAAGATTATGATTTTAGAGCCACAAAGATTTGTTTAAATCCACACTTATCTAGAACGTGCAGATCTCACTTGAATAGAACCTTAATTCAAACAAATAACAAACTACGATCATAATCCTATAATTTGCTAATCTTAAGAAATTACAAATTCTAAGATAGATCTTACCTGTAATTGATCCTAGATTCTCTTATATCTCTAAAAACCATATCATGAATCAGAATAGGGTTCTTCCTTGAAAGCTCCTTTAAAAACCATAACTAGAATCCTAAGAAAGATGTAGATTTATTGAATCCTTGAAAAATCATGATTAGATCTTCATACTTGAATCCAAAATCTTGATCTCTTCTTGATGAAAAACTCACAACAAATGAGGTTTCTAGGTTTAGAAAAGAGAAATGGGGTAAAGATATAAATAAACTTTTGTGATTTTCAATTTCCGTAACAGTATATTGGAAACCAAATGACAAGAAATCCTTTAATTCTTGTAATAGCACGGAAATGAAAAGACACGAAACTCTTCAATTCTTGTAACAGCACATAAAATGAAAAGACACTTCAAGTATTATATGCCTGCTATATAATATACAAAAAGAAAACTTACGAGGATGACCATAAAACCCTATCATTTTTATAATAAATGACACTACTACCTTATTATAAAATATATTCCTATATTACAATTTAGATACCATTCGCTATGTTCAGCATTGCTATAATAATAAATATAATACAATATTCATTGCCATACGTCTGTATTTGAAGCCATTTGTATCAGTAACGGACGATAAGTCTCATGTGGACTGAGATGGAAAAATAGTCGTGTTGTGGTGTATTCGATTGTGACGACTGACAACTGACAAGAGCAACCATCTCACGCTCTGTTAAGTTACATGTGTTATGGTTTGGCAGGGAACAATCTTTTTTATTTCTGGAGAAAGCTTGTCAGCTAGTATATACAGTATATAAATATATCGATGTTAATTTAAATAATTTCTTACCAGCAAGCAATAGAATAAACATTTTACATTTGCATGCACCTTTTCTTTTTTCTTTTTTTTTTTCCTTTTTAATTTGTAACATGTAAAGTTAAAACTAAATTAACGGATGTTTTCGCGGAAAAAAAGAGAGGACATTTTAATAATTTTACTTAAGGCCAACTCTAATAATTTTCCTTATCTTTGTACTAATTTGGATTCAGAATCTACAAATCAGTATAAACCTTTTTATTAACCGGTTACCTATCGATTCTTTAAAAATTAGACAATGCCAATTTCATATCTCTTATCCTTTTTGTTTTCTCTGTTGGGCACAACCATTTTCTCTCCCTCACTTCCAATGTGTGGGCTCCTATCCTCCTTTCTTAGGAATCACATCCTTCTCCATACATGGGAAGTCTTCTCTTCTTGTTTCTATTTCATCTTCTGTCCTTTTAAGTGGTGGTCCGAAGTTGGTCACTCCTCCTCTATGTACATCCAGTCAATTTTAATAACTCTTAGGCTGGCCAGTGGTGATATCCGAACTTGGGTTACTGGATGTAGTGGTTGTGGGCTAGTAAATGCGCTGTCCTTAGGAAGACAATGATCCGAAATAATGTGCTGAACCACTAAAGAAGCTAATGATGAAGCTTATGATTTGGCTACTCCAATATGAAATTATAATCAAGAAAAAGTGTTTTCGCTAGAATTCACTCGACGTTGCTTGAAGTGTCGTGTCGCATCAACATTTGAAGGATTTTTATTTTTTAAGAATTTCACTTACTATTTTATTACAAAGGTCCTTTACAACTTTTTTAGATTTTGTGATTTCTATGCAATTTTTATATAAATACTCTTATTTCTTTTCCAATTTATGTTAATATAAATAATAATTATTTATGAAATTATTTAAAAATAAATTAAATGAAAATGGACAATATCTATAAAATACCTTATTTATTCATGTTCAGTTTATCATCATTCAAAACCATAGTTAATAAAATTTAAATTTAAATAGGCAAAACACAAAATGAAGACATCGTTTAAATAGAAAAAGGAAATTAAAAGATTGGCCATGCAACGGTAGGAATCAAATGGAAGAAGTAAATTTAAAATAAAAAAAAAATTATTAATACGATTTGACCGTGCAATGGAAAAATAAAATGGCCGGCGAGAATTGAAAAGACCAGCCTCCGCGGTTGACAAAGTTGAAAAGTAAGATTTAAAAAAGAAAAAAGAAAGTACTTAAGTATTCTCTTTTCTTTTCTTTTGTTTTCTTTCATTTATTTTTTCTTTTTTCTTCCCCTCCACTCCACTCCACGCAGAAGACTCCAAAAGTTTAAGGACACCTTCTCATCTCATATACCTCAAAAGATGAAGTTCTTTACATAAGAACCCCTGTTAGGATCCCGAGATAGGGATGGTCTTAAAGAGTTATTTATTTGCCGTCATGCCTATTAGATTGAAAAACTTGTTGGAGCTTAATGCTTACGATTCTGAATCTGTCGAAGTACTGTGCCTGGAGGCTAATTCATGTTTATATGATGGGGATGGTGTTCCCTTGAATGATACTTCTTGTCGGTAGGGTGGGCCTAGAGAACAGAACTGACCGTATATTACGGCTTTCATTTAAAAAAAAAAAAATTCAAATCTAAGTATATGATTCAATTCGTTAATTTTATTAATTGAAAAAATAGGTTGATTTGGTTTGATTTGTGATTCTAATATTTTTTAATTTATAAAAGCAAAAAAAATATTTTAAAAAAAGATAGTGTATCTTTTATCACTAATGAAAATACAAACACAAATATATAAAACATGGGAGATTATAAAATAAAATAAGAGTGAACTATGCTTCTCACCAAAATATAGAATTAAATCTTCAATAATAAATAAAAGTTTTATTTTGATCCTACAAAGCCAAGTAAACCTGCTATGAGAGTAAGATAGTTTCCACACTTGGCTTTACTTTACAAGTTGATGTAGCATCTACTAGCAGTGCCAATGGCTACAGTTCGCTTGTTCCTCTTTACCGTAACTAGCTTCTGCATGTATGGAACTTGAGCGTATCAGTACATGTCCAAGACTTCCATGTGTGATTTTACAATTTTCCATTTACATGCTTCCTTTTTTTTTTTTTAAAATATGTAAAATGATTCAATTCGATATATGGTCACAAACCGAATCACAAATCATTTAGTTGAACCAAAATGAATCAAACAAGTTATAAAAAAGCTGAAATTTCAATTCAATTCCATCCTCTTCATTTGTTCTTGTATCAAGTTTTTTTTTTTTTTTTCCTTTTTTTTAAGCCTTACCTATGAGACAATCGATACTTCACTTATTTCTGCTTGTTTGTAAGAGTATCTTTCTAAAAAAAAAATAATAATAATGAAGTTGTAAATGTGTCTAAATTGAAAAGATGGCATAAGAATAAGAAGTATATCGCTATTGTATAAATTGTAGATTTGTAATTGATTTTGAGCTTTTACATATTTAAATGGTAACATAAGTGTTGAACTAGTGGGTTAAAAATGCATTTTGATGGGAAAATATATTAGACAATTACTCAATTATAAGAGCTAAGTTAAACTTAATTGATAAGTTGTGTAAAGTTGTAGGACCTAATTGCATTATAGTTAGCATTTGAATGTGATCAAAGGATCGATCATATGAACTGTGGCTAGTGCCCGGATAGTAGACATTTTTCATGATTTGAGTTTTATGATCATGCCTGACGTTCGGATACTAAGTGGGTCTATAACCTTTCGTGTTAAGTGTTGTAGGTAGTGTTCATACTGTAACCTGTGATGTTCAGACACTAGTTAACATTAAAAGTAGCTGTTCGAGCATTTAATACTTGGTCAAATGAGGGATATAGAGAGGGGTAGCAACTAGCTTTTGAAATGCTTATAAAACTCAACATAAGCTCATTAATTGCTAATAAGTTGTATTAAATCTCTCCGATCTCATGTACTATTTACTTATCTTTTTGAGGGAATATGAGTTGTGCCATTTATAACTTTAGTTTTAATCTTTATAGGCACTGCTAAAGTATTTGTTAAGTGATTTTGTGTGAGTGATAGTTATGTTATTAGTAAAATTTGTGTATTGAGAGATAAAGCACAATTTAAGTGAACCGTTGAGTGTTGTATTTGTAATTATGCGTAACTTCATGGGAGAAATCTTTTACATTGAATAAAGTGATTATGAAGTTCTTTATTGGGAGACATTTGTGGACCCTTAGAGACTAGAGAGTAGACTAAACTCTTTGTCAAAACTGGTCTATTTCTCTATCCCTATCTCTTTTACTTACCCCAATTTACTTTGTTATTGTTCTTATATTGTTAAATTTAGTGGATTGCATTATTTATGCATTAAAACTGTAAAAGAAGTTAAAATTTGTGTAAAACTCAATCCGTACCCCTCTTTTTTTTAGCCTAGGTGTTATATTGATTTTTTAATAAATATATGGTAGATTTTTCAAATCCTTCAATTTTGTGACATAACGATAATTAATCTAAATAAACACACACACACACACACATAACACACACAACACACACACACGAGGTTGCTAAACTTGCGATTCTACATAGAATTATCGAAGAGTCTATGAATATGGGATGCAAAATCAAAATGTAAAACATAAGTGTTGAATTCTTTTAAATAACTTTTGATGATAACAAAAAGGGTAAAGGATATCTAATGAATTTATTTTAAGTGTGTGGATCGAAAGTATTCATTCTACATACACTTAATCATACAATTACCCAGACAAATCATCAGATAATTTGGTGGACAATTTTACAAATAGTTGAAGTTTTATACGAAAATTCAAGTAGAATTATTTGAAGTCCCAACTCCACTAATTAATTGTGTTTGAGTAATGCACTTAATTCATTCCACATAAGGAGGATAATAATAAGTGGTGAATTCTTTATCTTTGATTATCTACAAATTTTTATTTCAAGATTTACAAAGATTGATGGAGAACAAAATTTATTTAAATACGAAGTCCAATGAGGATCAAAGTTTGACAAAAATGTTTGAGAGTTAAAGTCAGAACAAATATGTTTTGTCTCAAGATGACACCTGACAGATGAAGATAAGACTTTGTTGAAGTCTTATAAGAAATTATAGATTTTTTTTTTTTTCCAAGCTGAAGAATATTCAGATTTTGTGGGAACTTCATATTAAAAAAACCAAAGTCTTATCCAACCAAGAAGGTTCAAGTGACAAGAACATTTGAAGATGAAGAAGCTAAACAAGATAAGCTCAAATAGTTTGAAGCTTGAAATCATAAACGAGATAAGCGTATCCTATTCTTTTTGGAATATCAACTTTATCCAAGAACCATACATGCCGTTGGTGGATTTTTTGAATGTTTGAAGAAGCACTGATTGTTATGAAGATATATATTCATCTTTTTCTCAAGATTTAGAATAGAAGTAAAAAATATAATAATAAAAAACTCTCTTGTGCTTAAAAAACCTTCTGAACAAGCATACAGACTCTTGAACAAACTCTGCAAGCTTCATTCATTTCCTTTAGTTATTGAGCTTAATATTTAGAGATCATACATTTTCTCTTGCTATGATTTCATTCTTTTTGAACTAAGACTTAGCATAGAAGTTAGATTACAAAATCTTGTAGTCTGTGCACAGTAAGTGGTAGGCTAGAAAGACAGAGTAAGAGACATTGGTGATTGTAATTCTTCTTTGCTATTAGATTAGTGGAACGACTTATGAAGAAGATTGGATCCCCAGTAGTGGAGTTGGACAAGAGGACCAACTCATTAGGAAGAACCTCTATAAATTGACTCTTTCCTTTACTTTTATGCACTTTTATTTCTACTATCTATTATATGTTTAACACGTGCTTTATGAAAAAGGAACAAAAACATAAATTTTATTTTTGAAATCATCTTTGTGAAATTTTCCTTCACTTTGGCGAAAAAAGTTTTAGTCTAACAATTTACTCCCTTTTGTTAGCCTTTTGGAACCTACATTTGGTATTAAAGTAGTGACTCTTCTATATATTAGAGTTGATCAATGGCTGACAACACAATCATGATAGCATCCAATCGCATACCATTTTTTGATGGAACTAATTTTCCCTATTGGAAATGTAGGATGGAAACTTATGTCAAAGCAATTGATTTCACTTCATGGGAGATTGTCTATTTTGGAGATTAACAATTGATAATTATCGATAATCTAATCTCGTGAATGAAGAAAAGAAAAAGGTCGAAGTGAACAACACAACAAAGAATTTACTCTTAATGAGTATCTCTCAAGTTGTGTTGGCAACGATATCATCATGCGAATCTGCCAAGGAGATATGGGACAAGTTGTGCAAAACCTATGAAGGTGCTGCAATGATCAAGGATACCATAAGAAGAGCACTTTGTAGGATTATGAGCTTTTCAAGTTCTAAATGAACTTGCTTTTCTTGGTAAAAAGTCTGATGACAGTAAGTTCGTAAGGAACTTTGCCAAGTTCATGGGATTCAAAGATGAATGCAATCGAAGAAGCTCATGATTTAACAAACTGAACATGAGTCAATTTTGTGAAAAGCTTCAAGATTACGAATCAAAACTGAAGCATGTGAATGATCAAGAGAAGGTCAGAAGTCTATTGCATTCAAGGCTATTGAGCAAAATGTTAAGACAGATAAAGAATTAGACAGTAAGGAAGATAATAATGACATGACCCTCCTGGTTCAAAGATTCTCAAAATTAGTCAAGAAAAAAGGTAAGCGTTTGATTGAACTAAGCGTTTGTCTTCCAATCAATCTAACTTTAGTTCAGGAAAAACATTTAAGAAAAATAAGAAAGAAGGAGAAAAAGAAAGGGATCATTTGCTTCAAATGCAAGAATCATGGACATATCAAGTATGGATGTCTTGTCCTAATAAAAAGATGAAAAAGTACAAGAAGAAACAAAAGGCTTTAATGGCAACCTAAAGTGATCTTGATGAATCAAACATTGAGTCAGATGCTGGTTTAGACAATGAAGAAGAAGCAAATCTTTGCTTCATGGTTCAATCTGAGGTACTTCTGAATATGAAAGTGATATGCTTGATAGTTTTAGAAAACAAGTTAAATGACTCTTAAAGGCTCTATTTAAAGCGAATGAAAAGATTGAATATTTAAAAAATGAAAAAGAAGCAGTATGTCATACTAATCAACTATTACTTAAAGAAAATGATATTCTCAAAAATGACACAGATGTTTTACATATGTATAACAAAAGTTTAATAGAAGCTCAAGATATATTAACAATTGAAAACAACAATTTAATAAAAAAATTAAAGAACTTAAAGTAAGAATTGATGTTGTTTTAAAAGATTTGAGTTATATGTTCACAAAATTCTCTAAAAGTGATGAAAAATTACAAAAGTTAATATCATCACAAAGATTAAGTAACTCAAAAGAATGACTAGGATATAATAAAGCTGAATCTTCAAATCAAGCTAAGGAAACAATCTTCATTAAAGGAAAAGAATCAGTCACTAAAGAGAATGTTACAATTAAGAAAGAAAATGGAAATATAAAAACAAATAAAATTGTTACTTAAAATGAAATGAATGCTAGTAAGTATTCCAGACAGAACTACAGACGTAATGACAAATAGAGTTACAAACAGAACTGCAGAAGCTATAGCAGACAATATTATGGAGGTAATATTAGATCGTATCATTATCAACCAAATATGGTAAGCTCATATTAATATCAATGGAGACCATACCAATATCAGAGAAGGTCGGTAAGATCTAATACTTAAACGTGTTACTTTTGTAATAAGTATGGGCATATTGAGAAATATTGTTATTACAAAAATAACAAGCTCAACCAACAAGTAAAAAATAAAAATAACACGAGCTTGAATTTTAATGGACCTAAGCTAGTCGGGGTTCCCTTTGATTATCTCTTTTTGGTTGTAGGAACATGAAACAAAGTTAAAAAGATTGTGATACTAGATAGTGGGTGCTAAAGACATATGTCAGGAGCTGTTTCGTTGTTCACAAATCTAGAATGGAGAAATGGAGATTATGTCAAGATCGAAGATGATAGTAAAGGCAAGATAATAGCAATTGGTATAGTAGGCTTTCCCTTTAGTATAATTAAGAATGTTTCTTTGGTAAGAGGTATGAAATACAATCTCTTAATTATAGTCAACTCTGTGGCAAATGATATAAAATGATTTTTGGAGAAGACAAAGTAGAAGCTTTCAATCAAAATGGAGAAAAACTTTTTGAAGGTTATTGAAAAGGAATATTTATATAGTTGAACCAGTAAGAGTAGGTGTTAAGAGATGTTTCTTAACAGTAAATGACAATTGTTTTGTTTAGCATAAAAAAGTTGGATGTGTTAATTTTT
The DNA here is from genome assembly GCA_024138025.1 of Combretum micranthum. Lineage (NCBI taxonomy): Eukaryota > Viridiplantae > Streptophyta > Magnoliopsida > Myrtales > Combretaceae > Combretum > Combretum micranthum. Next base: position 1,370,981 of record JAMXBD010000099.1, on the reverse strand, counting down.
CACATTTAGAAAAGCTTTTGAAAAACAAACTTGTTATTGGTTTACCAAAAATTTCCCTTTTAAAGATATTAAATGTAATACATGTTTGAAAAATAGAATGGTTTCTGCTTCTCACAAATTAAAAAAACATTATTTCTACAAAAAGACCTTTAGAACTTTTAAATCTTGATCTTTTTGGCCCAATAAGAACCTTGAGTTTAGGTGGAAATAAATATAGTTTAGTTATTTTTGATCATTTTTCACGTTTTACATGGGTTTTATTTCTTAGAAATAAAAGTGATGCCTTTGATGCTTTTGTAAAATTTTCAAAATAAGTACAAAATGAAAAAGGTTTTTCAATCATAAGTTTAACAATTGATCATGGTAAAGAATTTGAGAATCAATTTTTTATAAACTTTTGTGAGAAAAATGGTATAAAACACAATCTTTCTGCTTCATATACTTCACAACAGAATGGAGTTGTAGAAAGGAAAAATAGAGTTTTACAAGAAATGGCTAGAAGCATGCTAAATGAAAGTAATGTGGCTAAATATTTATGGGCTGAAATAGTATCCTTCTTGTTGTATTTCTAACCATGTTTATGTGAGACCTTTGACTCATAAAATAACTTATGAAATATACGAAGGTATGAAGCCAAATGTATCATACTTTCACATATTTGAGACAAAATGTTTCATCAAGAAATCTGAACAAAATCTTAGTAAATTTGATGAAAGAGTAGATGAAGGAATCTTTCTTGGTTATTTGACATCTAGTAAAGCTTTTCATGTTTGTAATCAAGTTACTAAAGTGGCAGAAGAATCTATAAATATTAAGTTTGATGATAATATAATTATAAATGATAATGATGATGATATTGTAAATAAAATTAATGAGGATGATCTTTCAAATCATCAACAAGGTATATAAGATACGATTGTTGTACCTATGAAGTTGAAAAGGAAAGTTTTACAGACAGTTGAATAGACATATCGACTAAAGGTTTGTTAGATAATCACTCAGACAGTTTACTAAAAGGTACTACTAAACCTAAACAGGTTGAAACCAAATCTTCTAGACCTTGGAGATTTAAATCATATCATCCTCTAGAACAAGTGCTTGGTAAAGTAGATTTAGGAATTAAAACTAGATCAAAGTTACAAGAAGTTGAAAATTAATTTGCTTTATTATTTGAGATTGAACCTAACAACGTGAATGAGGCTTTGATAGATAGCAACTGGATTAATGTTATGGAAGAAGAGTTAACACAATTCCAAAGAAATCAAGTATGGACACTTGTTCCAAGACCTAAAGAAAATCTATTATTGGAACAAAATGGGTGTTCCAAAAAAATTAATGAATAAGGTAAGATAATCCAGAGTAAGGCAAGACTTGTAGCCAAAGGTTATTCACAAGAAGAAGATATTGATTTCGATGAAATTTATGCTCCTATTGCTATGTTGGAAGCTATAAGATTATTATTAGATATGCTTGTTATAAAGATTGCAAACTATTTTAAATAAATGTAAAAAAAAAAAATTTAAATGGATATATAAAAGAAGAAGTGTTTGTTGAACAACCCCTAAGATTTGAAGATCCATCTGAAAAGGATCATGTTTTTAAATTACAAAATTTTATGGCTTAAAACAAGCTTTAATAGCTTGGTATGAAAGATTAAGTGAATTTCTTATCAAAAACAAAATTTCAAGAGGAAAGTTTGACACAACTCTCTTCATTAAAAATTTTGAAAATGACATTTTAGTTGTATTGATTTATATAGATGATATAATCTTTGGTTCTACTAATGAAATATATTGCAAGGAGTTTTCAAAGTTATTGTAGGCTAAATTTGAAATGTCCTTAATCGAAGATCTGAACTTCTTTCTTGAATTGTAAATCAAGCAAACTTTGCAAGGAATATTTATTTATCAAGAAAAATATGCTAAGCAGATGCTTAAAAAATTTGTATTTGACAATGTCAAAGGAGCTACTACTCCTATGTTGACTTCATTAAAGTTAGATACTGATATCTCAGGCAAAAAGGTACATGAAAACTTTATCAAAGTTTAATTGGATCTTTGTTATATTTAATTTGCATCTAGACTTGACATATTATTTGTTGTTTGTGTGCGTGCTAGATTTCAAGCAAACCCAACTGAAACATTTAACAACTGTCAAAAGAATTTTTAAATATATATCTTGTACTACAAAATTAGGAATTTGGTATCATAAAAGTCAAAATATTGATTTGATAGGATATTCAGACGCTGATTATGTAGGATGCAAGATAGATAGAGAAAGTCCTTCTAGTACTTGTCAATTTCTAGGAGACAAACTATTATCTCAGTCTTCCCAGAAATAAAATTTTGTCGCCTTATCAACAACTAAAGCATAATATATTTCAATTGGAAATTGTTGCACTTAAATTTTACGGATTAAACAACAATTACATGATTATGGTTTTATTTGCAAAAATAAAATAAAATGTGATAACACAAGTGCTATTAATTTTACAAAAAATCCGGTTCATCATTCTAGATCTAAACATATTGAAGTAAGACATCACTTTATAAGAGATCATGTTAATAATGGAGATATAAACCTTGATTTTGTAAGCACTGAATTCCAATTGGCTAATGTCTTTACAAAACGTTTAGATAAAAATAGATTTAAGTTTATTGGAAATAAAATAGTTGTTTGTTTTCCTTTTTGTTAAATATTATATATTAAGATAATCTTAGATAAACTTAAATGAAGAGGAGGATTCATGCTTATCTAGCCGTTGCCCTAAATCACACATGTTCTAACCACCTTTTTAATCCCTTTCAAATATAAAAAAGGTAGACCTCCTCTTTATTTATAACACACCAAAGTCAGTCTCTTTTATCTCAAACCCTAAAATCTACTCTAGCGATAGTGCCACGAAAATCATCAAGAATAGCAACGATGTCATCTCATGGGAAAAAAAAATAGACAAAAAACCTATAGAAATTCAAGATGAGGATTCCTTACAATCTTTAGAACATGAGAAATCTCAAGAACCTCTTTATAGTGAGGAAAAATGATCATCAACAAAGTTTAGTAAGCCAGCTGATAGTGATTCTAAGGATGTAGGAACATATGATGATTTTGAAAGTGTAAACGAGGTAAAAAGAAATAACAAGATCAATCCTCAATCTTTTTCTTGGAAATTTGTTCCGCTCAAAGAAAAGTTATGGAAAACATGTTCTTAGACCTATATTGTTTGGTCAAGAATGGTTTTCATATTGATGAGATGTTACAAAAGAGAGGCTATAAAAAGTTTAGTACTTTGAAGTGTGCAGTCTATGGAGAAATTATTGCAGACTTTTATGCAAACCTAGACTCTAGATGGAATGACAGATTAAAATCAAATGTCTATGGACAACTTATTGAAATTAAAAAGAATGATCTAATTAGTATTATTAGATTGAAAAATGATAATGATGACGAAGATATCTTGAACATGGATAAATTGGAATTATTTCAATATTTGAATGACAGTTTTGATATTGAATCTCAAAAAGATATGTTAGTTATATGGTTTTCTTTGTTAGTAAGGGTGTTACATGAAGTCATCGGTTCTTTTGTTTTGCCAGAATAGGAAGTAGAACTTATATTTCTATGGATGAGGCAAAAATTATTTTAGGAATAAAAAGGAAAGAGTGTAGATGTGGGTGATAAGATTTTTAAGGAATTTGTTCGAAAACAAGTCAAAGAAGCCATATGGAATTTTCTTATGCTGCTGTTGGAAGAGAAAGGTATTAAATTTCCAAAAGAGGATTATAGTCGAGTCTTAACCAAGAAGTTATTGGAAGGTATCTTTGACCACATGAGTATTCATGTTTAGAGAAAGGTATGGTTTTCAGAGATTGTGTTGTTTATATGGATAAGAGATATGCACAAAGAGATCTTCCCAAGTGGATGATTAATGTTCAAAGAGAGGCTGCTTGCAAGGAAAAGAAGAGAAGAAATGAAGAAGAAATTCTGAAAAAGAGTAAGAAAATAAAAGAGAAAGAACAGATAGCAGAAAAGGAAAGACGGATTAAGCAGAAAGTTGATAAACAAAATTTGGAAAGTAGGGATGAACCTCTGGTTCAAATAGATGATTCTTTAGAAAATTTAGAGCAGACGATTTTAAGGCAACCACCGCCGAAGAAACATGATTCTGAAGCCAGGATGAGTTCTAATGTTGTTAATCTTCATATTAAGATGTCTGAGTTGGAAAGCTTTGTAATGAAAATCTTTTAGAGTTCAAAAGTGTTATGGAGTCTCTTAGTGCTAAAGTTGTTAAAAAGAAACCTAATGGATAACTTCCTGTTGCTCTTACAAGAGTTAGACTAACTCTCCTCAGACTCCAGTGTAAGAGGGTCCATAAGTTTTTAATGGTAATGATGCTGGTGATATAGTTCTAGTTCAAGTCCTAAGCTCAAATCAGAATATTTTTCAAAGTAGAAGGACTAAAATCTTGAATCAAGATGACCCCGTACCACCATAAGAATCAGAATCTTCTCCAGTAGACGCTGTTGAACCTCAAAACATCCAATCTTAACTTCCTGCTGAGCAAGATCAACTGGTCTAGACCCAGTTGTTGACCCTACTTTGCTTAACCACAATATGAACCTGCTAAAAACAATCCATTATAGAACCTCTAGTGGAACCCCTTCCAAAGCTTTCTAGTAGAGTAAGGAGGACAGCTAGAAAAGCTATGCCTCTAAAAGAAAGAAGAATTAATGTTTCTAATTTTCTATTAAAATGACCTTCCTTTGCTGGTTTTCTGATCTTAGATGTCGATATTAGTTTTAAAGACTTCTGATGATTAGTTTTTTATGTTAGTTATCTTCTGATGTTGGATATATATCTTCTAACTGCTTGTTGAAATACATTAGCTGTCTTTTAAGAAATATATTGCTTTTTTTTTCTTATGGTATGAATATCTATGATTGAGGGGGAGCAATATTTATCGGATTACTTTATGATAACAAAATAGGGGAGAAGGATAACCTAAGTGATAAAATGATTTTTGATAAATTTGTTTTAAGTTATTTTCAAAAGTTTAAAATCTACTTCAAATTTTTACAAGTTAAAGCTGTAGCAATTTTTTTTTTTTCAAATAAGGTTATCAATTGAGAAAGATTTTGTTATCATCAAAACGTGGAGAATGTTGAGTTCTCTTAAATGAGTATTGATAATAACAAAAAGGTTAAAGGATATTTAATGAATTTTTTTCAATTGTGTAGATCGAAAGTATTCATTTTACAGACTCTTAATCAAACAATCAACTAAACAAATCATCAGACAATTTGATACAAACTTTTACAGACAATTGTAGTTTTATATGAAAATTCAAGTAGGAATTATTTGAAGTCCTAGCTCCACTAATTAAGTGTATTTAGGTAATGCACTTAATTCATTTCACATAAGAAGGATAACAATCCGTGAAGAATTCTTCATCTTTGATAATCGATAAAGTTTTATTTCAAGATTTACAAAGATTGATAGATATCAAAGTTTATTTAATATGAAGACCAATGAGGATCAAAGTTTAACAAAAATATTTTAGAGTTAAAGTTGGAACAAATATGTTTTGTCTTAAGATGACACCTGATGGATGAAGATAAGATTTTTGTTGAAGCCTTATTTGAAATTAGAGAGGTTTTTTTTCCAAGATGAAGAATATTCGGATTTTGTGGGATCTTCATATTCAAAAACCAAAGTCTTATTTAACCAAGAAGGTTCAAGTAAGAAGAACATTTGAAGATAAACAAGCTAAACTAGATACGCTCAAAACAGTTTGAATTTGAATTCATAAACGAGATAAGCATATCCTTCATTTTGAAGAAGTATAGATTGGTATGAAGATATATATTTATGTCTTTTTTAAGGTTCAAAATAAAAGTAAAAAATACAACAATAAAAAACTCTCTCATTTTTTCTTACTACGATTTTATTCTTTTATAACTAAGAATTTGCATATAAGTTAGATTACAAAGTTTTATAGTATGTGCATAGCCAAGTGGTATGCTAGAGCAAGAGATATTAGTGATTGTAATTCTTCTTTACTATTAGATTAGTAGAACAACCAGTGTAGAAGATTGGATTCTCAACAGTGGAGTTGAACGAGGGGACTCACTTATAAGGAGGAACCACTATAAACGGACTATCTCATTTATTTTATGCACATTTATTTTTGCTATTTATTATCTGTTTAACACATGCTTTATCAAAAAGGAACGAAAACATAAAGCTTATTTTTTAAATCATATTTGCAAAATTTTCCTTGGTTTTAGCAAAAAAGTTTTAATCTAACAATTCGCCTCCTATTATTAACCTTTTGGGACCTATAGTAAGTTTCCACAACTTATATAAAATGGCTTTGAAAAGCTATTCATATGCTTATAACAACTATAAAAAGCTTGAAATACATAATGGATATTGAAAGATAAAAAAGAGAAGTAAGTTCTCTTTTTTCTTAATAACTTATATTCCATAAATAACATGTACTGGAAAAGCCAAAAATAGCAAGTAAAGTTGAAACTAATTTTTTTCTACTATTTTTTCTTATAAGAGTTATGAATTGAAGGAGAATTATACCTTTCAACTTTTCTTGAGTTCTTAATAGATAAAATAAAATAAAAAAAAAGTTCTATTGTAAACTTTGCAACTAGAATTTCTAGTTGAACGAAGGCTATAAATATGAAATAATAAAAAGGAAGAACCGGGGGGGGGGGGGGGGGGGGGGGGGGGGGGGTGGGTGGTTAGGAGAGAGATAGAGATATTTAGTATTGTAATAATTGATGGGCTTGTAAAATTATGATTATATTTTCTATTTTATGCATGCGTTAACTAAAAAATCTTCTAATTAAAATTGTACATTAGTAGAATCTTACGAGTAAAATCAGGATTTTGAAAACTTTGATTATATGTAATACATTCAAACTTTAGTAAATTATATCTTGTAACTGAATATATTTATTATTATTTATGTTATATAATTAAATATATCTAGTATTATTACTTTATTAAATTACTTAAGGGAAAACCCTTTTGGTATTTGAACTTTGATAAAATGGATAATTAGGAATTTAAGCTTTTAAAAAAAAATCTAATTTTATATATAATTAAACTTTTCGTCCCTCTTTTTGCTGCCTCTTTTAACACTGTTAATGGCATTATCTTATGTGATCCTTTAAACTAATAGCAGTCTAACACCCTCTCTCTCTCTCTCTCTCTCTCTCTTCTCTCTCTCTCTCTCTCTCTTCTCCTTCTTTGCCTTCTCTCTCTTTAATTTTCTTTTATCTTTATACTATCCTTCATCCCTCTATAAAAAAAATTATCAAGAAACAGAGCACAAAAGTTCAAACAATAGAACATTATTAGAAATAAAAACAACGGATTTTAACTTCATAACTTCAACAAAAGATCAATTTTTTTTCTTTTTCTTGGTATATCACACAATTGAAGCTTTTTTTTATTTTTCTTTTTGAATTTTTTTGATGACCTTTCACTTTCTCTGCTATCTAACTCCAAACCCTTCTCAAAATCACCATTAATCTCACTTTTCGTACAAGTTTGATTTCCCGAGCTCTCTAAACAATCATCTTCAAAGTCATTCCCTCCTACCTTAGTATTGTTATGGGTTGGACATAAATTAGGGTATTCTCTGTAAGTTTGTTCTTTGGGTGTCAGAGGAGATAAAGATGTCTCCTTTTTGTTTTTAAACCATAAGAGGTGGGATTGGAGGTTTTTGGAGATGACGGTTTTGGAGTTGAAGATAGGAGAAAGAGGAAGCATTGTCTAAGGTGGGTGAGGTGGTAGTAGAGAGGCATTTGAGAGCTAAGGTTTTGGCTCTGGTTTTAACACTTAAAGAAACAATTGACGATGGTTTTGGTGCAACTTCCATTGGAGATTACTTGGATTTATTCATGTACTTTTCCATGTTCCTTTCTCTTTCTAGTTTTCAATTCAAAGCCTAGATGCATAGACAACACATAAACTAAAAAGAAAGAGGAGAGAGAGAAAGAGAGAGTTAGAAAGAAAGAAACAGAAAGATTTGGGTTTGAAGGAAGTTGAAAGGGGAGGGAAATGGCTTTTAGATAAAGAGGTGTGAAGTTAGAGGAAGTGGAAGCAAAGAGAGAGAGTGGAGAGAGAAAAGAGAATCGGAGAGAGAGAGAGTTTTTTTTTTTTTTTTTATAGCTCTTTAGTTAATAGACAAGTATTAGACTGCCAATCACAAGCCCATATATGATAACATCATTAATGATGTTACTAGGGGTAATGAAAAGGGGCATGGAAAGTTTAATAATGTATGAAATTAGATTTTTTAAAAGTTCAAATACCTAATTGTCTATTTCATCAAAGTTCAAGTGCAAAAAGAGGCTTTTCTCCAATTAATTATTATATACTTATTAGAAACTGATATGTGTTATAGACGGATAATAGAAAAAAAAAAACATTTGAAGCTTTTAATATTTTAAATTCATAAGAAAAGGTAAATATCAAATTTGGTACTTCAACTTTGAAGTGATTATTTTAATACTCTATCAAACATTTCATGACTATTTTTATGTCTCACTAACACAGTTTGCTTGTTTCCTGATGTGGAAGAGATATCATATCATTGAATTTTCACTAATTCTCTTAACATCATTTAGCAGTAATTGGTTGTCCCTTCTACATCAAGAAACAAAGCAAACTTTTGGCACAACTTAGATATCAGGTTAAATTCTCTCGCGGTACCTAACTTTTTCTATTTAACATAATATGTGTTATAGATGGATAATAGAAAAAAAAAAAAACATTTGGAGCTTTCAATATTTTAAATTCATAAGAAAAGGTAAATATCAAATTTGGTACTTGAATTTTGAAGTGATTATTTTAATACTCTATCAAAAATTTCGTGACTATTTTTACTGTCTCACTAACACAGTTTGCTCTGTTTGCTGATGTGGAAGAGATATCATATCATTGAATTTTCACTAATTCTCTTAACATCATCTAGCATCAATTGGTTGTCCCTTCTACATCAAGAAACAGAGCAAACTTTTGGCATAAATTAGATATCAGGTTAAATTCTCTCACGTTACCTGAACTTTTTCGATTTAACATAATTATACCTAAATAAAATTTCATCATGAGAAAATACTTAAACTTTTTAAATATTTTACTCATGGTATCTTTTGACCATTTTGTCCATTTTTCCATCAAATCGCTGATGTGACAAGTTAAATTAATTAAAATATTATTTTTGCTTCGCGTTGGTAATTTTTTAAAATTTTAATTTTTTTTCTTTTGTTCTTCTTCTTCTCTCTAACTCTTAACTCTTTCTTTATACCAAAACAAGCAAACCACGACCCCATTCGAAACATCGTTGCCCCCATTGAACACCACCACAATGACCACTCAACAACCTAAATTGAACCTATGACCTCCACTCATCCACCACACCCACCATCACGAAATCCATCAACAACCAATGCTCAACCATCTACTCGAGCCATCACAGAACCACCTAGTCTCCAAAACATAACAACCCAAAATCAACCATAACCACAAAAAAAACCACCAACATTATATCAAATCAACTCCTGAAATTACTTCCCAACACCAAAATGCCAATCGCCACGATCAACCACTCTTGACAAATAGCACCACAGAAATATTAGCCTAATAACATGACCCATTATTAAACTTGACCCCATGACATAACCATGGAAAAAAGTAAAAAAAAAAAAAAATGAAAACCATTATGGAAAACGTCAGGATGGTAGAAAAACCCATCATGGAAAATTGAAATGGAACCTATTCAGTTTCCTTCTATGTTCACCCAAAACCTCCATAATGGTAGCCATCGATTTTAAAAATTTGATAGAATCACCTTACTTAGCCATCGATTTTAAAAATTTGATAGAATCACCTTACTACTCCCCCTCAATGCTCAGTAGATGATAAAGGACGCGATGAAATTGAAGCACCCTAACATGTTAAGGACACAACTGATGTGAAATAGAATAAACCTTTAAAAATATGATATGAAGTTATGACTACGAGGGGAAATAAAAAATTGATTCAAAATTTTGGTTTGAATTGATTTTTGACCCGGTTCATAAAACAAATTATAATTAACCTCCATTGTAGGGGAGGTTAGGCATGCATTATGCATGCATTGTTATTTTTATTTTGTTTCAATAGATTGTGTGGTTGTGCCGTGGGTTTAGAGAGAGGATGGAGGGCAAGAGGTTAAAGAGAGATAGGAGAGAGTAGGATAAAAGTTAAAAAAAAAAAGAATTTAAAATTTAGAAAAAATATCAATGTGGACAAAAAATAATATTTTAATTAATTTAACCTGTCACGTTAATATTTTGATGGAAAAATGGACATAATTCATCTCGAGGTATCATGAGTGAAAGATTTATAAAGTTTATGTATTTTTTTATAATAAAATTTTGTTTATGTATCATTTTGTTAAATCCAAAAAGCTCAAGTGGCATGAGAGAAATTTACTCTTAAATTAACCATGTCAAAGTTTATATATCAAAATGATTGTGACGTTGTGGCAATATTTCAATTTATAATATAATATTCCAATGTGGGAGTAGGACAATAATAATGCTCAGCTCTCTGAGGGACGGCCTTGATGCCTTTCCAATCGTTCCAAAAAATGCATGTGTTACAGTGACAAATGGCCCTACAATTCTTGTGAGTTGGTCAATGAAAAGGAAAATGTAACAGTACATAAAAGTATTTTATCTTGAGACTTCTATGCGTCGGACGGCAAGACTAATCGGTTCATCAGTCATAAAACTAATATAATAGATATAAGTAGTCGAGTTATATTACGTAAGGTTAATGTAATGAATGTTATTTAAATTTTGAAAAAAATATGTAAAGTATCAAATTTTAGAATTGATCAATTTAATACTAAAAAGAATCCGATAAAAATATTATTAGTGCACATAAATTTTTTTTTCATGTACTAAATTAATCATTTTTAAAGTTTTTTAAGATATTAAGTTGTTCAATTTCAAAATTCGGGCATTAAATTAGTGAATTTGAAAGTATAGATACATAATTGCTAGAATTTATATACTATTCGTGACATTATCTTTATAATATATAAGATCAATATTTATTGCTAATGGCCTTATAATCTAGTGATATCATCCTTAATCTTTCAAGTAAGAGGTATTACGTTGAATCCGCCCTCCTCGGTTGTAATGTTAAAAAGAAAAAAAAAACATTAATATTTGCTGTATGATTTTATTGTCTCAATATTGTCATTATAAATCGTGATTAAACAAATGGCAATTTTAATAAATTATACTTATATTACATAATTCAGTTTACTTAAATATTATACTATAATTAGCAGAACATCAAATTTTGGCCAGCAAACATTCATCTATTATATATATACACATATATATATGTCTTATCCTTTCAATATCTGATCAAAAGTACATCATCCATCTCTCTCTCTCTCTCTCTCTCTCTCTCTCTTCTCTACTCCCCACCCGCCGGCACATTAACTGTCCACCACATGAGGACGATATATATATGACCACTTGAGGGGAGCAATGTATTCATAATTCTCTGCAGAATCATGGAGTTTGGGGGCCATTATTTCATGTTTCCTTACCTTGTTATTCTTGTCAGCCTATTATGTGGTTTAGATAATAATGCTGGGTCTACCATGGCTTCTTCTACTATTAGCTATGATTCTGCTTTGCTCAATAGAACCAGCTTTCCTGATGGCTTCATTTTTGGGACTGCCTCTTCTTCCTACCAGGTGAGACATAAAAGATCTTAAAAGAAGCTGAAAAAAAAAAAATTACATGTTTCGGACTGCCTCTTCTTCATGTACATGTGTAAGTTATACATATGTGTATGTGTGTGTGTATGAATATGATGCTTCTGGAGTTGCTTCTGATATAAAATATTAGATTTTGCATTGTAATAATTTACTGTTCAATTTAGTAATCAAGTGCAAATAACGGCGTTTAGTGATAAGTCATTGTAAAAGGGGGGGGGTGGTGGTGGTGGGGTGGAAATTGTGGAGGCCCTTCTTTGATTGTGGTTAATTAGTCAGTCAATTAGTATTTTGATAACTAAGGGGGAAAAAGACTGATATTTTTCATCTAACATTCTTTCAATTTTCATTAGTTAATTTACTTTAGATGCCTCTGCATGTAATTAATAATTAATGTGATAATAATTTTACAAGTTGTTTGAAAAAATAGACAATTCCAACCAATGATTAATTTACATTAATGTTACGGATAGAATCGAAACTTTAATAAAATATGCAATTAGATCTTGAAATTTGCAATTGATCAATTTAGTAACTAGATTTTGAAATTAGTCAATTTAGTACTGAAAGAATTTTTCGTATACAATAATAGTATATCTATCAAGTTTTGCACATTTTGTCAAAATTCAGGTACTAGTTGTGGCATTATCCCAAATGTAAATTAGCAGCATAAAAATAAGAATTATTCATTCCCAATAAAAAGAAAAGCCGTAACCTATGCTACAATCAAGATCTATACGTTATTGACTAAGAGAAGCAATTAGTTAATTGTAGTTGTAAGATAATGTAAATTATATGCAAGTGGTCGAAATAAAATAAGAACGAAAAAGGTAAATATTTCTTTATAGTCAATTACACGTTTCCCTTTGTTTTATATTATATAAAGAAAATAATTTATTTCTGAAACGCATTTATGATGTTTATTTAATTCAGTATGAAGGAGCATCTAATGAAGGAGGCAGAGGACCCAGCATTTGGGATACTTTCACACATAAATATCCAGGTTTCTCTAACTCTTTCTCACAGTTTGTCAATGTGTTATGTGTATATGCGTCTTTGGTTTAGAACTAATAATCTTGAGACTGAACTTAACCATATATATATTTTTATATATAATGACCAATCTTGTAATATTGAATTATCATTGCATGTACATATATTCGGTTCTAATCTTTTGAGAAGGATTCGCATCACAAGTTAGCACGGTTTAATCTCGGATGGGATATATGGTTGTTAGAAATGGAAAAATAAAAAAGGGTTGATGTAAAAAATGTTATATGAAATTTCATAAAAAATTTAATCAGATATCTAAAGGTTGGTTTTAAATAATTAGATATTTAAACTTTCACAAAAAGTGGTTTTGAATAATTTGGTACATAAATCAAGTTTTCACCTAAATCAAGTTTTCATGTATATTTTCCTATCTTATTAAATTTGCTTCAGGTTGAAAAAATTTATATAAATATTTATTTCAGGTATTAAATCATTTAAAACCAAACTTCATATATGCAAAATATACGTGGAAATTTGCTTCAAGCATCGAATTATTCAAAACTAAACTTTAAATACAATATTAAACTTTTTCTAAAAATTCAAATACCATTTTTTATCATTATCCTAATAAAAAATATGCTAATGGTCCTAAATCGTCACATGAATTGGCTTGTTTACCAAACCCTCTTATATGTGTGCATAGCTTAGTGGGTCAAGTATATTATAGTACTTGTGTGAGTTTAGACTTTTTTACCCCTGGAAATTCATTTAATTAGTTATCTGATTATTAAAATAAACATAATAAGTGTTAAATATTTTACTAATATAATCATGATTGTATATAGTTTTAATACATCAAATAACGGGCGACACCGGTGCAGTGGAAAAATATAAAAAGATCATGAAATTTTCTGTTGTCATAAGCTCATTAATTACATGCAGCAGTTTTTTGAAGGATAAATTGATAAAAGAAAAAGGGCGAAGACGTAATATGAAAGGGGATGCGTTTTCAAATCCAAAGACTACCATAACATGTAAAACTTAAATGTTAATGGCCGCACAATTTTCATATGGTGCGTTAGCGTTTTCGGTCGAGAGTAAAACATTCTCCCAGAATGTATAGGATAAAGGAAGAGCACGAATCATTTCTTTTTACTTTAATATTTAATTGAAAAAAAAAGAGTATTCTGGAACAAAAATGATTAAAAAGCGTGCATTATTAAAGCTTTGTAGCCTTTTCTTTTTATTTAATTCTCAGTTACCCCACAACAAATCGACTTTTGGTTTTTTATGTTATCTATCTATCACTTCAATAAATTTGATGTAGACTAAATTCGTCGGGCCTTTCCCTTTTTTGGCTGAAAGATCAGATCCTTTCCCGTATTAGTTTGCATTGAGAAGACATCAATTTATTTTAATTTGAAGGAGCACCTTTAAGTTTGAAATTGGAGGAAAAAAAAGTTTGTATGAAATAAATGAGGTTTAATGCTGCTAAAACACTGCCTAAAATTTTGTAAAATATGCAAATGGATATCTAAACTTTGAAATTGACATTTATTCAATAGATATTGACTCAGGAATAGGAAAAAAAATGTAACAATTTAGAATTCTACCAATTGAAATATTATTCGCTTTGGCAAAATATCGCATGGTTTTGTTATTGATATTAGCCGCTTCCTAGGAGATCATCCATATTAGGAGTGCTTTGTATTTAGTATACTTAATTTTATTGTTTTGATTAATTTCAAGTCATTACATCATAAGATACATTAATGATTAGAATTCCATCAATTTATATTTTAGGGATATCACTGTAACATAAATTAGTTTTAAATAGGCTTTCAGTATGTTGAGTTTGTTGAATAGATTTTTCTCCCCATCATTGAGCTGAATATTTAAAAAAATTAAATAATTTATTTAGATCAATGGTGTAGTTCACATCAAACATTGATAACTCTTATAAGGTTTTTGTTAGTACACTCCAAAACGGAGCTATGGATTATTTTTATGTACACCCGAAGTCCCAATGATAAGTAATTAACGTCAATTTTACAATACAATGTTTTTGTTATGTCAAACAAAAAGTTCCAACATTTACTATACATTGGCTTAAAAAATAAAAAAATTAGAATCGAGTTAAATTGATTCACTTAATTTTCAACTTCTACTAGTATAATTATACCATTTTCATTTCTAAAATCTGCCTAATATATTGCGACTCTATTTTTTTTCTTTTTCTAATTATATTTCTTTGCTATGATAGGTAAAATAACGGATGGCAGTAATGGAGATGTAGCGATCGATTCATACCATCGTTACAAGGTAACAAATTACAACTACATTATTTTTACCATTTTACTTTTTAAGTAAACATGACTTAAAACTTGTTAATACACAATTTACATATACAATTATATCAAACGAAAAATATATAAATGAGTGAATAAATAAATATCCAAAAATCAAATCCTATGACGGCACATCTCTTTGCTCGCTAAATCGAGCAATGGTAGAATAAGACAAGAACTCTAGTTGGGAAAAGCAGCATTTGACGGAGGAAGAAATCTCCGGCAATGCCCTGCCTAATCAAGCATAATATTACGATAATATCAGAGTGATAGAAAATGAAAAAAAAAAAAATGTAGTCGCATATCGGATATTAAGGAACAGATTAATTAAAATATAAATAATAAAATTATAAGTTCGAATAACTTTAAACATATAAAATATAAAACTACATATAATTAATGCGGTCTAATTCTATATATAAGCCAGATACAATAAAAGAAATAAGTAATAACTTGGGTTGGGCCAATTGGTACTTGAGGGGAGTGACGAAAAATAGAAATTTGAAGTTTGTCACATTGAATATTCAAAGGGTAGACTAAATATAATATGGGCTTGTTTGGATTGTTGGATTTTTATCTATATCTGATCTGTATTGGTATCGGATCTATATTAGTTTAGTATCGGTTCGATTTGATCAGTTTATGAATAAAATTATTAGTGTTTTACCTGTATCATATTTGTATCGATTTAGTATCGATTCAATTTTGATCCGGTTTGAAAATGATGCTAAAATGATATCAAACAGTTGTCTAAACAGGCCTTGAGGACAAAATTCTAAAATTATGTGCACATTATAAATCTTAGATCAAGAAACAACAGGCTTAAGACTACCTTTTATTAGACTTAATATCATTTCCCCTTTTTTAGGCCGTATATCCGTTTTCGAAGTGGATCTTCTAATCCCAGTCTTTGTATTTGTATTATTATTAATATCATATCTACATCTGGTTTCTATTTTGTATGTTTATTTAATAAAATGCCCTTTTTTTCATCTTTAATCTTTTTCCTTTGGGTGTTGCATTAAAGGGGATAACCTATTATATCTTTAATATCATTCTTTTGTCTAATTTTTTTTAATTTTCCTTCATGTTTACAATATTCATAGGTTTATTAACTTCAATAGCATATAAATAATACGTTTGACGTCAAATCTTAACCGAATTTTAATATTATATGATGAGGGATTTACTGCGTTTTGCAGGAAGATGTTGGCATCATGAGGGAAATGGGTCTAGATGCTTACAGATTTTCAATATCATGGTCCAGGATTTTGCCAAGTAAGATGATCCGCCTATTTATTCATAGTCAGACTTTAGGAATCATGCCAAATTAGTCATCAAATATTTTTTTTTTCTTCTATTTTTTAATTTTTAATTACTTGAGCCAGACAAGCAAGTCCTACATATCCTTCAATCCGCCCATGCCAATAGACATAAACTTCCTGTAATATAGTTTTTATGAATATTCCATCTAAAAACGTGACAAACAATACTGCTGTACATATAAAATTTATAATTAATCATATAACTCTTTTGGCCTTTTTTTTTTTTTGTCTATTCAACTTCACAAACTCCTCATTTAATTTTTACCAAATTTAAGAAAATAACAATGGATTGGATTCTTTTATAAATTAGAGACTTTATTCAACATAAATTTTAAATAGAATTTCAGCAAATGCAAATTGGAGGAATATATATATATATTTTTTCCTGATGAAATTTTATGCCAGGGTTAACGAAAGTAAAATAAGTAAATCGTATATAGCATATTAGTCATGTCACTGTCATTATTATTATTTTTTTATTCAATCCACAAACTCCTTATTTTTTTTTCCTAACAAAATAACAAACAGAGTAATGGATTGGCTCATTTTATAGTTAGAGGCTTTCAACATGGATTTTAAGTATAATTTAAAAAAAAAAAAATGGAGAGATAAATTTGTTTTTTTTTTTTTTTGGTTGTTGTTGAAATTTCTTTATATGGAGGTGTTATAAGTCAACCAAATAAAATTATATGGTTTTCCAGAATTAATTTGACTTTTTCTTTTTCTTCTTTTTTTTTTTTCCTGAATTTAGAAGGAAAACTATCAGGAGGAGTGAACAAAGAAGGAATTGAGTACTACAACAACTTGATCAACGAGCTCCTAGCCCACGGTGTCTTTTCGAACAACCATCAATCTAAGTTGAATTTTGTGTACCATATTACTAGAAATCTAACGATGTGTTTGGATTGTTGAATTTTTATTTGTATCATTTTTATCTGTATTATATTTGTTTAGTCAATTTATGAATAAAATTGTCACATTTTCATCGGTATTTATTTCTCGAGAAATATTTATTTGACAATGAAAAAAAATATAATGTCATGGATGATAGACTCATCATGTTTACGTTTGCAGGTATCAAACCATTTGTAACACTATTTCACTGGGACTTACCGCAGGCTTTAGAAGATGAATACGGTGGCTTCTTGAGTCCTCGTATTGTGTAAGTGCCGTCTTCAATAAATTGAATTTTTTATAAGTTTCGTATTATGATGGCAAAGTGTGTCTTTTTATTATATATATATATATATATTTTTTTTTTATTACTTTTGTTTGCAAGGAAATGCGTCTTTTAGTGATAATTTTCACGGGGTTCCATTCTCTTTATAAGGACATATATACGTGCTTATAAGATACCATAATGTGCTTTTGTTTGCACTATCACGACGGGTCTTCTATTTTAAAAAGTTAATATATAATATAAATAGCATGTGCAAATTAAACTAGTAGTTCTTTTATCTGCATATCGAAATTTCGATTGTTAAGAACCATTAAATCATTTTTCAAATATCATAAAAACTATTCCAGATATAAATCATCAAAACATCTTAAATGAATTTTTTTTTGACCTTTTTGTGTGTATAGGGATGACTATCGGGATTATGTGGAAACATGCTTCAAGGAATATGGGGACCGTGTGAAGCATTGGATAACATTAAACGAGCCATGGAGTTATGCTGTTGGGGGTTATGGAATAGGAATTCTAGCACCCGGTAGATGCTCTTCTTGGCAACAATTGAATTGCACTGGTGGGGATTCAGCCATCGAGCCCTACTTGGTCTCTCACTATCAACTTCTTGCACATGCATCTGCTGTTAAAATCTACAAGGACAAGTACCAGGTTCACCTCAAGAAACGCCAATTTTACCTTATTTTATTTTACATTCGTGGTCTATTAAGACATCATATTGTTGATTAAGATTTTCTTGGATCATGTAGATGTCTCAAAAGGGGGTGATAGGAATAACATTGGTGTCTCAATGGATGCTGCCTTTCTCAAATGCCAAACATGATAAAAATGCAGCAATGCGAGCATTGGATTTCATGCTTGGATGGTGAGTACTATGTTTGGAGGTTGATTACTTCTCAATTATCAGCTTTTCAATATTAATTTGATTTTGAATGCTATCTTGTTGTACATAAGTTGTGCAAAGATATATATCATCTATTATCTCATTATAAGAAAATTGATTTTTAGAGAGAAATTGTGCGAAGAAAAATTAATAAAATAACTTCTATTTCTATAGATGGAATGAATGAAGATGATTTTTAGGATAGAAATTTACGTATATAAACAAAAAAATTATCAATAAAAACCATTTTTTTATCTTCTTTAGATTTAATTTCACGGAAAAAGACGATTAATGATTGGTTGAATCCTCTTTTCACGTTTTATGTAAATCAATAACATGGTTATGATGTTATGTTTTACAATTGAATCATTTTTGTAGGTATATGGATCCATTAATAAATGGGGACTATCCACATAGTATGAAATCTCTAGTTGGAAGCCGTCTTCCTAAATTCTCAACAAAAGATTCTATGATGGTTAAACAGTCTTTTGATTTTATAGGACTGAACTATTATACAGCCAACTATGCAGCCCATGTACCTCAATTTAACACCCCAAATGCAAGCTACATAATCGATGCTCAAACCAACCTCACTAGTAAGTAAAACTTATTATATTCTCTATACTATATCATAGAATGTTTATTAATGAATAGATCATAATTGGTACATGTTATGAATACAAGAAGAAGCACGAGATATAGGTTTGGTTTTTTTTTTTTTTCCCAGATATTTCAAATGAAAAAAAGGAAAAAAAAAATGAATAAGCTGATATCATGCACTAATGCAAAGATAAGGTATAATGCAACAAAATCAATGTCTTCGATGTCTTTGATTGATTGTTTATAAGACCATCGAAGTGAAACATTTGGGATAGGACAATTTCAACTTGGAACACAAGATGAGAAAGTTTTAAGCTAGGATAAGATAATTTTATTAACACTCGGTGCTTTTATGAGATGGTATACCTTGTGGTTTCACTTTCATAAGTGGTACATCATTAATAGAGAATATAGCTAGAGATATGCGGTCTGCTTTTTTTTTTTTTTTTGGAGATGGAAGGAAGAAATGAAGAAGTTCATGTGCTGATGTTGATGGATGTTAGAGGAGCAAAATATATATATACATTGGGCCTGTTGATTGTCAAATTTTTATCAGTATCGGATCTATATGATTCAGTATTGGTTCGTATCGGTATCAATTTGATCAGTTTATGAGTAAAACTATTATTTTTTATTAGTATCATATCTATATATATATCATATACAGTAGAATCATCATCATAGCAAAGGAAGCTATTATTATTAACCTTATTATTAACACTTACTCATATATCTATTGCTATTTCTTAATGAGATTATCATTTCTTCTCTTTTCCTTCTGCAGCGGAGCGTAATGGTGTCCCAATTGGCCCAAAGGTAAGCCGAAAAAATATATAAATAAATAAGAAAGGAAAAAACATATCCCTTACTAATCTCAATGTCTTGCTCTCTTTGTTTTCTTATACAGATAAAATACATATAAGTATGAGATTGTATTATTACCTAAATTTTATATATAAAAAATTTATTAGTACAGTTATACGTAGAGATGATTGTATTACTCTCTTGAGAAGTTATATCAATAATTGTATTTTCGATTGATAATTAACATAAATGCTTTCGAATCACACGATAGTTGATTAAAGAACATATGCAATTTTTTTGCTTTTGGTTGAATATATTCATTGATTGATAGGCTGCTTCGAGTTGGCTATATGTGTATCCCAGAGGAATACGTGATCTTGTACTTTACGTGAAGAGGAAATATGACAACCCTCTTCTATATATTACCGAGAACGGTAAATATCAATATGCGTCAAGTTTTACCCTAAGATTATTGTCTTTTGTTAAAAAAAAAAAATTTAAACATAAATATTTTGGTATGCGACAGGAATCGATGAGTACAATAATTCCACGTTGTCCCTGGAGCAACAGCTTTCTGACAACTTGAGGATTGATTACTACTTTCGTCATCTCCAATATCTTCAAAGAGTAATCAAGTGAGTGAATTTGTATATAATTAAAATTTTGAGTTTCCGATATTTGGAGCTAAAATTAAATATTTCTCTTGCCGAACAATATAATTACAAATATCATAAAGAATAATTACACATCAAGCATATACATCACTAGTAGGTAAATAGTACATAAAAATTTAGAGGCATGGCATTATAAATGGTAGTTTTTTCTTTCTAAAAACTACTCATTATCAGTCCTATTAATATGAACTTTACAAATATTATAAAAAATAATCACACATCACTAAGGATGGGAGCTTGATGTACCAAACTTGTTGCCATATTGCTGTCCCAGCTAATGATTACATGCTACATGTTATTAATTTTGTTTTAGTTATTTTATATTATTTGTGAAGATAATATTAAATAACACGTAACCATAATTATTTGTCAAGACAACAATGTAACAGCAAACATCAGAAAACAAATGTATATCCACTTACATCTATATACACACATGGGTATATTTTTTAATTAATATATATTTTTTCAATTGAAGCGAGTTAAATCTTTTAGAAACATTTTCGGAAGTGCTGTAAAGGAATAGCTTCAAATTACCCACCGGAAAAAAAAAAAAAAAAAAAAGGCCTCTTCTTTTGAGCATATCCAGAAGACCATAAGTGACTTAATTCTTGACTTTTTTTAGCAAAAAATTATGTTATATTTGGACTTATGATATATTGAAAAAAGATATAAATTTCCAATGCTTGAATAGTAAAATATCAATAATTGCATATTATTGTTGTTGTTGTTGTTATTTTTTTCTTTTACGCAGCGAGGATGGTGCAAATGTTAAAGGTTACTTCGCATGGTCTTTATTGGACAACTTCGAGTGGAATTCTGGTTACACTGTTCGGTTCGGCATCAACTACGTTGATTACATAAATGGATTGAAGAGATATCCTAAACTGTCGGCCACTTGGTTTAAAAATTTTCTCAGAAAGTAGTAAGAATCATTAAACCGTGATGCTTTACTATGTGATTAAACTACGGTTTGATCAATCATCCCATTGTTTTTAATTTAATAACGAGGTTTTCTTTTTCTTTTTCTTCTTTCCATTATTTATGCAGTAATTGTATTTTTCGGGGGGGCATGTGTTTTGTAACTTGAAAAATAGATGATTTCAAGCTATGTAGATTAAGAGATTTATCAATTGACATACCCACTTTATTATATAATTGAACTGAAATATGAGCATGCAAGGTCATAAAGCTAACTAGTACCACAAATAACTTGCAAACTCACAAGTCTCCACGATCTCTCAAGTATATATTTAACCATAAAACTTATCAACTATCTAGATTATTGATAATCTAACGTAGTAAAATTTAGGAAAACTTCGAAGTATAAATCTTATTTCTCGTACTACAATTTTTAGCTTCAAGTTGAATTTCTCATTTCTTATGTCTATTGCTTGAGCTACCACTACCTTACTCTAGCTAATTATATATAAAATGTTAATATCAAATTTGGTACCTCAACTTTGCTTGAAAATTCAATTATGTACTTGAACTTTAGAAAGTTCAATTTCAGTAGTTAAATGAACTTTTCGTGCTCATTTTCGGTACCTTTGTTAACAGTGTTAACTCCCTTTACTAACATGGACGTATGAACCAGTCACGTCGTAACACGTGTCATTTGACATGGTTTATTATCAATTTTTTTATCTTATTTCCATTTTTGACATGGAACTTCTATTATTTTCAATTTATTTTTCCAATATAATATAATATATTTTATTTTATTATAATTAATATTATTTCATTTCCTATTATTTATGTTTTTTTCCATTATAATATATTTTATTTTATAATATTTAATATTTTAACAAACATTAAAAAACCGAGGGCTTACTTTTTGAGAACCATCATTAGCCCATACCCATAACCCTATTATTTCTTCTTACTTTAATTACTTGCCTGCATTTACATAGTTTATACTCATTAGACCAATAAAAGATTAGCCATGTGGGACTATCATTACGGAAGCTTTCTTCATGAGGCGGGGAATCAATGTTATATCTAATGAAACACGATTAGGAAAAGGCATCCTTAAGCTCTCACGTCTCTCTTTGTCTCTTTCTCTCTTCCTCTCTCCCTCTAGCTCCTTAGGCTCTCTCTCTCTCTCTCTCTCTCTTTATGCCCCTCGATGGCTCTCTCTCTCTAGGACTTCAACCACCCATCACAACCATCATCTAAAAACCCCTAAAATCACCTTGAAACCATCATATCCATAACCCCATACTCTAACTCCAACCATTGATAACAAAACATGCCACCATCTCTAAACACCAACACCAAGCTACAACAGCGAATTCAATCTTCCCCATAACCACTGCATCCCTAGAAGCTCCAAAAATCTAAAACCAAAGCATCATCATCAACCACCAAAACCAAATCACATTAAAACAAACCAAAACCAAAACAAAATCAAACACACACATGCACTCGTGCCAACACTATAAATTATGATCAAGGTTCGGCTTTTGGTTTTCGAAACTCAGTTCGAGTTCTTTCTGCTGTCATAGCAATGACTTTGTAGGCAAATAGAGATGATGGTTTTCGGTTTGGTTTATCGTCGGCGTTTATTGGTTTTAAGGTTTTCAAGGTAGTGGGTTTGACACTTGATAGTCTCAGTGGTAGTGGGTTTCGATTCTAGTATTAGCTTAGTGACCTAGTAGAGTTTGTGTGTGTGTGTGTGTGTTGGTTGTGGTTTTGTGTTTGAGTGATGGCGCTTTTCATTTTGGGTTGAGGTGGGTTAGTATTTATAGTTTGTGTTTCATATGGTGTTAATTGGAAATGGTGGTAGAGGTTGTGTAAGTGTGTGTGCAGAGTTTCTATGATTGGAGTTTGGGTTTGTCGTTAGTCATGTGAGGTGGAGATGGTAGTTAGCGGTTAGGATTTATTGATGGTTGGTATAGGTTCAGCTGTTGATGGATGTAGTGGTTTTGATGTTGAATTGGATTAGGTCGTTGTTTGCGTCGTGTTGGTTAAGCTCAAAATCAAGCTTCAATGGTTGTTGGGCACTCCTATTATTCACAAAGTTATCCTGCATTGCTAAAAGTTTTTGTAATCTGTCTTCTTTATAAGAAACAATTTGACTGAATTTAACTAAAACTGGTAATATTAAAGCTAATTTGTGGGCTGGCATGTTATATAATGGGCTTGGGTAAGAATGCTAGTGGATCTTAGGCTTTGTTCGAAGAAGTCACTAGGCTCAAAAGAATTTAAAATTGTTTTAAAAAATAGAATAATATTAATTACAACAAAATAACATAAATTATAACAAAAATATACCTCGAAAAGTTTGCTGAAGTACTGAAACTGAACTTTTGAAAGTTCAGGTAATTAATTAAATTTTTGGGCAAAGTTAATGTACCAAATTTGACATAACCCAATAAAAAACCTAAAACTCCTAAGTAACCTTTGTATCTGAAACACAAGACTATACAAATATACTATATGCAATGGATATGTCGATCAAGAAACAACAATTACATATAAATACTCTTATATTTTCAAATAAATCATAACTCTTACAAATACTTTGCTCTTATACCACAAAGACAATATATTTTGAATTTGAATATTTCAAAACCTTGTACACACACACACATATAGTGCTGAATATGAGGATTCTAAAATCTCATATGGATAGGAAGATTCCAATATCTCATATAGATATAAAGTTAAATTTGAAGATTTCAAGACTTCAGATAATATGATTTTAAAGAGCTTAAAAAGGTTGTGTTTTATTGTGCAGTAACATGAATAACTATCCCTAACAAAAATGGAATGAATGCATAGTTATGAATTAGTTTGAAACCTAGTGTTCTCCTACAACGTGCATGATTTTTGTAGTATCTTAACCAATGGGGGTATATTCTCCTTCATAAGCTTACTATTGGTCTCATGTTCTTGAGAAATAGAGTTAGATGTGATAGCAACCCTTTTCCTTGAACATGTTACTACAAAGTTGTCGACTCTTTCTAACCTCTCAATAGATTGCCTAAATGTAGATGTTGAGGTTCTAGCTAATGCTATCACATACAAAGCTATGTAAGTCTTGCGTTGCATATGATTTGAGAGAAATGGTTAGAAGAAGAAACAAATGGTATCAGTGGTTCAAATACACTTGTAATAAGTGAGGAAGTCATTAAGCATCAACCATACTATTCTTGATGAACTCATTCTTTGTTTGGGATGTGTTTTCTTTTTGAGAGAAGCGGTTTCAAATCCTTTCATATTTCTCTAATCTGTAGAACTTCTAAAGTATTAAATGAGGAGGTATGATGAATGATTATAAACTCTTGGGCTTAATAGCATCCACTAGATGAGACTAAACATAGTCATTTTAAGGATATCTAAAAAAAATTGCTATGGGCTCAAGATTATTAACCTACCCTATAGATTGGTATGGACTTACTAGGAGGTTGAGAATAAATCAATTTGTCCACGATTTTACTTCAAGCCTATAAAGCTAATTTTTCCTAGGTCACCTCTATTACAAACCAAAATATTTAAATTTTATCATGCAACCTAAAGAATCATTTCGTAAAAAATAGTGACTTAATATTAAGGTTAGCCCGGTACAAACTTAGCTATCTACAATCACTCTGTCTACCCTCTAATGGCCAACATGGAAGCTCTCCCTTTAATAACCCTACCATGTTTCTACAGAGTTTGATCCTCATCTCAATTTTTGGACATTCCACACCATAAAACAAACACAAACTCTCTTTAAACCAATAAAGATCGCTCAAACTTAATCGTGGATCGAAGACTGGATTCCTATATACCACCATCATCATCACCACTAACACCACGCCAAAAACACCTCTAACAGCACCGATATTCTAAGAACTTGTTCAATTCCACCTTCGAGTTGTCACAGTATCGAACACATTCCCCCTTCTAGTTAACCTTAAATCCCATTTAAAAGCAACCCACATCACAGTTAGTTGACATTTTTCTTCTTTGATTTGTTTTTTCATTTCTTTGATATTGTTTATATTTAATTCTTTAATAGATAATTAATTAATAATTATTTTCAAAATACTAAATAACTATGGTCCTTGAAAATAGTATTGTTTTAATTGGGTTTCTTCAATAGAGAAGGGAAGAATTAAAAAAAAAAAAAAAGAAATTCTTCCTTTAGATTTTAGGGCTAGAGTTGTCGTTCACACCTTCTATGATTTTGACTTTTTACATGATGAAATTGATTTTCTTTTCTTTTTTTTCTGTCGGGTGGGAATTATGTGGGTGGTTGGGTAGGGGTGGGTGGCGATGCTCTAGGTTCTTTCAATAATTTCATGAAAATAAGGTTTTGTTCAATAAAAATGAAAAAAAAAAATCATTTGAAGGTAAAGGAAATTTTTCCAGCAATATCTTCAAATTTTGAGTTTTAGGTAAAAATTAGCCCAAAAAAAAGTGTCCTAAAAATTCATTAGATAGTTAAAACTATCATTATTACCTAAATAGTGATTTTTAATGGGATGGATAAGGCTTATTGATGGGGAAAAAAACCATTAGATATAACTTCTATGAAAATAAGCTTTGTTAAAAAAAATAATAACATGGATAATAAATAGAAGAAGAAGAAGAAAGCAAGTGTTATAGTAGAGTGAATCCTATTGCAATCATCATGTGCATGCAACATGCATCATCCTACTTTTATGAACTTAACTTTTTGGACATGCTACTTAGTGTGAAGAGTCAAGCTTAAGTCATTAGCGGGCTTTTTAATGCCCATAGTTTATACTTAGTCCTCTACACAAAATATTGTGTAAATGACAATATGGCCATTTTTCAATAAAGCGCTAAGAAGAAAAATAAAAAAATTGAAGAAAATCATAAAAATTGAGAATTTAAAGATGTTAGGACATTTCCTTAATAGTTCTAATGATAGCAAAAAGGAACTAAAGATATTTAATTTATTTAATCAAGTGTTCCTATTAAATATGCGTATCAGAAAGTTTGCTAGAATGTTTTTCAGAGGCTTTATAGGAACATATGCTAGAACCTATGCAAGAAGCTTTGAAATTAAAATAACATACAATTTTATGTTGAACAAGGGTCAAAGTACTTAATGAAGACCTAACTCCATGTTATTAGATATATTTGGACAATGCATCTAAGGCATTCCACTAAAGAAGGACTAAATCCATGGGGGTAATTTATTGTATTGGGTCAAAATTTGAATTTTATGAAGCTAAGTAACTTTATTATTTTTTATGTTGTTTGAAGAATATTTATAGACATGAAAAAAATGATATTATTCAATCAAAGACACAAAAAAAAAAATGAAGATAAAGCTTATCAAGACTATTGATAAAATATAGATAAAGAGTTGATTAGCGAATTACTTCTAGATTTTGCAACCTCTTTGGATAATAAAAGATAACGAGATTTTCTCAAATATTTTAAAAGTTTTCAATTTTCAAATTCTTAATGAAGCAACTATAGCAAATAATCAAAGATCAAATCGAGTTATTTCCTTCAAAGCAACAAGATAAGCTCAAGATACTACAATCAAATTTTGTAGAGTATCATCAACCATTAAACGCTCAAATTATCATCTTGATGCACCAGTAAATCCCTTTGCTTGATAACTTCAACACTGGGTGCTGGCCTAACTTTAGTATCCTTCTGTTTAGCCACTTGGACACTGATGCCTTAGATATTTCTCATTTCCATTGGCTTGAAGGCTGCAATATGTTGAGATTGGTTTTTTTTTTTTTTTAATTTCTCTCATGACCAACCTCTTATTGGCTCTGGTTAAGATGATACCTGTAAAAGAAAGGACAAGACATTCAAAATTGGTGGAACGGGAAATATAAAAATATGTGAAGACAATGATAATTATGTTTTCTTGAGTTTCTACTAGCTTTTATATATAGGCTACGACAAAGTAATTACGTAACTGAAAAAGTGGCAATTACATAACTAAAAAAAAAAAAAAGGAAAAACATTATTGTGGTAGTTATGTAACTAAAAAAATATAATCGTGATAGTTACTTAACTAAAAAAACATAATTTTGGTAGCTATGTACCTTAAAAAAAAAAAGGCGTAGGGGGAGGAGGAGAGGGGGGAAGGGGGGCATTTCCTTGAATTCATTATTCATTATGAATGAATAATGAATATTGAAAGACTTATCTACTATTAATATGGTCGAGGGGATTTACTTGGATTCAACGGTCGGATTTGCTAGAAAGATTTGAAGTTTTGGAAGAGAAAAAAAGTTGAAAATATAGCATTGAATTTGGGTGTAAATGGGTTTAAATGAAGTTGAAAAGAGATGACAATATTTATTGCTTCAAGGAATGATGAGATGAGAAGATCAAATGTAGTTAAATATCTATTAATGATATTTGGTAACTGATGGCAAGCCAAAAAGGATTTGAAATAGTGGGAAAGAAAATTTAGAAAGTGATATGCAATTAATACGAAATAAATATGGAAGCATGACAATTTCGAAATTTAATTTTTCAATGCATGAGGTTACTTGGCCTATTTGGATGGAACTTAAGAATCGAAGGGTAATTTGTAAGAGCATATCACATAGCTACATTTTTGGAGGGAATTTTTTTGGCTACATTCATGGGGACAAGAGCACTCAGAGGAGCACACCATTTAGATATACTAAGGCGACATGCACAATTAGAGCAATGCTACAAATTTGTGCACCACAATATAATTATATGCAATAAGCATAGTTGCAGCATCAGCACTTGACTTTTACTTGATGACTCAACTCAAGCCAATGAAGTCTTCAACCTTTGAAGGCACTTGGTAGCATCATGCACCGAGTATTGGTTAAAATATGCATTAATACAGCAAATGCCCAAATACTTGGACTTCGTCCCAAGAATTTTGGTCAGGAGCAAAATGTAAGTAGGCTTATAATTTTATATATTATAATTTAATTATTGGGCTCAACTTATGGGCTAGGTGACAGGGCCCAACAAGCCTGGTTCGATCTTTAGGATGGCTTGGGGAGATTTGGCTTGGTGGGCTCGGAATAAGGATCATTGGACCAATTCGCCGCATCCAACCTTTCTCAGGCAGGCTCACACGCAAGAGTGACTGTTGGCCTTGGCTCATGAGGAGCTCATTCAGGATAAACATGAATTGAGCTTACTTCATCTCATCCGTCAATCACTAAGGTGATTTAACGGTTGTCATCCATGCAAAATGCCTATAAATACTCAGTCATTCCTTCTCATTTGCAACTTTCACAGAGAGAAGAAAAACAACATTCTATAAATGTTTCTTTATTCAGAAAGATCAATCAAGGCAACTCAAGAAAATTTCCATCTCAAATGCTCAAGAACTGTAAGATTGATATGCGAGGTCTACTCAAGCTCTCTTACCTGTCACTTATGCATTCAAGACCTTAAGATTGTCTATTCCTCCTCCCTTGTCATTCTCCTTAAGTCATCTTGTCAGCAAGTGTCATCTCCTCAGCAGCATTCTAAAATTATGTGCTAGGAGCGAGACCCACGTGACAGATGCGTGATCGCTAACAATAGGAACCCTCATCTGCAAAGCCAAAGTGCAAATTCAAGACATACTTGCATGCAGTGATCATTAGAGGCTTTGTCAGAGGCTCAATCAAAACCAACCTACGTGCATTGAATATTTTTTCTATGTGCTTAAATCTAAGAGCTTCAATTGTAACTCACTTCAAAGAATTCTATACTTTGTTTGAGAGTTAGATTGAGTGTCTGGTTGAGAGGATTACATCTTGGTATCTTGTAGTTCTATGATTAACCTAGGTATGAGGCTTATGAGACAAAGCAAGATAGCATTGGTTTTTGTAATCTCTCGCTTTGATTGGATTAGTGGAATGATCGGTATGAAAAACCAGATCCCCGGTAGTGAAGCTGGAAGAGAGGACTAACTCATGGGGAGGAACCTCTATAAATCTCAAGCTTTATTTACTTTTTGCACTTTAATTTTATTGTTGTTTCATTTGTATTGCATTTACATATTAATTGTGCACACTAAGTTAAAAAAATTTGCAAAAAGTTTTCAATAACAAATAATTCACCATTCCCCTCTTGTTTGTTAACTGGGACCTACATTTGGTATCAGAGTGGGAGTTCTTTGACTTTAAGAGTTTAATCAATATGGATAATAACATGGTCACTATCATCGAACCGCATTCCATTCTTTGATAGTATTAATTTTCCTTATTGGAAATACATGATGAAAATGTATATTGAAGCCATGGACATTACTTCATGGGAGATCATTTAGTATAGTAATCGAGAAATTATGCTTGGAGATAGTTCAATACTCATAAAGGATGAAAAGAAAAGGGCTAAATTGAACAATAGTGCTAAGGACAATATCTTAATGAGCATTTCCCAATCTATCTTTGCAATGGTGTCATCATGCTCAACTGCTAAAGAAATATGAGATAAGCTATGTGAGACCTGTGTAGGTGTACTATGATCAAAGACACTAGAAGAGGAGCTTTAATGCAGGACTCTGAGCCACTCAATTCAAAATTGGTGAAAGTATCTATGATTGCTGTAATTGTTTTACATTAATTATTAATGAACTTGCTTTGCTTGGAAAGAAATTTGATGATAGTGAGTTAGTAAGAGAGATCTTGAGAATATTGCCTAGTTGATAGGATTCCAAGACTAATGCAATTGAATAGGCTCATGACGTAGAAAAATTGACTCTAAGTTAAATAAGGGAGAGGTTACAAGCATATAAGTCAAAACTAAAGCATCAAAGTAATCAAGAAGAGAGTAAGAAGTCCATTGCATTCAAAGTTATTGAAAATGGTCCAGAGTCTAACAAAGATTCTGAGAGTGATAATGAATGTGAAGATGTCGACCTACTTGTGAGAAGATTTACAAAGATGAAAGGAAAAGTTAAACATTTTAACTGAAGCAAATGTTTTTCTAATGACCATCTCAAGTATGATGGAGGAAAGATGTTTCAAGAAAAAGATGACATAAAAGGAAAGAAATGGGAAATTGTGTGCTATGAATGCAAGAAAGCATGACATATTCAAGTATGAATGTCCTGCATTGCTAAAAAAGATGGAAAAGTGCAAAAAAAAAAAAAAAAAACAAAAACAAAAAGTTCACATGGAAATATGGAGTGATCTAGATGAATCAGATGATGAAGAAGCAAATATGTGCTTCATGGCTCTATTTGAGTTATCTTCTGAATATGAAAATGATATGCCTAATAGCTTTAGAAAATAAGTTAAACAAATTTTAAAAGCTTTATCTAAGGCTAATGAAAAAATAAAATCTTTGAGAAATGAGAGGTGTATGTCAAACAAATCAGTGCTGTGCTTGATGAAAATGATATGCTTAAATATGATATTGAAGTTTTGCGTATGGATAATCAAAGTTTGCGTGAAGGACAAGATATGCTAACAAAGGAAAATAATACTTTATGAAAAGAAATTAAGGAACTAAAAGTGAGAATAGATGAAGTTTCAAAAGATTTAAGTATCATGTTTAGTAAGTTTTCTGAAAGTGATGAGAAGTTACAAAACTGATATGATCTCAAAGGATAAGTAATTAAAGACAAGGATTGGGCTATAACAAAGCTGAATCCTCTAATCAACCAAAGAAAACATTTTATGAAAGGAAAGGAAAGGAACTACTCACTAAGGATGATATTGACACAAGTAACAATAAAGAAGAAAAGAATAAAAATAATAAAGTGCATGCCAATAATAAACCTGCTGTATAAAATGGAAAGCCTGCCTGAAGATATCTTAGACAGAATTACAGAGGATACTACATAACAATTATAGAGGATATTACAGTAGGTATGAAGAGGATATGCTAGAACATATCATTATTCGTACCAATAAAGAATGGTAAGACCATATCAATATCAAAGAAGATCATATCAATAACAAAGAAGACCGGCATGACCTAACTCTTATGCATGCTTCTTTAGTAATAAATGTGCACATATTGAAAAGTATTGTTATTATAAAAACAGAGCTTAGTTAACAACTAGCTAAAGACCAAAATAATATGAGCTTGAATTATAAAGGACCCAAACTAGTCTAATTTCCTAAAATGGTTTGATCATCTTTTTATGGATGCGGGAACATAGAGCAAGACTAAAAAGACTTTGGTACTTAGACAATGGGTGCTCAAGACATTGCTAGGAGATGCTTCATTGTTCATGACAATTGAATGGAAGATGGAGACTATGTAAAGTTTAGTGATAATAGCAAAGGAAAAATAATAGTATAGGTTTTTCTTCATCAACAATTGAAAATGTTTTTTTGGTAAGAGGTCTTAAACATAATCTTTTAAGAATAAGCTAGTTATGTGGTAAAGGATACAAGATGATTTTTGGTAAGGATAATGTTGAAGCTTATGATGAGAATGGTGAAAAACTAGTTGAAGTTTTTCGTGAGAAAAATGTTTACATAATTGAACCTAAAAAAATTGATGTTGAAAGATGTTTTTTTATCTATGTATGATAATTCTTTTATATGGCATAAGAAACTTGGTCATGTTAATTTTTCTCAACTTGAAAAGCTTTCAAAATTAAAATTGGTCAATAGATTACCTAAAATTTTGTTAAGATGATGTTAAACATGTTTAAAAAATAAAATGGTTTCGATTTCTCACAAATAGAAAAATATAATTTCTACAAAAAGGCCTTTAGAATTGTTGCATCTTGATTTGTTTGGTCCTACACACATGATAAGCTTAGCAGGTAATAAGTATGGTCTTGTGATTATTGATGATTTTTTTATATTTACACGGATGTTGTTCTTGAAACATAAACATGATGCTTTTAATACTTTTGAAAAGCTTTCTAAGCATGTAGAAAAGGAAAAATGACAATCCATAGTAATCTTAAGAGTAGATCACAGTAAAGAATTTGAAAGCATAAGTTTTGTGAATTTTTTTGAGCCAAAAGAAATTAATCATAATTTCTCTGTACTGTATACACCACAATAAAATGGTATTGTTGAAAGAAAAAATAGAATTTTACAAGAAATGACTCAAAGTTTATTAAATGAAAGTGGTGTGGTAGAACATTTTTGGGATGAAGCTATATTTACTTCATGTTATATTATTAACCGTGTTTATGTGAGACTTTTGACATAGAAAACAACTTATGAGATCTATAAAGGAAGGAAGCAAAAAATCTCATATTTTCAAGTGTTCGACAGTAAGTGTTATATCAAGAAAATAGATCTTTACCTTAGTAAATTCAATGAACGAGCTAATGAAGGAATATTTCTTGGTTAATCCTTGAATAATAAGGTTTTTTGTGTTTTTCAAAATTATCTAGACTAGTAGAAGAATCAATAAATGTTAAATTTGTGGAAAATATGAAACATGATGATTTTGATGATGATATACCAAAAGATAAACACAAGGATGATAGTTTCGGCTCTCAATAAGAATTACAAGATACGATTGAAATACCCTTAGTACCTAAAGCGGAAAGTTCACAAGAATCTATTGTAGAAGGTCAATTATTACCTTTATCAGAAGATTTACAAGAAGGTACATTAAAACCTTCATAGGTCAATATCCAATCTTCTAAATCTTGGAGATTTAAATCATATCATCTACTTGAACAAGTTTTAAGCAATAATAAATCTGGAATAATGACAAGATCAAATCTAGGTAATATTGAAGACCATTTTTCTTTGTTATCTGAAGTTGAACCTAATTATGTGAATGCGGCTTTGTTAGATAACATTTGGATTAATGCCATCTAAGAAGAGCTTGCTCAATCTAAAAGGAATCAAGTATTGACGTTGGTTCCCAAATCAAAAGATAAGTCCATAATTGGTACTAAATGGGTATTCAAGAACAAGCTTGATGAAAATGGTACGATTGTTAGAAACAAAGGAAGATCTGTGGCTAAAGGTTTCTGACAAGAAGAATGTATAGACTTCGATGAACTTATGCTCCAGTTGCAAGTTTAGAAGCTATCAGACTCCTATTAGACTATGCTCATTATAAAGATTTTAAACTATTTCAAATGGACGTTAAAAGTGCATTTTTAAATGGCTTTATACAAGAGGAAGTATATGTGTAACAACCTTGGTTTTGAAGACCCTTTTAAAGAAGATCATATTTTCAAACTTAAAAATGCTCGTTATGGTTTAAAATAAGCTCTCAGAGCTTGATTTGAAAGATTGAGTAAATTTATAATTAAAAATAAATTTTCAAGAGGAAACGTTGATACAATCTTGTTTATTAAACATATAGATGATGATATTCTTATAGTATAAATATATGTTGATGATATCATATTTGACTCTACTAATGAAAAACATTGCAAGAATTTTTCTAAGATTATGTAGGTTGAGTTTGATATGTCCCTCATGGTGAGTTAACTTTCTTTCTTGGAATTCAAATCAAACAAACTCTAAGTGGAATCTTTGTGCATCAAGAGAAATATTCAAAGCAGATGTTAAACAAATTTGGATTTGAAAATTCCAAAAGAGTTGCTACTCCAATGTTTACATCATTAAAAATAGATTTGGATAATAATAGGAAAAAGGTCGGTGAAAAATTATATAAAAGTTTAATTCGATCCTTATTGTATTTAATTGCTTCTAGACCTGATATTTTGTTTGTTGTTTGTGTTCATGCAATATTTCACATAAAACCAACTGAGACACTTAACAGCTGGAAAAAGAATTTTCAACTATGTATCTTGCACTACTAAACTTGGAATTTGCTACCTAAATCTAAATATTGGTTTAATTGGATATTTTGATGATGATTATGTTGGTTGCAAGATAAACAGAAAAAGTACCTCTAGTACATGTCAATTTTTAGGGGACAAATTAGTTTCGTGGTCTTCTAAGAAACAAAATTTTATAGCCTTATCAACAGTTGAAGTGAGTATGTTTCAATTAGTAATTGTTGTGCTCAAACTTTATAAATTAAACGACAATTGCCTGATTATGATTTTGAATGCAAAAATATTCCTATAAATATGATAACACAAGTGCTATTAATCTTATAAAAAGTCAAATTCATCACTCAAGATCAAACATATTGAATTTAGACATCACTTTATAAGAGATCATATTAATAATGGAAATGTTTCTTTGGAATATATTAAACGTGAAGATCATTTGGCAATTATATTCATCAAACCCCTAGATAAAATAAAATTCGAGTATACTAAGAATGAATAGGAGTATGTAATGCTTTTATAATTAAAATTTAATAAAATAAAGTTACTTTTTTATTTCCTTTTATGATTGGATTAACTAAGCCATGCCACCCTTTTAAACAAAATCTTCTTTATTGCCTCGAACTTTTTCAAAATCAAACTTCAACTGTTCTCTTCAAACACAAATACCTCTCCAGTTTTTTAACAACCAATTTGAAACTATGGTACCAAGAAACTTCACCAAAGTTTCAATTGCTTTCTCTTGTACTAAGTCCTCTAAGACTCCCATAGAGATCATTGATGAACTAGAACCATCAACTAAGATCACTTCACACCCTAACCAAACAAAAACCGCAGGCAAAGTTCACGAAGGATCATCTTTAGAGCATGAAAGAAATGTTGAACAAGATGAATTAAGTGATTATGGATTAGAGGATGTTACAGTTAAAAAAGATGATATGGGAATGAGAGGTAAATAAGCTCTAAAGGTTGAGCCAGAACGTTAGCCAGGGAAAAAGGGAATGTTTTTGCCTAAGGAGGATTATAAAAGAATTCTAGTAAAGAGGATTAATGAGAGTACCTTTCATCATATGTGAATTGATGTGATGAGGAAAGTTTATGATTTGTTAGATTGTACTATTTTTATGGATTCTAGGCATATGGATGATGATATTCTAGTTTGGATGAAAAACCATGAGTGAGAGAAGTTTTATGTCTAGTGAAGGTGGTAGAAAAAAAGAAAAGTCAAACAAAAGAAAGGATAAGGAAATCCAGAGGAAGGGAGCGAGGACGAAACATAGACATGATCTTAAAAGAAGTAAAGGAATTGAAATAAGAGAAAGTGTCAAGGTTGAGATAGATTTTGAGGATGAGTTTTGAGGTTGGTGTACATGTTGGATCACACAATTTTGAGGCATCCTCAAGCCATGATTTAAGTAAAAAATTCTCAAACTTGGAAGATTTTGTCAAGAAAAGTTTGTTAGAATGAAAGATGTTGATTCAAAAAGGGGATGTGGAAGAGAATGATGCAGCTGGGGTACGTGGGCTTTGGGCGACTTTGATCCAAAGTCGACGATGCTCACGTAAAGTAAATATGGCTATTTCGAAGACTTTTAATGTGGCCGACTTATATTCTTTCCATTTCGATGACGAGCCGCTATATCCAAAAGAGAACTCGAGGTCGAGTTCTCCATCGGTGGGAGAGAATGATGCAAACGGTATCACGATGGACTTCATGAAAAAAAAAAATGGACGCGAGGAAGGATGCGAGGAAGATGCGGAGTTCACATGGATGAAGACCGGTCAAAGGACATTTATAGCGAGGAAGGATGCGAGGAAGATGCGGAGTTCACATGGACAAAGACCGGTCAAAGGACATTTATTATTTTGTCTTTTAGGATTCTTCTTTGGGGTTTCCTTTGTAATGCTAAATAGTCTTTAGGGCTTTTGTAAAAGGGAAGACTTTGAATATGATTGAATTCTGAAACTCTATTTTGAGAGAAATTCTCTAAAATTGCAATTGTCTTGACAATTGTGTGATTAAGTTCACGTTTGAAATTGATCGTTGCTATCGGTTTCTCTTTTAAACGCTTTCACGCTGCGTCAGATTGGTATCAGAGCAAGGTGAGTTCCTGTAAGATGTCTTCTGACAACGACGTTGACGGCGGTCGTATTCATGACGGTGTTCATGGTGCAGGAGTCCAAGGGGCCGGTCAGATGGTTCCAAGGGCAGGTGTTGATGCCATGGATCAAAGGAGGAGGCGAGTAGAGCGACTCGTCGAAACTTTGGTCGATCGGCTAGATACCATGGAGGTTGTTAACAATAGGGGTAGGATTGATGATGGAAGAAGACCTAAGGCGAGACACGGATATAATAATCCAATCAATCAACCCATCCGTGCCGATCAAAGAGCACAAATCTTTGATGATGATTCAGAGGAGGAGGCTTGGTATGAAGAACGACAGCCGCGAAGGCAAAGCAGTAATGTTAGAAATGGTTATCGACAGAATTACTACGGCTACGATCAAGGCGACGGTGGAGATTTCCGTTTAAAGGTAGATATTCCCTCTTTTAATGGTAATTTAAATATTGAGGAATTTTTAGATTGGTTGACTGAGGTAGATAGATTCTTTGATTTTATGGAGATTCCTGAGGAGCGTAGAGTGAGGTTGGTGGCTTGTAGGTTGAAAGGGAAAGCCTCTGTATGGTGGGAGAGGTTACAAAATAGGAGATACCGTGAGGGTAGACAACCGGTAAGAACCTGGTATAAGATGAAACAATTACTACAACGTGATTTCTTGCCTCCAGATTATGAGCAAATCTTATTCCAACAGTATCAACAATGTCGCCAAGGAAATAGATCTGTTCATGAATACACAACAGAATTCATGAGGTTGGTTGAGAGGATTGAAGTGAGCGAAGGCCAACAGGTTGTGCGGTATGTAGCTGGGTTGAAGTTGCAGATTTGGGACAAAATTGGGGAAACGGTTTTGAGGAGTATGTGTGAGGCTAAGAATATGGCATTGAGGGCTGAACTTATGCTAAATGATGAGAACACCAGATTCGATGGTGGTAGGCGTAAGAATGGAGTTGATAGGGTTGAGCGTAGTGGAGCGAGTAAGGCTATTGATAATAAAGAAAAAAGTGTTGTTGAGAAGTCGAGAAGTAGTGGTGAGAAGAAGAGTGAAAAGGCTATGGAAAAAGAACCTATGGAATACAAAGAAGGCCAGAAGCAATCCAACCCATATACCAAACCCAATCCTTGTAATCAACCCAAATATAGGTTTGATGAATGCCCTAATGAGAAGAGTGCAAATATAATAGAAAGGGTTGAAAGAGTGAGCAAATATGTGGTTGAGAAAAGTAATGTCATTTTGGAGACACAAGGAGAGGTTAATGATGATAAAGATGATAAAATCGTTGACCAAGAGTCTCAAGTTCTTGTTCATGAACAAGTTCCTATTAACATTGCTGAGATAGAAAAGTACCTTCTATGGTAATTCATGACAATGATATGGAGTCGAAATTAGAGGTTATAGAAAATACTGTTAAAGAAGAACATGTGGAAGCGATTGAATCTGTGCGTTTGAAAGTTGCAAATAAACAACTGGAGGAGCAGGAACCAAAGTATGAAGTTGAGATTACATTTTCAAACTTGCCTAAAGAGATTGGTGTTTTTGAGTTTATGAAGCCTCAACAGGTTCATTCTATGCATGAGTTAAATGTTCAACATTGGGTTTGTGAGAATTTACTTGATAGGGCTCATGATGATTGGTATGACTTTTTTAGAG
Organism: Combretum micranthum; assembly: GCA_024138025.1. NCBI lineage: Eukaryota > Viridiplantae > Streptophyta > Magnoliopsida > Myrtales > Combretaceae > Combretum > Combretum micranthum. The sequence goes on along the minus strand of JAMXBD010000099.1, from coordinate 1,332,934 downwards.
AGCTTTCGATTGTCAGTATGGATCATAGTGCTAATGAGTTTAGAACATTTAGAGTTGATGTTGAAAATCTCTGGGAACTACTTTTCCAAAGGGGATTTGAGGAGATGGTTGCAATTCATGAGTGTCGCATGGATGGATGTTTATACTTAACTCTTGTTGAGTTTTGTAGGATGACTAAAGACATGCATGAGAAGTGTATCCCATTTGCACCGAAGTGTACTTTCAAGTTGAAATGTCAATCAAGTGTGATGAATAAAGTGGCTAATGCTTTGGATAGGCGAGCCAATCTTCTTATGAATCCAAGTGTGGAGGAGATGCAACATCATATATTTCCTTTCTATCCAGAAGATGTTCTTTTGTATCCAGATGAGAACTCGGGGACGAGTTCTTTGCAGGAGGGAGAGAATGATGCAGCTGGGGTACGTGGGCTTTGGGCGACTTTGATCCAAAGTCGACGATGCTCACGTAAAGTAAATATATGGCTATTTCGAAGACTTTTAATGTGGCCGACTTATATTCTTTCCATCTCGATGACGAGCCGCTATATCCAAAAGAGAACTCGAGGTCGAGTTCTCCATCGGTGGGAGAGAATGATGCAAACGGTATCGCGATGGACTTCATGAAAAAAAAATGGACGGGAAGGATGCGAGGAAGATGCGGAGTTCACATGGATGAAGACCGGTCAAAGGACATTTATTATGAGGAAGGATGCGAGGAAGATGCGGAGTTCACATGGATGAAGACCGGTCAAAGGACATTTATTATTTTCCGTGTTTTTACATTTATTACTTTCCGCGTTTTCACGTTTATTACTTTCCGTATTTTCACATCCATTCCTTAAGATTATAAATATGTGCTCTAGGGCTATGGATGTACTCATGACTTATTTTCTATTCAATATACATTTCTTTGAGAGGTTTTCTCTGAATTACAATTGTGCGCAATTGTGTTTTATCCTTAAGATCGTTCCGGTGTGAGTGGTCTTGTTTATTTACGCTATCATGCTGCGTCAGAGAACTCTGGTGGTCAATTGCGACCATCACCACAAAGGTCACCTATTGTGGAACAAACCCCAATTGAGAATTTGATTACTCCAAAAATTGCTAAAACAGAAGTCCTAGAGCATGAAGAACCTGGGATTGGGAAAATGTTCAATGAGGAGGTTACCTCTATGCTAAACCTTGTTTTTGATGTGAACTCCTCACCTAAACATGTTGGACAAGAGGAACGATTTGAGCAGGAACTTGTTCCCGGCTCTAAGCAAGGACATGTTGATGATCTTATGCCAGAGTTTGTGCAAAGACCTGTTCTAGAACCTATCCTAAACATTGCTTTTGCTCCAATTCTAGAAACTTCTCAAGTACCTAAATTTGAACCATTTGGAAATCCCACCTTTCCAAAGGCATGGTCGAATTAAGAATACTATTAGAAAGGAGGTCAACAAACCTAGAAGAAGTGGAAGGCTTGCATAATTTCTTCTTATGAACTTTTATGTTTTCATGCTATTTGAAAGACTTTTATGATATTTTATGTTTTCGTATTATCTTTTGACTTTTTGGATGACAATAATGCTTAATTTTGCGAAGACTTGTCTAATTTTGATGATTATTACGTAATAATGTGAATGAATGCTACAATATGATGATTGCTTAACTGATTTTGTTGTTTAATATTTTCAATGTGCTTTGTATAGTAAGTATCTTATTAAGGGGGAGTGTTAGTCCTGAAAAGATAACCAAGAGGAAGAGGAGGAGGAGGAGGAGGAGGAGGAGGAGGAGGAGGGGGGGGGGGGGGGGGGGGGGGGGGGGGGGGGGTGGGGGTGAATTGGTTATAAAATTTACTTTTCAAAATTTTGAATAAATTTCACACCACTTGGTTATTCAACTAAAATGGCTTTAAAACTTTCTTAAGATAATAATCTTAACAAATAAAAGCTTTAAGCAAAAATTCGGATCAAAAGTGAATCAAGACTTTCACACTTAGAAACCTTCTGCTTAACTCTCTGAGTAAGAAAAATATAAATGATTTACTCTTGATTAACCTTCTGAGCATATCACACATATACAACATCAATAATAAATCATGAAATTAAAGAGAGATAAGGAGTAGAGAGTGCAAAGCGATATATAGAGGTTCTGCCTCGAGCATCAATCCTCTCTTCCAGCTCCAAGCCAGGGTCCCGGTATTCCTCACCAGTTGTGTTCTACTATCCAATCAAATCAATGAAGTTACAAGAAGTATTTGCCAAACTTTTGGCTACAATTCACTTAGCTTGATTCTCACAAACAATCAATCAACTAAGCCTACTTGTAACTCTCAACTCACATTAAATGTGTAACAACAAATCAGAGGAATAAAGAATTATGTTTCCTCAAATGTATTCGCTCAAGGAATAGTAACAATAGAATATGACAGTAAATTTGCTCAAATTCAAAGAAATTCGTGGCTCTTTGTTTTCTCCTCTTTTTCATGTGATTGTGCTTACTTTTTTCTGTCTTGGGTAAGTATACTTATCCTTGTATCTTCCAACGGCTAGGAAATCAATTGGATAAACTTTGCTCCTTATTTTATGCGTAATATTAGCTTTTCTCTTTCTTCAAAATCTGCAAATTTTGAATAACTTGAGATCTTGTTGTTGTAATCTTGAAATTCTTGCTCTAATGGATAAGTTTAAATCTGCAACAACTTGTATAATTATCTTGAACTTGAAATTCGAATTTGAAATCACCGTTGTTGACTTGTTCCTTCGTCTGGTACTGTTCATGCAACAAAAATATCGTATTTTGCATAAATTTCGACTTCTTTATATGGATAAATGATCATCAGACAAGTTCCTTGCATATTTGGATCATGTTTTCCATATTTCCAACTAAAACTTGAATAAACTATTGAAAATTGATCCTTATAAGTCACGTTCTTTTTCCTTGATGTTAAAACAGAATTTTCTCAAAAAATGAACTTTAATCCGATGAAATTCGAATCCCCATGGATATTGAACAACTTTGTAAAACACATTGAGTATATTACCCAAATATACTCAATCTTTGGAGCTGGGTCTTCAACATATTAAATCTAAAAAGAAAATTCGAATCTGGAGCTGAAACTCGTCATTTTTTTTTGTTGCAGTTCACCTTCTGATGTAACTTCTGATGAACCTTCTGAAGAACCTTCTGATAGTTTAAAAAGCCAGCGGAGAACCTTCTGATTAACCTTCTGACAGCTCATTTGTTCTTGAAATCTTCTCCAAACACTTTCTAAAGTATTCTTTGCATGGAGTCTCTTTTGAAATCATTCTCTTAAGTTATTGTAAACCACTTTGATTATATTAAACCTTGCACACTTAATAAATATGTTAGTAATTATTTACTCCTTTTTGTTATCATCAAAATCATCATTTGAGATAAACCAACAGGGAGAAAATGTCTTATATCAATGATAACAAGAAGGGGAAGATGGATATGATGATAAAGGATATTTTTAGAAATGTTTTGACATATGTTTAAAGCAATTTTTTAAAAAAGAAAGGTGTTTTTTTATCATCATAAAGGGGAAGAATGTTAGGATATTTCATTTGTAGTTTTGATGATAACAAAAAAGAATCAAATATATGTAATCTATTTTATCAAGTGTGCAAATTAAATATGTGTATCAGAAGGTTTACCAAAATGCTTTTTAGAAGCTTTACAAGAACATAGGTTAGAACCTATGTAAGAAGCTTTGAACTTAAAATAATTGACTTTTTTCATCTGATCAAAGTACTTGATGAAGACCCAGCTCCAAATTATTAGATGTATTAGGATAATACATCTAATGCATTCTACTCAAGAAAGAGTAAATCCATGGGGATAATTTATTCTATTGGGTTAAAATTTAAATTTTATGAAGCCAAGGAACTTTATTATTATTTATGTTTTTCGAAGAATATCTACAGACATGAAGAAATAATATTATTTAATCAAAGACATGGATTGAAGATAAAGCTTATCAAGACTATAAATAAAATATGGATAAGGAGTTGATTAGCGGATTACTTCCAGATTTTGTGGACTTCTTTGGATAACAAAAGATAATGAGCTTTTCCCAGATATTTTAGAACTTTTTAAAATTTCAAATTATTAATGAAGCAACGATAGTAAATTATCAAAGGATAGATAGATTTATGTCCTTAAAGCAATAAGATAAGCTCAAGATAACTACAACCGAATTTTGTAGGATGTCATCAAGTTTCAAACATTCAAATTTCATTTAGATAAGTTTTGATACTTCAAAGATATTTCTCAAGGGAGTTGTTATATTCTTAGAGAATATAAAAAGAAGCCAAAGGTCAAATTCAAGATATACTTGCACATAGAAATGGATTTGGAAAAAAAAATTAAGAATTTTGTAATTGCATACAGTGATCATTAGAGACTTTGTCAAAGGCTCCATCAGAACCTATCTACATACATTTACTATTTTTTTTTTTTTTACATGCTCAAATATGAGAGTTTCATAATTGCATATATTGTAGTCCTGTTATTAGCCTAGGTATGAGGCTTGTAAGATAAAGCTAGATAATATTGATGTTTGTAATCTTTCAATTTGATTGGATTAATGGAACAACTTGAGACAACCAGACTGACCTTAATTCAAATATGAGGCAATGCCAAATCTTCCGGCTATGTATAATGCCATAAGTATTACATACACACGCCTTCTTGAATGATATGTTTATCTTGAATATTTGCTAACAAATATTAAACTTCAGAAATCATATAATTACATTTTGAAAACAACTGAATTTATAACGGGAAAAGAATTTTATAAAAATATTTATAGCTTCCACTCATACAAGTTGAAGAACTTTCACTTAAACAAAGGTTAAAAAGCTTATTACAAAACGTATGGGCTTCAACAGACCCTTAAGGAGAAACCACATACTTAAAAGATATAAATACTATTCTTTAAACAAAACAAAATAAAAACAAAAACAAATAATCCATCAGCCCTACTTCACTTCACTTCTCCTCTTAAACCTCGAGGATCATCCATAACCAAGCCAACACCATAATCACCCAAATCATCTTCTCCAAATCAATATCATCATCATCGATACCCAAATCATCACCATCATTGCAAAACAACACCTGGAAAGACGATGACAACAACAATAATAATAAGTCGAAGCCTAGTACAATAGTAACACAACCATACACAAGATGTCACACATGCTTAACTAATGCAATGCAACAATAATAGGTTATTATCTTTGAATTGAAGTAAAACGAATAACACTGGAGCACTTATACTCCGAATAAAAGCCTTGGGGAATCTAGGGGTCCTAGGTAACAGCAACTACTTAAATGATTGATATAAATAACATATATACTTATATCTCCTATATGATATAACCGAAAACAAGAAAATAGCCTCATATAGGGTTCACAACCATTACATAGCTTTACTTATCTCAGTCTATAACATCATTTAGTTCGTTTGGTTCCATAAACATAAATTAAACCATGTTACTTTACCCCAAACTTAAGCAAATGTTACATCAATACAATTTTCCCCATCAATTATCCGCTGAGCCACTTATAAATCACTATTGTATCATGATACTTATCATTGCATCAATATATAGAGGTAACCTAAGGGCCTAGCTATTGTGCTCGACTCCAGACAAGGTTATCGCTTCCCGGACTAGATTAAACAACACAAGCACAAGAAACACTCAATTATTAAGTCATCATTAGGAATGCCTATCCTAACGAACAACAAGCACGTTACTGCATACCTTTCATATTTGAAATCCAAATAGAGACAAATGGCATATCATAATCCATTTCAGAAGATAAATCAACCATCCATATATCTGTTCAAGAATTAAACTCATATAAGCAATTAAATTAATTATCCATTTACTTCAAACTTTTATTTAAAGTCTATTTGATTAGACACAAAGTAGGAACTCTACCATGACTGCGAAAATTGCCACATCAAGATACGGATAATTCTTCATTGTTTGTCAAATTATTTCTTTTCTCTTTGTTGATAATTATTTATTATAAAACCATCATCATATCATTTATATTCGCAAACATTCATACCAAAAGCAAACAAATTTTGAAATAATGTATTCCTCATGTTGTTTATGGTCCATCCTAACTCATTAATCTAAGCCAATTTTTAGCTATTAAGCATATTGTAACTTAATCTTAGCTAAACTGATTAGAATTAATCATTTAATTCAATTACTAATTCAAGTTGATTAGACTTAATCAATTTAATTCATTTTAGATCAATGAAGTCTATTTAGTCTAGTTGAACTTAGGGTTATTAACTAACAAGTATACATCACTAAACACATAACATGAAAAGAACTTTAACAAGAACTCTCTCTTACATCATGGAAACATGCTATAAACCTCTCAACTAAAGTGGTTCTAACAACTAACACACAGGTTGGGGTCAAGGGTCCTATCGTTGCACAAAGCTAAGCTCAATCCTAAGCAAACAAGGGATTGAAGGCAACTTAGGAAGGGTCGCAAGGTAATTGTCTTTGAGAAAACCATGTTGCGACTCAATAAACAGGGAGTCGTGTGTTGTTAAATACGTTCACAGCATCTTGCAGGGTACGTTGAAAGCTTGATTGTAGGCTGTGATGGGTACTATGCTTTAACACTTAAACTTATTTTTTACTGCAATAAGTTTCAGTGTCTATGGCGATCTTTGTCGAGGGCTCGACTTTAGGTTGCCATTGCTATTGTGCATCCTAAAATTGGTTTTATATTGGGCACATCAACTCTTAGTATTTATTATGAGCATGACAAGGGCTCAACTTTTAGGCCACTACATATTTTGTGTACAAAACTTAAGCCTCGACACTTACACAAGACTTCCCAATAATCCAACTCAAGGGCAAAACTAGGCTAGGACACCAGCAACAAATAGAACAACCTAAAATAGATCTTAGCATCAAAACACGCATAAAAACAACCTAAAACACAACAACATCAATAACATACTAATCTAGCAGGAACTCTATCCTCAAAACCCTAACTTAGATCTAACATAAGAGCTTATAAGTTAAATCTACCGTTATATTACATGTTATGTTATTCTTTATTTAGATGAGAAAAGATAGTTTTTGTTTATAAACACATAGAAAATATTTTTCATTTTAAGCCTAAACAAAATCGAAAAAGGCTTTTATCTGTTTTTAACATTTCTTAGCAAAAAAATTTTGTTTTTCATTTTTTTAAAACATGATATCTATTAAAAATAAATTTTCACACATGAATGATCAAATGTGCACATGCACTGGTGTATTTTATAAAGATACATTTTTGAAATCTTTGAAAATAAGGCAAACGAAGATACTTTCTATAACTTCTTAAAAACAAGGTAAAACGAAGTTACTTGTTGCGCTTTTCAAGAATACTTCATTTCTTCCTTTTCAAAACATGGTTGCAACTTGTTGACACGATCTTGGAGTTTTTCAAACTAAGAATGGGAATGTTTGGAAGAAAGATTTTTGTGCAGATAAAAGGGATTATTTTAGAAAGATAAACTTCGAAAATATCATATTGGTTTTCTAAAAACAAAAGCAACATATAGTTTGTGTAGACTTTCAAATCTTTGATTATTTTTCTTTTCTGTGAAAGAAAATAAGTATCGTTTAACTAGGAATTGTCATATCAACATTTAACAAAAGAAACTTTATTTAAGAGAAAAGATAATATGTCTATGCTTTAAAACTTATTGTGACAGTTTGCAATAAATTTCTAGTACTTTTGGAAAATGTTTAGTTATAAAATATGAAAAACCACAACCTTTTTAATGTATGCAAAACAACACCTTATATTACTAGTAAATATTAATTAATCAACTATCAAAACATTTATTATTTTTTAAGATGTAAAATTAGATTTAGATTTTAATTCTTTTTAAATCTTTTAGCTTACGCTATGGCCAAAACCTAGGGATTACGCCCCATAATTCATTTGATTTATTTAATCTATCTAAACTTAATTTCTAACTTAGATGGTGGTTTGAGTTATTTCACGACTAGTGAGGAAGGTCGGGTCTGTAGTAGTAGAGTTGGAAGAGAGGACAAACTCATAAGGAGGAACTCTATAAATCTCAGGTTTTATTTACTTTTTGCACTTTAATTTTATTATTGTTTCATTTGCATTGCATTTACATCTTAATTGTGCATACTAAGTTAAAAAGTTTGCAAAAAGTTTTCAATAACAAACAATTCACCCCTCCCCTTTTGTTTGTTAACTAAGACCTTCAAAAGATAAAAAGGGGAGAAAAACATGTAAGTATTTTTGAAAATTAATTGGGATTACTTAATCCCTCTCCTTTTTCAAGCATCTCAATGCAGAGTGGCAATCAAAATATAAAATATATATTCTTTTTTTTTGTAAATAATTAAATATAATTTTATTAGTGAAATAAATTAAGGAATTAACTGATCCCCTCTTTTAGGAAAAATTACTGGTAGCTTTTTTTCCCCTTAAATATAAACTTTGCATTTGACAACCTATCTGAAAAGCTATGGAAATAGAAAGAAAGGGAAAGAAATTAAAGAAAGAGCAATTTTTACCTTTGATTGGATTTGAAAAGTGGAAATGAAAAGAAATATTTCTATTTTCTTCATTTGCTACGTATAAATGAAATGAATATAGAAGAAACAAAATAAGATACGAGCTAAATTACCTCTCAATCTATTTAAACTTTCAACTAATAATAAAATGATTCTAACTATTGAGAATATTGGGACAATCACAAGGCTCTATTCTACACATAGCAAGAACCAATCCTTTTTTCTTTTACAAATAAAAATGTAGCCAACAACAATATATGGTCAATGTTCCATGCATCAAGTAGATGGACTTGACCCGTTCTTTAAAAAAAATCAACATTAACCATTCAATTTTAAGTTGATGGACAAAACAGATAATATCAAACTTGGTGAAATTAGTTCAACTTTAATGTAAGACATTGACTGAGCAAACATCATAATAACTAGACATGTGATTACTAGGGTTGTGCACCACCAAAAAATAAAAAAAAAAATCTGATCGAACCATGAACCGAACTGGATCGAATTGCACCACACTAAAAAATTTCGATTCTTTTTTTAAAAGGTTTGGTTTATGTCACGCCCCAAGAGGTACCCTAAACGTAATAGTCTACCACTCAATATTAAAGCTTAAGTATGACAACCTTAGCCACTCCCAAAAGCTTTGATATTAAGTGTAAGGCGTGCTTTCACAAATTTAGAGGACCGTACATGGAATTATAAGCTTAAGAAGATATAATAATATATTAAGAAAAGTGGATTCATAATATTCATTTACTTATAACAATGATCTTACAAACTTAGGGACATTTCCTTTATTCACAAATCTATTATGAGAATATTGTACATCTTATCCAACACTGAACTTCATCTAGAATTTCCTTATCCAAAAAGAAAATACCTTACTACAGGGTCCTCCTGACCTCAACCATAGGTAAGGGAACTGCAAAAGATATCTATAGGGATATAAGCTAACAGGCTTAGTGAGAACTATTTCCATAAATAACTTCTTGTAACAAGAAATCAAACAAGTTGTTTAAGCAAACAAATGAGATGCAACATATACGTGGGCAAACAAGGCATATAGCTTTCCAGGAACTATATGTTGAATGGATTTGCACCCTTCATTCGGGGTTTGGTGATACGTAACCTCAAAACAAGTAGTTTTAGTTAAAAAGATTTATGCTTTTGACCAATATCGCCAAGAATATGAAGTCTACTTGAATTGAGCCTTGCTTTTGGATCTTCCGCCAAGCATTTCCTTAACGCTGCTAAGTAATCGCTTTACGATACTCCGCCAAGTATTGCTTTCAACCTGAGCTTACTATCCTTCTCACCGAAGGATAATAACCCAATGCAATATGACTCACTTAATGGTATGCATGAATCCATTTATTTATAATATCATAACATTATTATTATCATATTTAAGGCGATCAAAGAATCTCATACAAATCAAGTGTTATACTAAAACAAACATTTAAAACAATTCCGGCCTCGACATTCTTAAGATTCTTTCAAAGAATTATTTTTACATACATATCCATTTGTCTTTTCCTAACTCTAATGCAACTAAATTACAAGCACAACAAGCATAGCATTTTAAGAAAATAAACTTACGATGCTATGTCGACTATTCTTCTACACGGATAAGCGGTTCACACACTCTACTCAATCGAAATAGTCTTAAGGATATAGGTATTCTTCCTTGGAATCACCTACCCAAAGAAAATACCCACAATGAGTATTTTTTGATGATTTTCTTGAATTTTGACAAAACAATGTCATGAGAACGTTAAAGTTTGTATAAAGGAGAGTTCCATTTAAAATGGCCATAACTTGGTCATTTTAACTTGGAATCGCGCATATAATATGCCGATTTCTTCCTACTTGAAAAGATCTATTCATTTATAAAACTATTTTTGTCAAACTAAAACATTTAGGCCCCGAAACAATGGCTATAAAATTCACACGAATTTTCTAACTCAAAAACAATTTTGGTTCAATCATTCAAATTTTGTTCGATAAATACTTAGTTATCTATATAGTTGAAAAATCCTCTTTTTACTTACATAGCTCATATTTATTTCATGCTCAAGTGCTTGTTGTCCATTTATGTTTCTTTGAGTAAAACAATGACAATTTGGTGTTTTAGAAATCTATAGTTTATAAGAAATTCCTTTAAATGAATATTTTTTTTTTCAAAGAATCACTTCTTATTTGACTCAATTACTTTTCCTAGATGACCTTTTTCAAAAAGTAATTTTCTTCTTTCCTAAATTCTCTACATTGGTGTTATTTTTTCTATTTATTTTCTATACAATTTTTCTTTTCTATTTGTTTGAAAAGATGTTAGGTATTAAGTCCAAAGGGAGAGCCCAACCCAAAAGACTAGTCTTTTAGGTGGGAGAACCCTTTAGGCTTAAATACCATTCTACAATTTCTCGTAGAACCGATGTGGGATCGAACATTGCCCACCCCTTAAGAAGCCGATGCCCTCGCGGCCTACTGTAGGTGGTTCACTTTGAATGACTTTCACTCTAGGTATCTGCACTCTAGCTCTTTTTTTTTTTTTTTTCTAGGTGGCCCTTTCCTAGGTAGCCCTTTTTCAAGTCGCTCCTTCCTAGGTCGCCCCTTCCGTTAGCGTCAATCTCTCAACGAGAGCACCAAATGTTAGGTATTAAGTCCAAAGGGAGAGCCAACCCAAAAGACTAGTCTTTTAGGTGGGAGGACCCTTTAGGCTTAAATACCATTCTACAATTTCTCGTAGAATCGATGTGGGATCGTAACAAAAGATCTTTATTTGAAAATTTCTCATCCTTTCCTCATATTATGTTTTTCATAGAAATCATTTTTGTACCAAAAATAATTTTCTTTTGAAAAACAAAGTGGGATAATAAAGGATTAAAAAGCTTTTCCTAACAAAAGTAGATTCTAAAATTGTAATGAGTTCTTTTAGTAACTTGAAAAGAAATGACTTTATTTTTTGTTAAATCATAGATTTTATACTTCACATAAACTTATTTCTTAGGTGATAAATCTTCCTTTGTCAATTATTTTTTTAGAACTTGAAATTTTGGACAACAATATAAATGAACATGATTTATGAGAAATAATAGCAAGCAAAAATAACATAAATAATAAAATCAAGTATTGGGAGTCTTAGCTTCTTCAAGGCTCCCGAGACTAAGAAATAGACTAGTCCTGAAATAAAAATAAAATAAATAATGAAAAATTTGTTTTGACTTGATGAGGATAAGTCTAAGACTAGAGACTAGTCTTAAAATAACAAGGAATAAATAAATTGCAATGGAATAAATAAATAAATTGCATTGCATGAAAATAAATAAATTGCAAGTGAGCTTATATGCTCTAAAGAATATGTATATATATATAGATACATAATAATACTTAGATATAATAACAATAATATGAACAAAATAATAACATAAACATAAATAGATTTTCATAAACAAGAACAATACATGAACATAGTGTAGCTTCCATAATACTTAGTCTTTGGAAACTCACACCATGGTCATGTAAAGTTAAATGACATAAGGAGAAGAATATAATAGGAAAAGTTTACCTAAAGAAGACTTTGGTAGTGTTATATGGTTATGGGTTTTGTTGTAGGTAGAAAGCGGTTTGAGATTATTTTGAGAAAGTTTTGAGAAGATATTTGGAGAGAGTTTTGAGAGGAGAATTTGAGAGAGTTTTTGTAGAGAATTTGTGGTAGTAATTGTTGTGAAAGAAGTGAAAGAGGAGGGGGGTATTTATAGGAAAATGTGGAATGATTTTTGAGTGATTTAAATAAAAAAAAAATAAAACAAAATTGATGGAGAGGGAGAGGGGGTGTGCGCCGGCTATGAGAGAGGGGAGAGAGAGAGTGTTTTATTTTTGTATTTTTGTTGATTTAATGAAGTAATAAGTAAGGTAGATGTGAAATAAAGTTATGGAAAAGGTAAAAAGTAAATGTTATAGGTTAGGGTGTTTGTAAGAGTAGGGTAAGAAAAAGTAGAGATAAAAGAATAGCGTTGAATAGTAGTGAATAGTGTAATATAAAAAAGTAAATGACTAATAAAGTATTAGTAGTAAGAAAATACGTGTATAATTGTGATATTTGTTATTTTTACTTGCCGAAAAATTATAAAACTGAAATTTTTGAAAACCTTATATTTTTATGAGTCTAAAGGTATATTCGGAATATTTTTACTATCTTGAGCTCCGGAACATGTTTTTCAAGAACTATATTCGATTGAGTTCGAAACGAGTCGTGGTTTTACTAATATGATATTTTTAGACTTTCTTGGGTAATTACGCACCATTCTATATTCTAAACTCCTATTTACTCTTACCGAGTTACTTATTCGGGATTGCCGGACTTAAGCTATTACATCTAACTAGGTTTTGTTGACTTTAGAGTTTCGATTGACTTCCAGATTAGGGTTTTAGGCTAAACCGATTCCAAAAATTTGGGGTTTACAGTTTGAGGTTCAATTCAGTGAAGAGCAAACGGTCATGAACCAAACTATTTAATCTATTTTAAAAAATCCAAACATAGTAATTTTTTAGTTGTTTTATTAAAAAGAATAATTATTTTTAGAATTTTTTAACTTAGATTTGTATCACTCATGATAATGAAATTAGATTAAATATATTATATTTTAATTGCTATGGTGTGTATACAGATAAGACAAATTTTAAATTTTAGCATCTAGTGTTCCAACCTTTGAATATTTTTTTTCTTTGTCTTACTAATTAATCAACTTTTATTATTTAGTTGCTTATTGATTTATATAAATAATAATGTGTTAATTGGACGTATACAATGAATTAAATTTTGTGCCTCACATTGAAATAGTCTAGTATATAGTTCAAGATAAGTTAAGAAAATAACTAGTGTATGATTATGACTTTATGATGGATGAAATCTCTCCCTACTATAAGTTTTACATTTTTTTTTTGTAATAATCAATTTTAAATATTGTTTATATTTGTACTAGTGATAAGAAATATGTAATTGAAGTTTTTTCACTAGAATGTATTTTCATTTTAAGAATAAAAAAAGTTGAAATTGCAAGCCAAACCATATCGAACTTTTTTTAAGTTTGAAAAAATTATGAATCAATAGTACAATTATGTTCAAATTTAAAAGAAAAATCAAATTGTAATATATGGTACGATTAGGGGGTGAACTTGATCAAACTGTACCATGCATACCCTTAGTTAGGGGTGCGTACGGTACAGTTCGGTCTGGTTCGACACTCGAGCTGAACCTAAAATTAGTTCAGTTATTTTTACAAAATTTAACCTATCCATATGGTTCGGTTCACTAATTTTTCGAATATAAAAAAAAATGGTTCTGTATAATTTGGTATACGGTTCGAACCATTTATTGAAGGACATTTACTTTTTTTTTCCATTCTAATATAAAAAAACTATGAATTATTTTCTTACATTTCAAACCTCAACAACAAATTGATAGATTGATTTATTAATTTATTGATATCATTAACAACACATTTGTCAATTTATGGAAATCAACATTCAACTATAGTGATCCAATTTTTTTCACATTATTAGTATATGTTGTTAAAATGAGAATAACTAAATACAAAAATAAATTGGTGGTGTAGTCTTTTTTGTAAGACTCAAAACTAGTCAGGTGTCATTACAAATATATATATATATATGTGTGTGTGTGTGTGTGTGGTTGTGTGTGTGTGAGGGAAGGAGTAAGATTGGATTTCCTTCACTGATGAAAGAGATAACCAATATAATATTTCTACTTTCTAATACCCATTAAACTATAACTATTTTTTAATCATTGAAACTCTAAAAGTATTAATTATAAATATGAAAAACTAAAATTTTACCCCAAAACACAGTTAACTATAAAAATAAAAATAACATTAAGAGGATTTTTTCTAAGGTGAAACGATTCAGTTCGGTTCCATCCAAACCGAACCGCAAACTGAATATCTATTACCAAACCAAACCAAATTGTTTAAAAAGGTAACTGAAAATTCGGTTTGATTTGGTCCGATTTGGATCAGTTCTCGGTTCGGTCTTTTTTTTTTATGTTTTTCCTACCCTATCCCTAGTGACTACTGATAAAAAAATATTCAGAGAAAGTTGTGCAAATATATTCAATGCCTTGCAATTTAAAAAGGTTTTGTCCGTCATTCTAATTATAAAAAAGATAATAGATATATTATTTTTCTTATTAAATGAGTGAATATATTTAATGCCCTTACAATAAATCAATAAATGAGTAAATGTCCCATTTCAACTTAAAGTTAAAGTTCTTAGTTATCTAAATCATAATCATGCCATATTTGTGCTACAATGTTATCGCTCAAGATTTCTCCCAATCTTAGATTGTTTATATCTTTATCCTGTACTCGACCATTAAAATACTCCAAATCTGTACCTAGATTAGAAATTGAGTTTAGATAGATTAAATGAATCAAATGACTTATAGGATTTAATTAGACAAGTTGGCTTAATTTAATTAGCTAAAAATTAAGTTGGTTTTGAGATTTGAAATTCCTCAAATCCCTAAACATGTTCTAAAAATGTTTAGAGGATTCCTAAACATTCAATTTAGACTAGAAAGACTAATTCCTAAATCTCAGTAAAATTTGAGTTCATTTGCTTGAATAAAAATATCAGTTCTTAAGCCCGAACTCAAATTAAATATCTTTGTATCCAAATTAAATTCCTAAATTAAGTTTTTATTATAAGATCTTAATTTCTAACCTATTGGTTCAGAAACAATCTTTTAAATACTTCTGGAACTATATATATTGATCTGATAGTTCTAAACCTATACCCTATTTCTGTTTTAGCCAAATTTGATTTTATCCTTTCCTTTTCTTTTTATTTTCCTTTGTTGCCATTTGCTTTTTCTTTTCTCTCTTTTATGTTTTCTTTTTCTTCTTCTTCTTCTTCTTCTTCTCTTCTTTCCTCTCCAAATTCAACAAAACTCAAGATCAAAGCCAACTAGAAGATTAATCAAAGCTAGGAGATGAACTAGATGGAGGAAACCGAGCTAGAGGATGAAGTTTCAACTTATGTTCTTTTCTAAAAGCTAAGTTTTCTATTTCTATTTCTCTTTGTTTTTACTTGTTATTTACATTTCTAATTGATGAATTGATGTTGAATTGAGTTGGAAGTGTTGTTTACATTTGTATTTGTTAGTTTAATGTTTGATGGAAGTTGGAAATGGTGAAGAAGAGGATGAATAGTGAGTTGGAGTTTGTTGAATTGAATTGAAGTTTGATTGTTGTTTGAAGTTTTTGGAGGAAGATTGAAGTGTTAGAAGTTGTTATTATAGTTTATTTAATGTTAGAATTGATATAGGAAGCTTAGGAAATAATTTGAAGAAGTTTTGATAAAAGGAAAGTGTGAAAAACATGTTTTCGCAAACCTGTTCTGTCTTCAACGCCGGCTCCTAGAGCTTCTACGCGGCCGGCTTTGAGCCGGTGTTGAAGGGAACAGAATGCCTTACGCTGCCGGCTTTGAGCCTTACGCCGCCGGCTTTGAGCCTTACGCCGCCGGCTTTGAAGTGTCTGTATTCGTTTTACTCAGTGCCCTGTTTCATAGCCTCTTCGTATTTTGGCCATAACTTTTTCATACGATCTCCGATTGAGGTGATTCAAGTTGCTATAAAAATATTAAAAAGATATCTACAACTTTCATGTTTTGAGTTTTTACAAATTCGAAACGTATTGATACTTAAATTTTGATTCTTTCCGGATGTTATGTTTTTCTAAACAAAATAAAAACTTGTTTTTGATTTCTAAATGTTATTGTTAAGTGTAAATGGATCTTTCTGAGTTAAAATGAGATAGATAAGTGATGTTTGATGTGTTATGTTGATAGATTGATTTAATTAAGCATGATTTAGATAGATTTATAGATTTAACAAATAATTGAATTTCTAGAAGTATTAAACTAAAAGTAGTTATGTTATATATATATAATTTCCATTGCTTGATTTATGATGTTGTGATGACTTAGTGAAACTAAATGATCTTGGTAAGTATATAAATGATGAGTTGTGTATTTTTATGAATTTTATTTGAATTTCCTTCATGCTAAGTATAAGATTTGTTTATTATTTGTTCTTATGATTAGTTATTGAACTAAAATGAACTTAGTTAACAAACTTAAGTTCAACTTGACTAAATGAACTTGAATGAGTTAAAATAAATTAGATTGAGTTAGTTTAATTACTTTAGCTTAGTAATTAGATTAAATGATTAATTCTAATGAGTTTGACTTAATGAACTCAATTAAACTAAAATGAACTAGATTTCTTAAGCTTAATCCACTTGGCTTGGATTTTGAATTAAATGGCTAAGGTTAATCAATTTGACTTGGTAAATGACTTAAATGACTAATTCTAATTAATTTGACTAAGGTTAAGCTAAAATGGGTTAGTAACAAATAATTGGGTTAAATGAATGTGTTAGGGTGATCTTTGAATAACACGAGGAATATGTTGTTTCGAATGTTTAATTGTTTTGGATTTATATGTTTTTGAATATAAATGTTTTGTTGATGCTTTGTGGATAAGAAACCATAATCAAAGTGAAAAAAAATACTTTGGCAGACAAAGGAAAACCGCCCATACTTTGGCGAGGCGATTTATCGCAGCCATAGTGGGGTTCCATATTAGTGTCTGCTCAAATAGGACCTTAATAAAATTTGGTATAGATGACATAGTAATTGATTAGATTGAGCTAGTTTAATTGATTGGTTTTTTAATTGTTTTGTAAGGAGTTGGTGGATCTTTTACAAAAGGAAATAAACTCATTTGAGTTTCTATCAAGTAGTGGACATCATCATTGGGGTTCATGTTTTTCTTACAGGCGATCTTATATAAGGTACGCAGTAACTTGCGTGTTGGATGTTAGGATAGGCATCTAAAATGAATTAAGAACTTAAACTTGACTTAATAATTGATGAGTGTTGATTATCTTTTACGCTATTGAATCTGGTTCGGAGAGCAGGACCTTGCTCAGATTGGGGGCATGGTACTTTTTCGTTATTTGATATATCATCTAGGAGATATAAGTATCCGAGTTGCTTATATCAACCCCATGAACGTCGTGATACGTTACTCAGGATCCCCTAGTATTACGGGCTACGCCGGAAGGTGGGGTTGCCTAGTCTGTATGAACAGTAGGGACCACTCAGGGAGGCGGACGTGATACTAGATCCTTGATGCCCGGAGTTTGAATACTCCCGTGTTGATTTGTTTACTTTAAAGAAAGATAATAACTTGTGATTGTAACATTTGCATTTAGTTAAGCTCGTGTGTCACTCCGTGTGTGATTGTGTTGTTGTGTACTGGGTTTCGGTTCATTCTTGTTGTTGTTATTCTTTTTACAGGTTTTATTGTTGATAAAGATGATGTTGATGAAGTTGATGATGATGAGTTCTTGTTAAAGTTGGTGATGATGCATGATGAGATGATGATATGATGATGTTGTTGCCATTGATGATGCTTGACTCGGGTTTCGGGCATTTGTGATGATTTGGAGAGAATTTGTAGATGAGTGAAGTGAGTAGGAGTGTGGATGTAGTTAGTTGTTTTATTTCTTTTTGTTTTGTATTAGTGAGAGCTGGATTTATGATTTAAATTTGTTATATTCTTTAAAGGGCATAATAGAGCCCATGTTTTGTAATTTAACTTTTGCAAAGCTTTGTTTAATCTAATAATTCTCCACTTGAGAAGAGTAGAAGTTTTGAAATGTCTTTATTTCTAAATTGTTTTATAAAATTTATTTTCGCTGCTAAATCCAGTTATTGCCAGAGTCTAACTAAATGATTTCATAATCTAAAATTGAATAGCAATGTTCAACATAAACACCTTCTTTAAAGACAACCTTACGTATAATTCGTAAGAGTTATACGTGGTTGGGGACTTGGTGTGCTTAATTTGAGAATTGAGCATGTCGGGTCTTTACAACCATGGTCTTCAACTTCCATATTTAAAAGCTCATGGTCAACTTCAGATATGAGTGCTTCATCTGGATTGTCACCTATTAGGAAATTATGTAATATATAACAAGCTAAAATGATCCCACACCGTGTGTTCCAAACCCATTATGCTTCTTTGTGGCACTCGATATGATGGGATACTATTTTTTAAGTACTCTAAATGCTTTCTCAATGGCATTGCATAGAGATGAATATCGATGATTATATAGCTCACAAGGATTCTTTGGTACAAGTATTAAATACTCTTTAAGGTGATACTGCACACCTTTATATGGATGTAAGAATTGTGGCCCAATATACAATGTTTTATATAAAGAGTTTAACTCTTCATAATGGGTGTCTTGATGAAAGACACTTTTTATTGTTTTATGAAGAGGTATGGTCCTCTTCCTACCCTTATATATATATTTACAAGAGTTGACATTAAAGAATAATTCTCACTTTTGTCTTCATTTATAAAAAATCCATCATAACAAATTAAAAGAAAGGAAGAGAAATCATTCCTTTGGTGAAATAAGGTTGGATTGGATGGATAAGATGTCTCTTAAGGAAACAAGTGATTATTTTGTTCTTCTAGATTCAAAAATAATATCATGACTATGTGAAAATCATGTAGTTCAAAGATTCCGGAATTGAATTCATGAAATATTGAATTATGAAATTATAAAATAATCTTACATGTGGTATCAGAGCTTTGGTTTAAGAATACATGATTTTCCCATAATGATAATAATGTGTTTCATTTTTCTGTAAGCATTTATGATTAATAGTTTATTGTTTGAGAAGGGCTTGAAAATTCAATGATCTAGGCATGAAACCTAATAATGCTTATAAAAAAAATTGTAAGTAATTAAAAAATAACAGTCATTAAACAATTACGGTTATTAATTGGCCAAAAATATTTCTATTTGGAATTGGTCGTATCTTTAATGCATGTGAATTCCAATTTGTCTATTGAATGGTTCCATGTTATTTTTATCTTTTGGTTCGAAGATTGCGTGCCTGGAATTCCAGAAATTAAAGATATTAGAATAAGTTCATGAATTCTAGAAAATGGAATATACATAAAACCGTTGGCACCAAAGTGCATGATTTCCAAATTGTTAGGAATGTAAAAGTACATTAATTGTTTTTTAGCTGAAAGGGTGCCAAGGTCAACGAGTTCCTAAACTTGTCATTATGTGTTTGGAAATTTAAAAAAAATACATGAACATGCTATGAAGAACGTATGATATGTTAATAATTGCCAAAACAGTTATTAGCTGTAACTGCAGATATTTGATACATTAATTATGTGTAATCCCTTGTCTCAATCGGTAGGCATGGAAATTCAAAAAAAAAATAATAATAAGAATAAGAATTTCCACCATAACATTTGGTCTGGATAAATTCAAAATAGAATATTTAAGATGATATAATTCGATATGATCAATTTTGATATTTTGGATTTCTATTATATTATGTATATAGGTATGAAATTTATATAATGGATGGTTTGTTAGTCACCAAAGTGGCCAAATCATTAAATCTATAAGTTTCATTACATTTAAGTTTTAAATTAAGTTTACCCATAAAATTTCATTTATAAATGACATAATAGATAATATTTGGGTAAATTAAAGTTTGTTATTATAAGATATTATAAATCATCCAAAGATGGTTTTGTTCTTATAATACATAATGCAAGTGTTTATGATAAGTATATTTTATTTGATTTATTTGTATATCTAAAGATAGCAAATATATCAAACTGTATGTATACTTGTTTGTTATGATTAATATTTATATATATTTTAGCATCACCAAAAGGTGGACTTTGATATATATAATTATGTTATTACATGAGTTGATTGAATGTGAATTTGTATGATTGTTTGAAGCATTAATGTACATTGTTTCTTTAATTATTGCAGTATCTATTTATGTTTCTCTGCATTCTCATACTTCATCTATTCTGATATTCAATGGATTTAAATTTCTCAGAGTAGTATGAGCAGGTCCAATTTCAATTAAGTTTTGGATCTTGACTTATCTCTTCAATTGGAGAAACCCACTGCTATTACTAATGAAAGCAGTGATAAGGAAAAACGTCTCCATAAACTTTGGGAGAGGTCGAACAGATTAAGCTTGATATTTATGAGAATGACAGTAGCAAACAACATTAAAGTTACTCTTCTCCAAACTAATAATGCTAAGGAATTCATTAAATTTATGGAAGAGCATTCTCAAATTGCTGACAAGCTCTCTATAGTACATTGATGGGTACTTTGACCAATATGAAGTTTGATGGGTCTCGTACTATGCACGAGCATGTTCTTGAAATGACAAATATAGCAAAAATTAAGACTTTAGGAATGATGTGGATGAGTTCTTTTTGGTACAGTTCATTTTGAACTCCTTGCCTCCTGAACAGTATAGGCCTTTTCAAATAATTATAACACTATAAAGGACAAGTGGAATATCAATAATTACCAGTATACTGATTCAGGAGGAACAAGATTAAAGAACCAAAAGTCTCAATCTGTTCATTTCACAAGTCATCAAGAAGTTGTATCGAGTTCAAAGAAAAGGGTTAGAAAAGACAAGAAGAAAGGTTTACACAACTTGAATGAATCTTCTAAAGATGCATAAATCCACAAAAGGGAAATCAAGTGTCATTTCTGTAGAAAGGTTGGACACTTGAAGAAAGATGCTTGAAACATAAGGCTCGGTTCAAAAAGAAAGACAACCTTGTGCTTTTGTTGTTTTGAATCAAACCTTACACAAGTTCCTTATAATACCTGGTGGATTGATTCTGCTCGACAACTCATATTTCCAATACGATGCAGGGATTCCTTATGATCCAAACTATAAAGCCAAATGAGAACTTTGTGTTCATGGGAAATGGAAACAAAGCTTTAGTTGAAGGAATCAAGACTTATCGCTTGATTTTGGAAACTGGGCATCACTTGGATTTGTTCTAAACCCTTTATGTTCCCACATTTTCTCACAATTTAGTTTCTTTGTCAAAACTTGATGTATTGTGTTTTTTTTTAAGTTTGGATTTGAATCTTTCAGTTTGTATAATGACAATAAACTGTATGGTTCAGGAATTTTATGTGATGGTCTTTACAAGTTTAAACTTGATGAATATTTTGCTGAAACCTTAATGACCTTGCATCATAATATTGAACTAAACGTAATTTGGTTAATGACATCTCTTACTTGTGGCATAAACGATTAGGTCACATATCTAAAGAAAGATTGCAAGGATTAGTAAAGAAAAATTCTTCTACTTTGGATTTTACTGACCTTAGAATGTGTGTTGATTGTATTAAAGGAAAACAAACTGACACATAAGAAAGGAGCCACAAGAAGCACTCAACTTCTTGAAATTATACATATAGATATATGCGGACCTTTTGATGCTCCATCTTTTGGTGGAGAAAAGTATTTTATCACCTTTATTGATGATTTTTCACGTTATGCTTATGTCTATCTTTTGCATGAAAAATCTCAATCCTAAACGCCTTTGAGGTGTACATTAATGAGGTTAGAGACAATTAGATAGAAAAGTGAAAATTGTAAGATCAGATCGAGGTGGTAAATATTATGGGAAGTATGATGAATCGGGACAATGTCCAGGTCCATTTGCCAAATTTCTTGAAAGGCATGGCATATGTACTTAATACACTATGCCAGGCACACCGGATAGAATGGTGTTGCAGAGAGGCAAAATCGTACATTACTAGACATGGTTAAGAGTATGTTAAGTCATTCATCTTTACCTATATCCATGTGGGTTTATGCATTAAAAACTGCAGTATATTTGTTAAACAGGGTTCCTAGTAAAACAGTTCCAAGGACTCCTTTCAAATTATGGACTGGTAGGAAACCTAGTTTACGACACATATATGTGTGGGGTTATCCTGCAGAAGTGACGATTTATAATCCATAAGAAAAGAAATTGGACTTTCAAATAGTTAGTGGATTCTTTATAGGATATCCTAAAAATTCCAAAGGATATAGGTTTTACTATCCTAATCATAGTACAATAATTGTTGAAACTGCAAATGCTAAGTTCATTGAAAATGGAGAAATTAGTGGGAGTAAAGAACGGCATGATGTATGCATTAAAGAAGTTAGGGTAGAAGTTCCTATACTTTTACGTTCGAACCCAATTGATCCTAATATTGTAGAACTTCACCAAAGTGAGGAACAACAAGTAATGGATCAAACACATCATGAAGTTATAATGATACCCCTATAGTGGAGGAACCACATGAAATAACATTAAGAAGATCTCAAAAAGAGAGAAGATCTGCTATTCCTAATGATTATGTGGTTTATCTACAAGAGTCAGAACTTGACATAGGGATTGACAATGATCCAGTTTCATTGTCACAAGCCATGGAGTATAATGATTCTATTAAGTAGGTGAATTCCATGAAAGATGAGTTGAAATCTATGGATCAAAACCAAGTTTGGGAACTCGTTGAATTGCCAAAAGGATGTAAAAGAGTTGGCTGTAAATGGGTCTTTAAGACAAAGCGAGACTCAAAAGGGAATGTTGAACGACATAAAGCCAAACTTGTAGCCAAAGGCTTCACTTAGAAGGATGGCATTGATTATAAAGAAACTTTTTCACTGGTCTCAAAGAAAGACTCACTTATGATCATTTTGGCTTTAGTTGCTCATTATGATCTAGAGTTACACCAAATGGACATTAAGACCACATTTCTTAATGGAGATTTGGAAGAAGAAGTTTACATGGACCAACCTGAAGGCTTCTCAATTAAAGGAAAGGAGCATATGGTATGTAAACTTAATAAATCAATAGATGGACTTAGCAAGCTTCTCGCCAATGGTATCTTAAGTTCAATGATACCATAACTTTTTTTGGTTTTAAAGAAAACACTATCGATCAGTGTATATACATGAAGGTTAGTAGGAGCAAGTTTGTTTTCTTGGTCTTATATGTTGATGATATCCTGATTGCTGCTAATGATTTTGGTTTATTATGTGAAACAAAAAATTTTCTTTCTAAGAGCTTTGAAATGAAAGATATGGGAAAGGCAACATATGTGATAGGAATTGAAATATTTCGTGATAGATCATAAGGATTGTTAGGCTTATCCCAAAAGGCTTTTATCAACAAAGTTCTAGAAAGATATAAAATGGACAAAATTTCAGCAGTTATAGTTCCAATTCAGAAAGGAGATAAATTTGGTAGCATGTAATGTCAAAAGGAATGATTTGAAACGAGAACAAACAACAACAATTCCTTATGCATCTGTTGTTGGGAGTTTGATGTATCTTCAAACTTGTACTAGACCTGACATCAGTTTTCAGTATTGAGATGTTGGGCAGATATCAAAATAATCCAGGACTGGATCACTGGAAAGCTGCCAAGAAAGTTTTGAGATACTTGCAAAGAACAAAAGACCACATGCTCACTTATAGAAGGTTCGATAAGTTAGAGGTGGTTGGTTATTTAGATTCGGATTATGTTGGATGTGTTGATACAAGAAAATTCACATTTGGTTACATATTCCTTTTAGCTAGAGGGGTAATCTCATGGAAAAGTGCAAAGCAATTTGTCATTGCTGCATCGACTATGAAAGTAGAATTTGTAGCTTGCTTTAAGGCCATAATTCATGGCTTATGGCTACAGAATTTTATTTTAGGGCTTCAAGTTTTTGACACTATTAGTAGGCTGTTGAAAATTTACTATGACAACTTTGTAGCAGTCTTCTTCTCAAAGAACGATAAGTATTTAAAGGGTGCAAGACACATGAGATTAAATACTTGGCCATTAAAGAAGAAGTTCAAAACAAAGAGTGTCAATCGAACATATTAGTACAAAAATGATGGTTATAGATCCGTTAACAAAAGGATTAGCGCCCAATATTTTTAGAGAGCACGTTGAAAGAATGGATTATAGGACGTCCTGATTAAGATTATTGTATTGTTTGTATAACACTCTTGGCTTAATAAAAGGTGTTTCTGAAATTTCCTATTTTCTATATTGTATACATGATTGAAATAGAATTATGTCAACAGGAGTTGTCTTTATAAAGGCATTAAAGTTAGACCTCTATTTATCTTTCCGTTAAGTTAAGGTCAAATTAGAGATTAATTATGTAGTATATGGAAGGAAGTATATTGAGATGATGACGTACAACTGCCATGACTCTAATTAATTTTTAATTTAATAATGTGATATATGGTACAATCAACATAATGAAAACTTAGAATAATGTTATCGTGCACATTATGTTTATTCTAAGTTATTAAAGAAGCATATATGAGCCAAGTGGGAGAATGTAAGAAATTGTGGCCCAATATGCAATGTTTTATATGAAGAGTTATAATCTCCATAATATGTGTTTTGATGGAAAACACCTCTTATTGTTTCATAAAGAGTATGGTCATCTTCCTGACCTTATATATATGTACAAGAGTTGACATTAAAGAATAGTTCTCACTCTTATCTTTATTTATGAAAAATCCATCATAACAAATTAAGGGAAAGGAAGAGAAATCATTCCTTCGGTGAAATAGGTTGGATTGAAGGGATAAGGTGTCTCTTAAAGAAATAAATAATTATTTTGTTCTTCTAGATTCAAAAATAATATCATGACTATACATAAAGTACGTTGATTCATCTAATTACATATGTGAAAATCATGTAGTTCAAAGAATCTGGAATTGAATTCATGAAATTCTAAATAATTTTACAGGTATTAGCCCACTTCTTATCATGTAATTGATATCAACAAGGTAATATTTTCTTATTGAAAAAAAAAAATGTTAATGAGTGAAGAACGTATATTGAAATCTACTCTTGTAGCTTATTATATTACCTTGAAATATTTTCAAATTATCTTTTCTAGAAAAAGAATCCTTAATTGTCCTACAATCTGTAGTTAAACCCTCCCGCGTAGGTAATAAATACGTAAATCTTAAGTCAAATGGACAAGCCACTAGGACATTTTTGTTGGATATTGTTTCCTATCACGAAATCTTGATATCTCATAATCGAGTACTTTCATACAAATGTGTGTTCCATCAATGGCTCAAATACAATCTTGATACATTAATAAAAAGGAGGTTCATCGAAGTAAAAAAGTTTCTACTTTAATAACAATGAAAAAAGTTGATAGTGGTTTACAAATAATGATAGAATTTTTCCATTATTCAGTATTTCTTGTGGTGCTATTGTGCTATCAAATTGCTTAGAAAATCTTCTTCAAAAGAAATAAGTGCTCTAAGCATTTTATGAAAATGCCTACTCACATTTTCACTCAAACGATAGAAGAAAATTGACATCATTCGAACCATAACATTGTGTACTAGAATATGTGGAATCTTAGCAACTTGTTCTTCAATTGATGATCATCATGTGTCTCTAAGATGTCCATTGCTTCTTATCATGTCACATAACCCATGCGTCTTATATTATGATACTTTCTACCATCTCTCAGCTGTATCAAAAGTTCCTATCAAATTAAATCCCTTTCTAATTATGAGGTGATACTATTTATTGGTCTTTCAATAATATATGGATACTCATGTGGAAAAGCCTAAACTCCAAACAAAAAAAAAAAAAAAAAAAAAAGAAAAGAAGAAGAAAGAAAGAAAGAAAGATGCAAACATTTATTTAGTACACCGAATTTCACAAATAATAGAAGAAATGAAAACTAAAAATAACAAAATTAAAAATGTGTGATAAAAGCACGAAAAGGCACAAAAGCTGTCTTTTGTTAAATAAAATTTCAAGAGATCATGGACCGTAGTTGAATAATTCTTCACATACAAATTATATAGACACCTTTGAAGCTAAACGTACAGTAGTTATCACTGGGCACCAACACTATTTCAACATTAAACAGAAGTTTTATGGTTTGTATCATGTTAGTAAATACAATCGTAGCTCAAACCTTAATTTTTTATATCAATAATTGTGAAAAGCCCACAAATGAAACAAAGTCCAGTCCGTTACAAGCAGATGGTCCAGCCCACTTATTCAAATAACAGAACACAACATTAAGAAAAACAAAAGAAAATAACATTCGTACTATTCTCGAAGGTTGTAGCCGCGGATGTCAAATCGAAATGCTATATGGAACACCCTTTCCTGTCACTCCAGATTCGGAGAAAGGTTTCAATAGCTGATATGGTGTTATCCCTGCTCCATTCCTGTTCTTCAATTTCGGGTCTGCATTCCTTTCATCTATGATGCCTTCAATCTCTTCAGCCTTTCATTGAACTCCGTGAAAGCTTCATAAATTTTGGGATCCTCTTTCCATGATGGCTCAGGATGCTTCCCAAGATATTCCTCCTCTGGTAAGTGATTTGATAACACATCCAAAATCGCCATAACCTGATACAAATCTCATCAATTCATGATGAGAAATTTGTCAAACTTATCGAATATGCAGCGGATGATAACATATTTATTTAGTTTTTCAGTAATATAGAAAACTCGTAAATGGCCCATGCCCTCCATGGGTTTTGATTTGAATGGTTTATCACAATTAGCATATTAACGATATATGTTCATGTATTATTTACACATGGTATGATTAATACAAAAATATTGATTTTATACAACTATTAGTATTTCTATATTCCTATAAAAATGCTATATAATATAGAGGGGTTACAATTCTTTAGATATATAAAATGATGTCAATATATATGTTAAGCCATGTGAAGGTTTTGTAACTCTTACCATTTTTTAACTTAAATTGCATTTCTCTTGAAAAAAACTCTCAAAATTATATATTATAATAGATTTATCTATTTTTGCATCACAAAAGGAAAAAAATATTGAGCAAGTGTTACATACTAATATGCTCTTATTTTATCTATTTTTACCAAACTTATCTACTAGTAAAAGATTATCCCAAAAAAAAAAAAAAGGGGGGAAGGGGGTAGTCAACTTATCATTTTACATGATGAATGAAATGGATAATTACAAATAAAATTTGGCATTTGGTTCACAGAAAAATAAGACCACAGTTCAAAATTTAGACCATGTAGCTACATACCTTAATGGCCTGGAATTGGGAGAAAAGTGGCCAACATGACGTCCTCGGTTTTTCTTTAAGAGCTTGAGCCCTCTTCAGTGGGGTCCTCCACCGGCATTTTGATTCGGGCAATGGTAGGTCGGTTAGGGAAGTAACCACCAAAATTATATTGACCGAAGTTGACAGCAGCATGATGACCAGAGGCCACCCATATGATGGTGGTCAGAATCTCAATGAGGTCGGCTGTGGTCTCGAGTTTCGGCCACCCTTTGGCATCCATCTTGTCATGGTGACCGACGGTCCGGATCTCTTTCCACCAGGCTTGTAGCTCGGTGTCGTCGGCCACGAGGCGTGTGTCCGGCCCGCCTGGGTAGTAGCGGTTGACATACTCGGTGACCCATTCTTTGAGAGCGTCCCAGATGAGGAGACCATCATTAGCATATGGGTAGTCTTCGATAACTAGCATAAGGCCGTGTGGTGCTGACGGGTCTTCCACTGCCAATCCCCTAAGAGACAAACAAAAATTGATTAATATATAACAAATTGTATTTGGTTTTTAGCTATAATCTCGTGAGCTCCTGAGTAAACTCCAGCTTTATGATATTTGATTTGAGTATCTTGCAATCCAATTAGATTCAAATTAAATTTAAATATTAGTTGAGTTAGAGTCTATATTGCATATTAATATTATTTTAAATAAAAGAAATAATATTTTTTTTTCTGAAAATCAAGCCTAAATGACTTTAATGGAATCGAGCCCAGATTTTTTTAGCAATGCCTCTATCCGTGGTGTAAAAACCAATGGCAATGTGAATTCATTTTTTTTTTCTTTTTAATTTTCATTGGAAGGTGTCGATAAAATTAGGTAGGTTAGAAATTTACCCATTCTTTATTCGGTATGTGGACTAATTTAAGTTGAGTTTAAACTTCAGCTTTCCATTTTAAGATCATATTATCTCAACTTTACTCGAATCGTCTACAACTTTCTCTATAACGACAAAAATTGATATAATGGTACCTACCTGCTAATTAAGTCCTTGGGCAAGGCCTGCAGATCGAATTGCCATAATTTATCATATACAACAGCACTGAGCTCCATCGAGTACTTGTTAGGGGAGAATGATGTCTCAATAATACCCTCACTATTGATAAGAAAACCACGAGCAAGGGCGTTGATTTCCATGGTATATTTGAAATGAGGGTGGAGAAGTCTATATATTGGGTGCATTGCACTCAGTTGCCTGTTCATCGCTATTATGTACGGCTCCGTGCAACAATGAGTCCTCAGCCTGGTTGAGATCCAATACACAATTTCATTATTTACCCAATCAATATAAAAAATCAACATAATTAACTTCGATGCAATTCATGCATGCATTGCATACAACCGTGAATTGCGGTTTTTTTTTTAAAAACATTTTAGTAAATTTTGATCTTCATTTTTTTTTTTTATCACTTTGTATGTCTACATTTTAATTTTTAACCCTTAATATACCTATATTTAATCACTGTCTGTCACTATTAATTAGCAAAAACATATCAATTTCAAATTGGTCTATAATAATTTATTTAATAAAATATTACTATAAAAAAATATTTAATAAAATAAAACAATAAAAAATTGACATAAAAATATAAAAACCAAAGCCTTGGGGAGCTAGCTCGGCCAGGTGCCCACCATTTGAGGGTTTTCATCCTATCTTATTTCTTTCAATAATAGCTTCCATATAGCATAATTAAATATATTTAATAAAGTTAGTATATATATTAATTATTGTAAACCAATCAAAATCTAATGCTTTTCCACGGTTCAACGGTAATAAGTAGTGGTTGAACGCACGCATATCATATAAATGGCGTCAAAAATAAAAATATAGGTACGTAACGTGATAAAAAAAATAAATAATAAATTAGAATTTGTCCTTCTTTTTAATAGGCATATCTATCTAGTAAATACTACCATAATGTATTCCTACCGTCTCTATAGTAGCTTCTGGTTTTAAGTACAGCATTGGACAAGAGGAATAGCACAATACAGCACTAGGATAACATGACAATAATATCAGGCTTTTGGACCGTGTTTGGTTTATGATTATGATTTAATAATAGTTTTATGATGCTGGTGAAGAAAACTTGTTATTAACATTGTATTGGTGGTGAAGACGGTAATGGTGATAGTGATGGTAATAGCGGTACTGGTGGTGGTAGTGGCAACATTGGCCGCAACAATGTTAGTTGTGGTGGTAGCGGTAGTGATTGTGGTGGTAATGTTGAAGTGATAAAAATAAGATAATAGTAGTCACCTTAGTTTGATATCTTTATTAAACAAAACTTTGAGTGTTTTTGAAGAAGAAGAAAATTTGCCTTGTACCATATATATTTTGTAAATTAAATATGCTACTATGACCTTTGTTCAAATGCACCCAAACGCTACCTATATGAGAAATATACCCTCTCCAAATGCATATTAACACAGATAATGATAAATATACACACCAATGGCTTATGAGCTGATGATAACTGGAATCATGGGCAAGTACATGGGTTTTAGCAAGCCTCCACAACCAGCAATCAGTGGCATTCCAGAATGGCCTGAAAACTTGCCTCCATTGTGGGGTTCCATTCGATCCTTGAGGTCTCGTTAGTTCTATAGCAATAGGCTTTAAAGTCCCCTCCGGTGTTAGGAAGAACAATGTCCTCGATCCATACAAAGTTGTGCCTTTGAGTTTTCTCACTTCGTGCACATATGGCAATAGGAGATCGTGGTAATCCAAGATGAATAATTTCTTTTGCTCTATGGCCTGCAACTTTGTAAGAAGTTATGAATTAAACTACCACTAGCTATTTAGCACATGATCAACAAATTTGGACACGATACTATACAATCATAAATGAGTTTGTATAAGAAAAACTCAACACGATTAATAAACAAATGAAACCAATTTAGACACATCTATAAACGTATCTAGATTCGGGTTTACGAACCTGGCCACTTGTTTAAGACTAAGGTTCATAATATTTTTCTAGGCTCTTAATCTAAGTTCTAGCATAACTCTAATAGAGATTTTGTGTAACTAATAATTCATTGTCTTACTTTCTATTTCTATTTTAGTTTCATGCTTCTAGTAATGATTGTTAAAGTAGAAATTTAAGGATTTCAAAAGTTTTGCCTATAATAAGGAGTTCACTTTACATCTAGTGTAAAGACCCGGCCCACTTAACCCAATTATTAAGTGTGCCAAATCTCCTGACCACGCATAATGCCCAAATATTAGGAACAATATGCAAGTATTATACGTAAGGTCGTCTTAAAAAGAGTTGTTTGCAATGGCTACTTGTTTAAAACTGATATAACATTCATATGCTTTGAATTAGAAACATTATCTTTACATAAGTAGTGGGTCATTAACTATATACAAGTCATACATAATATATTTATACATTACAACTTCCCAAGGATCATATAAACATAGAGATCTCACTTACAACCTAGCTATATTACAAATACAATTCAACTCAAAATATATTCTAAGACATAACAAATAAGCCTAAACACTTCATAGAATTTTACACCAAAAAGAATCCTAAGCATATACTAAGCTTCTTTCCTAGTCATCCATAGAGTTTTCCCAATAATTCCCATAGCCTATATCGTCATAGAGCTCGTCATCAAAGTCACCTGCAAGATAGCAGCATAAGCCAAAGGCCCAGTACACAATAATACAAACAAATACATATGCAATGCTCACTAAACTAAAAACGATGCAATAAATCACTACAACTTCATTATCCTTTAGTTAAGTGAATAGAACAACACTAGAGTATTCAAACTCCGATTCAAGCCTGGGAATTCTAAGGGTCCTGAGTAACAGTAGCTGCTTAGGGGATTGATATAGATAGACCGGATACCTATATTTCCTATATCTAACCGATAGAGAACAATAGCTTCATCTAGGGTTCACACTTCTTTATATAATCCACTTATCCCGGTCTATAATATCAATTAGTTCAACGGTCCCATATCCGTGAACTAAAACATATTATTTCCTTCCGAGCCTAAGTAGAGGATATACCGATATAGTTAACCCTATTAGCTACCCACTTAGCTAATAAAAAAAACCGCCATTGCATCATGGTGAACCATTGCATCATGGATTTGAGTCATTGCATCATGACAAAGGATTGGACTAAGTGCCTAAACTACCGTGCCATTGCATCATGACAAGGTTGTCGCTCCCCGGATCCGGATTCAACAACGTAAAGCATAACCAATTTCAATATCTTTTTATTAATCTTTGATTAAGGTCAAATTGATATATTCTATCCTAAGCAACAATCAATCAAAGTATTGGTACCTGTACTAGCTCGAGAATCAATGGAAATAACCAAAGGGGATCAATCACTGTAAAAAGAAGTAATTACAAACTCACACTTAGTTCAAGTATATATATTCTTCAAATATCAAGTATAATCATCCAAAGAATTCAAATAAATCATTACAACATCATCACATACATTTAGATCATATATTGTCATACAATACTCAACAAATACTAAATGATCATTTATCAAGCTTGGGAACTTTAACAACCAACAATATAGTTTTAAACTTTGTTGAAAAGTGTATCAGTTGAAAAGAAATAAAATTTAAGCTTGTTACTTTAAAATTTGTGAAACTTAAAACATAAAAGTTGTAGATCTCTTTTTAAGCTTTCCAATGCAACTTGAATCACCTCAAACGAGGTTGATGAAAAAGTGATGATTTAAAATACGAAATAGTATCGCGTCAGGGAAAATACGAGTCACGACCGTGACTTTCGAAACTGTCATAAAATGATTTTTGAGCGAAGAATCACGATCGTGATTTTTGAGTTTTAAAGTTTTTGACCAACCCAAGGCTAACCTAGGATGGATCACGACCGTGATTCTAATATTTGCCCAACCCGAGCCTACCAAGGCTTGAATCACGCCCATGATTCATGAAAACTTCCAAAACAGAGCTTTTCTTGCAAAATCACCCCTGATTCATGAAATTCATCCAATCTGAGCCTACCAAGGCTTGAATCACGCCCGTGATTCATGGTTTCCCTGAGTTTGCGAATTTCCTTGTTGCCAAACTTCATTTTATTAAACTTCGATACATTCTACTTCATCAAACTTAATAAAAGCTATATGCTACACATACCAAGTCTAAACAACACTATATACATTCAATAACATCAAACAACTCCAACTACTCTACAATAATCGAACTCTTCTTCATGAACTTTCACCAACTCTAGCACACTCCAAACAACTCTAAGCTTATCATATTTCAACACTTCATTCTAAATCACATGAGCCCACCCAACCTATCTACACAATCAAGTATTCTAAACCTTTCCTAACAACTCTACAACATCTCAACAAGAATTTTAACATATCAACCACTTGTATTATACCACACATAACATATTTCATGGATTAAGAGGGAAATAAAGCATCTCAAACATCAAATAAACTTACCTTAATGTATATATAAGGCTTAGGGAAGGATTTTTGGTGTGTTGAGTCCAAGAAAATCCTTCTTGAATTACGAATTTTTTTTTCTTTGTTCTGTTTTGGAGTGTTTAATGATACAATTAGACTTTGATGTTAATCTTAATATTGTGGACTTTTGAGGAGGCAGATTTAGGAAAGGCTTGGGCCTTATTTGGGCTTAGAATTGGACTTAATTTGGGCTTAAGAGGGGTTAAAAAAAATCTGCTAAGTTTAGTATCTAATTTAGGCCTAAAACAAGTTTAAATCCAACACATAAATTCATTACAATCACATTTAACACTAACATGATAATTTTCTAACATGAATAAACTATCAACCTAGATATATTTACCATAGCAATATCTAATCACATATGTTATCACTCTAATCCACTCAAACACATACACACATATAATTATCAAATTTAGCATGCATTAATATATATATATATATATATTAAAATTATGGCTATTTCATCTAGAATTACATAATCTTGAATTGTAATGATTGATTTGTTTTAGGAGTAATGTTGCATTTGGTACTTCTAAATTGTTAAATTTGGCATCCAATTAATTTTCCTTTTTGAGGTTGTTTGCACTACTTATATTAACCTCATATTGAACTATCTATCTAATTGATATTTTTGACCAATTATAGACAGTCACGTGTTCTAAGTAATTATATTTAATGAAGATATCCAGTTAGAATATATGGTTTCTTGACATTTATGAATTGTGACCAATAATTACATCTTAAGAGATATTGTTTTCACTATTTGCACATATTATAAGTATAATATTTTTATTAAAAAAATATTTATGACAGATGCTAGTACATAACTAATAAAAAAAATGCTAATTGTAGATCTTTTTAGATGACGTTAATATGGGTAATATAGCTAATTTTGAAAGGTTCAATTGAGTACGAAAACTAGTATCTCGAAGTTTAGGTAGTTATGAAGTCAATAATAAAATTCATATATCAAATGTGACATTATTTCTTTTCTATATTATGAATTCATATATTGCCTTCTCTCTTCAATAAATTGTCCAATGTAATTTCGAGATGCCTTATGTTTCTGCTAGTCGTGTTGAAAAGTGGTCTTATCTTTTTCATAATATTAACGATATTTATCATAACAAGTTTGCACAGTAGAATTTTATTTCCTCACAAATTCACAAATCTTGTAACATGTGGTATACAAAAAACTTGCCTTTACTTAATATGCAAATGGTTTTATACTATTCAATATGCCTTTTGGATCTTGATGATCTTTTAATATACATGTTAAACTTTCATGATATAGAAATACTAAAGAAAGATGAAGAGGACAGTGAATTATCTTTATACTATATTCATATTTTTTTCCCCTAATATAGACTCTTCAACAATCTTCTTAAAGAGTTAACAAAAGATGTGGTTAATTTAAATATTAATAATACCTGTTCAAGAAATTGAATGCATCAACTTAGTGGTAAATGAATATGTTTTGTCATTTGTTTATGGCATTATAATTTGTTGTATTTAAATTCAAAGTAATTTTTTATTTCAAACATTAATTTTTGTTTTGATTATTTTAATAGACATCATAACCATAATAAGATCCACTTTCTTTTTCATTTTTTTTTTTTTTAGATAAACAGGTTCAACTTGGATATGAAACATGTTTATTAAAAGGGTTGATTATATGTTTAGATTTTATACATGATTAATAAACAGATCATGTTAAAAGTACAACATGTAACACAAATTGCTAGCCTTAAATTAAATAATATGATAAAGTGGGGTTCGGTCTTTAATTCAAAGTTTTTAATGTCAAATTTCTACTTCTTGCTCTCTGTATTTACTTATAACATATCCCTAGAATGTAATATTGCTATAATTAATTAAGTAGTATTAATGTGAAGTTCGAAATTTATGAAAGTGGCAGTTAAAGGAATCGCTATAAAATTTTAAAGTAAGACAGCAAAAATATAAATAGGAATGTACTAATTATCTGGCTTAATTATAATTGATAAGATGATGTCATGTTAAAATAGGTTTATTAATG
Organism: Combretum micranthum; assembly: GCA_024138025.1. NCBI lineage: Eukaryota > Viridiplantae > Streptophyta > Magnoliopsida > Myrtales > Combretaceae > Combretum > Combretum micranthum. The sequence continues at coordinate 1,297,761 of JAMXBD010000099.1, read as the reverse complement.
AAATAATATTTCTTTTATAAATCATATTATAGAATTCTCCCACCTTAAAAAATAATTAATTAAAATTATTCTTATCGGCCTTCCTCGCTGATGTCTTTTGGAGTCTATGTGTAATGTCTGTAAATGCATTATCTGACCTATGGATGTGTACAGAGCTTTATGTCCTGAACTCTTGATTATCGGAGTATATGTTGCCGTTGACAGGATTCCCATCATTAATCTAATAATTAAAATAAATACAGTAATATGAAATATTAATTATTTTAGTAATTCGATTAGGATTGGGTATAATGTGAGTTGTTGGATGGTAACGGGACTGGTCTAGTTAAAATTAATAGCGGGACTATAAAATTTTCTTGGATTATTGACTGAAAAGAAAAAAAAAAAGAAAAACATATCTAATTCATATTCGATTTGTCAATATGTAATCGTCTCACCTCTTTAACAGTTGTTAAGCCTCCAATTTCCATTTCTACTATTTCCGTCGTAATTGCTGATTCTGCAGGACCATATTTTTCAGGCTTGAGCTTACTCTTCAAAGGCCATTCCTGCATTTTTATGGGCCATTATCTGGCAGTTTCTATAATAATTAATATGACCCAACTATATTTTGAAAAACTCCGGGAGATTTGGTAATATTTACTCGTGATAAATAAATATTAATTATAATTTAATGTATAATCCTATTCATGAATCTCGAATATTACCAATTTAAGAAACTATTATGATCTCTTTTATGTATCAAAACATAATTAATAGTTACACACTAAATGTATATATACATGGCATGTATTATTTATTCAATAAATAATTTAAAAACAATAATCTTACCCGGACCAACTGAATAGCCATTGGGTTAATTCCGGCGAGAGTCTGACGAGCAAATTCTTCATCTCTAAACCAAAAGAATCTGTCTCCTGCCGTGCCAATTGCCATTATGCAAATGCATGAGATAGAGAGTACAATGATGATTAAGTTTATTGAATACTATACCTACCATATATATAATGAGTAAATTTAGATAATATTTTAAACCGTAATAATGGTAACAAATGGATTTTAAAATAATTACTATTTACATTTTATAAATATCATGGTATATCAAATTTTACTTTTGTATATTACTTGTGGCTCATAATGTGTAATAGTAAATCCCAATATTTTTTTTTTTTCAATTAAAAGTAAAAAGATGAAATAACCATAAAATATCCAACTTATATTTCATATGTGTTATTGAATTTATACATGTTTTTGATATATATTGAATGTGATTTGTGTTCATGATGCATTATGTGTTTTATTATTGTGTTAAATATTCAAATACTCTAGAATTTATTAAATATTTAGTTCATAAAATTTAAATTGTATTAACATATAAGAATTATATTTGGAATGCATTAAAATGAGTAAATAGATCCATGCATGTAAGCCTCATGGTAGTATAATTCTTATACCTTAAAGGAGCTAAAAACAAGGTTAATTAACTAAAGACAAACTTATTAATTAGCCTTTGATAAGTCATTAATTTCCCTTAATTCCTTACGCCTCAAAAGTCAAACCTTAAGATAATATCAACTTTATTATTGCAAAATTCGTGCACAAATTTCAGACCACCAAAACAAGTCTTCAAAAGTTTAAAAACCCTATCTCTTCTTCTCCAAAGCTCCCTCATGGATCTATATAGAAAAGCCTCTCATTTTCTATATTTTCCACCATCAAAAGCTTGATTTAGGGTCATTAAACCAAGCCTTGAAGTTCTTGTGGTAAGTGTGTTCTTCAACTTTCTTTCTATGCATGAATATATAGTCTTGATGCCATATTTGTTTAAATTCATGCTCCATGATGTTTTGATGGTATATGATGTGTTTATAGGACTAGAGTGGTTAGTTTTATGTGCTTAGGATGAGTTTGAAGTGTTGGAAGTGTTGGAGAATGCATGTGGTTGGATGACCTAATATTGAAGTGTAATTGATGTTTGATGGAAGTTGGAAGAAGATGATGAATAGTGATTGGGTTGATGAAGTTTTGGAGATGTTTGGTGTTGCTTGAATAAGGTAATGAACATATAACAAGCTTTGGAAACTTGAAATGAGTTTAGAGAAATTTGGAAGTGTAAAATTAACTTGAAAAACAGAGGAGTTTAAAAGAATTTTCGCAACTTGTTACGGAGTGTACGCCGGCAAAGTACGCTGGCGGTGTTGAATCCTACGCTGCCGGTGTACGTTGGAAATTTACCGGTGTTGAAGATGCATTCGGGGACCAGAATCGTCGACCCTTAACGCTGGCAAATTTTCAATTTACGCCGCCGGCGTTGAAGTCCGGCGTTGGATTCCCTGTTTCGCAGCCTGTTTTGTAATGTGGCATAACTTTTTCATCCGACCTCCATTTGAGGTGATTCAAGTGCGTTGGAAAGATTAAAAGATCTACAACTTTAATGTTTTAAGATTTTACAAATTACAAAAGTATCAGTGCTTAAATTTTAATTCTTTCTAGCTGATACACTTTCCAACAAAGTTTAAAACTCATTGTTATTTGTTAAAAGTTGTCCAAGCTTGATAAATGATCATTTAAGTATTTTTTGAGTATTGTATGATATATATGATATCTAAATGCTATTGATGTTATAATGATTTAAGTATATTTGTAGATTTAACAAATTATTGGTTGTCTATGAGTGTTAAGCTAAAACTAGTTATATTATCTATATAATTTCTTTGCTTGTTTTAAGATCTTGTGATAACTTATTTGAATTTACTTGAATGGTTAAGTATGAGATTAGTTATATATATACTTGAACTAAGTGTGAGTTTGCAATACTTCTTTTTACAGGATTGATTCCCTTTCGGTTATTCCCATTGACTCTCAAGCTAGTACAGGTACGCAGTGACTTGCTTGTATGTTTGTTAGGGTAGGCATACTTAAATTTGATATAAATTCTAATGACTTAAATATTGCTTGAATTGCTTGTGTTTTCACCGTTGAATCCGGTCCGAGGAGCGGTAACTTATCATGATGCAATGATATGTTAGTGTAGGCGCTTAGGCCAATAGTCATGATGCAATGACTAGGCTCGGCGGATAATCGATAGGAAATGTAGTAACTGAGCAACATTTACTTATTCTTGAAAAGAAATAGTATAACTTAATTCAATGTTTATGGGAGCATGTGAATTAATTATATTATGGATTGAGTTAAGTGAAGTTGGGCAACGGCTATATAACCTATATGAGATTATTCTTTTCAGTGTAACGTTATCTAGGAGATATAGATATTCGGGCTATCTATATCAACCCCCTGAGCGTCGTGAGCGTTACTCAGGATCCCCAGAATCCCATGGCTTGTTCCGGAGTTTGAATACTCCAATGATGATTTGATCAATGATTTCTAATGAAAGATAAATAAAACATTAATGTTGCATTGCATTAGTCTAGGTATGATTGTCACTACGCTTTTGAGTGTTGTTGCTGTGTACTGGGCCTTTGGCTCACTGTTGCTATTTTCAGGTGATGATGATTGTTATGATGATATGGGCTATGGGTCGGATTGGGAGAAGTTTATGGATGAGTGGGGCAGTAGGAATCGAGTGCAAGATGGCAAGGAAGGAAAATTTTTGAACAAGTTGTGGTTTAAATTTTATTTTGTATTTTGAATAGAGGCTTGTTAGTTAAGCCTTGTTTGTATATAAAGACTTAAAGTCTATTTTTCTTGTTTTGTAAAACTTATGTAAGTTTTGTTGTGTCATGTTTGACACAAGATTGTAAATTATTTCTTTAAAAGTTCTATATGAATAGATTACTCAAGTGAGTAATCCTTTTGTAAAAAGTCTTTATATCAAGTTATAGTGGGATTAAACAAACAATTCACATAAATTGTTAGATTTAGGACAACCTTACATATAATATGAAAATATTATATGTGGTTGGGGACTTGACTTGCTAAATCTTAAGGATTGGTGGGTCGGGTCTTTACAAATGGTATCAGAGCTGTTTATGTAAATTGTTTGTTTAACATAGGAAGACTTGACCTTAGATGCGGTGAGATTAGTACGGTTTGAGTTAGGATTTGCTTGAATGGTGTGTTATGCTTGAATGTTGTTTCATTTTTTTTATTATTAACTAACTTTAAGATTAATCTAACATTGCATTAATTATCATATGTCATGTGTATATTGTATGTTGTTTAAAGATGGATAGGTCAAGGAGAATTACTAGACAGACTTCAGATAGGGAGAATATGCCACCTCCTCCTCCTCAGTCTACTGTTCCGCATCTACCTCATCTCTACTCCAGCTGCTACTTCGACTCCATCACCGCTTCGCCTCTACTACTCAAGATCCTCAACAACCACAAATGCCTCCTCCAATGCCTCCATATCCTCCTATGCCTCAAATGCCAGCAGGAGATACAAGTACTATGTTCAATTTGTTCCGGGATATGTTTGCAATGGTTCAACAGTATCAACAAATGATGTATCAACAACAACAACAATTCATGCAACAATATAATCCACAAATGTGAGGCAAGAACCTAATGTGCGAGTGGAAGACCGATATGATCAAGTGAAGCTACATGACTTTGTCAAGCTAGTACCTGAGTTTGATGGCACTATTATGGATCCACTAAAGCTGAAGGATGGATCATAGAACTTGAGAAAGCTTTTGCTGCTTGCCAAGTACCTGATGATAGGAAGGCGATTTAGCGTGTTTGTGATGAAGCAGATGCATATAATTGGTGGATGATGAACAGTGAAGGCTTTGCAAGACCGATTCCTGGAATACATTCAAAGATGCTTTCTTCTTGAAGTATATTCCATCAACTGTGAGGGAACAGATGATTTCTAAATGGCTAAGTTTGAGACAAGGAAGAAAACTGTAGAATTATGCGGAGTTTTGCAGGTTGCTAAGGTTTGCAGGAGCAAACTATAACGATGAAAGAATGAAAGTCCAAAAGTTCCAAGATGGATTGAATATGGAATTAAAGAGTGAAGTCAAGAAATTTCAACTGATGACATTATCAGAATCTGTGGTTAAGGCAAGACTGTTAGAGCAAATCAGATGATAATAAGGTTCAAAGGGACAGAAGAGCTACTTTTCTGGGCAAGAGATCAACCACATCGTATACTCCTTACCCAAGGTATGACAATGTTGATAAGGGTAAAAGACCATATATGGGAAAGAAGCCTAGTTCGGGACAATTTGTGAAGACTTCTATGTCTTCTACTCCTTTTGATAAGAGGTGTACTAGATGTTTTGGACCCCATGATTGCTCAGTGTAAATGGGTTCCTGAAGCATGTTTTGCGTGTGGGATGTAGGTCATCGAGCTTCTGATTGCAAGAATCCAAAATTGAAGCCTATATTTTGTGCTTATTGCAAACAGAGAGGACACATGTGATGAATTGTAAGGAGAAGCCTAGACATGATGGTCCTAATGTAGGAAAAGGAACACTGCTGCTAGAGTGTTTGCCTACAACAGTATGAGAAAGCTCCTCAGTGGATACATTAGCAGGTACCATAAAGATTGCAAATCATACTGCATATGCATTGATAGATACGGGTGCTACTCATGCGTGTTTAGCTGAAACTTTGTGAATGAGTGTGGTTTGTTCTGAAGTGTTGCTTGATAGAATAATGAGTATTAATACTACTCTTGGGGTGCAAACTAAGAAACCATGTGTTTGTAGAAATGTTGATGTTGTGATTTCCAATGTAACATGCCATTGATATGCTGGTTTTGCCTTTAACTGATTTTGATGCTATTTGGGAATGAATTGGTTAAATTGTATAAGCTATAGATTGTATGAAGGCGGAAGTGAGTTTTAGTTGAAAGGGAAAGTAACACATGTCTTGGAGAGAAAAAGACCACTTGTATGTATACTATGGAGTTATGGGAGAAGAGTAGTGAAGAGATTAGTGGATATGGTCAGTGGTGAAAGAGTTTGTTGATGTTTTTCCTGAAGAATTACCGGGTTACCGCCTGATAGGGAAATTGAGTTTGGAATTGATTGATACCAGGAACAACCCATATCTAAAGCTCCATAGAATGGCTCCTACAGAATTGAGAGAATTGAAAAGCCAGTTAGAAGAGTTACAGACATTGGATTTATTCGCCCGAGTATTTCTCCTTGGGGTGCTCCAGTATTATTTGTGAAAAAGAAATGGAAGCTTAAGAATGTGTATAGATTATAGAGAGCTAACAGGTGACAATTAAGAACAAGTATCCACTTCCCGAATTGATGATTTATTTGACCAGTTGAGAGATGCTGCAGTGTTCTCCAAGATAGATTTAGATCTGGATACCATCAACTCAAGATTAAACAACAAGATATCCCCAAGACGGCTTTCAGAACGATATGGACATTTTGAGTTCTTGGTTATGTCTTTTGGTTTGACAAATGCCCCTGCTGCATTTATGGATTTAATGAACAGAGTATTTAAAGATTATCTGGATTGGTTTGTCATTGTTTTTATTGATGACATACTGGTATATTCAAGAAGTGTAGAGGAGCATGAACAACACTTGAAGCTAGTTCTTCAAAGGCTAAGGGAAAGGAAGCTTTATGCCAAATTTAGCAAATGCAAGTTTGGTTGAAAGAAGTGGCATTCCTTGGTCATATCATTACAAAGGAAGGAATATCTGTGGATTCAGAAAAGATTGGAGCTATTTTGGATTGGCCACAACCTACAAATGTTACTGAGGTACGTAGTTTTCTGGGTTTAGCAGGCTACTATCGAAGATTTGTACAAGGATTTTCAAAGATTGCTTCTTCATTGACAAAGTTGACTAGAAAGCATGTGAAGTTTACTTGGAATGAAGATTGTGAGAAGAGTTTTCAAGAGTTGAAACAGAGGTTAGTATCTGCACCTGTTTTAGCACTTCCAGTTAGCGGAAGGAGTTCGTTGTGTATAGTGATGCATCTATACAAGGATTAGGATGTGTTTTGATGCAAGATAACCGAGTAATAGCTTATGCTTCAAGACAATTGAAACTCCATGAAAGGAATTATCCAGTTCATGATTTGGAGCTTGCTGCAGTGATACTAGCATTGAAGCTTTGGAGACATCACTTATTTGGTGAGAAGTGCAAAATCTTTACCGATCACAAAAGCTTGAAATATATCTTCACTCAAAGAGAATTGAATATGCGCCAAAGAAGATGGCTTGAGCTAATAAAGGACTATGATCTTGAAATTCTTTATCACCCGGGAAAAGCTAATAGTGTGGCAGATGCATTGAGTAGGAAGAAACAAATGAATATGACAACCATGATCACAAATCAAAGAGAGTTGCAAGATGATCTTCGAAGATTGAATGTTGAAGTCACCATGGAAAAAGTTGAGATTATGTTGGCAACTTTGACTCTACAACCTACTCTATTGGAACAAATTAAACAAGGACAACAAGAAGAACCAGAAAGCCAAAGTTTAAGAAGCGACATAAAAGAAGGAAAGAAGAAGGACATGAGAATTGATGATGAAGGTGTGATCAGATTCAGAGACAGAATTTATGTGCCAGTAATTTATGAATTGAGAAAACAAATTTTGAAGGAAGCTCATTCTTCTACTTATTCGATTCATCCAGGAAATACCAAGATGTACCGTGATTTGAAGCAACATTTCTGGTGGGAAGGTATGAAAAAGGATATTGCAGAGTATGTATCTAAGTGTCTGACATGTCAACAAGTGAAGATTGAACATCAGAGGCCTGGTGTGGAGAGTTACAACCTTTGAGAATTCCAGAGTGGAAATGGGATGAAATCACTATGGATTTTGTTACAGCTTTGCCCAGGACGATGGCTAGAAATGAGATGGTTTGGGTTATTATTGATAGGCTAACTAAATCAGCACATTTTATTCCTTTGAGGATCGGATATTCGCTTGAAAAGTTAGCACAAATTTACATTAGAGAGGTAGTAAAACTCCATGGAGTGCCGGTGACTATTACTTCAGATAGAGATACTAGATTTGTGAGTAGATTCTGGACAAGTTTACATGAAGCACTTGGGACTAAATTGCAGTTCAGTACAGCATTTCATCCTCAAACAGACGGGCAATCAGAACGAACAATTCAAATTCTAGAGGATATGCTTAGATCTTGTGCTTTGGATTTTGGAAGGAATTGGGATGAACACTTGTCACTAGTTGAATTTGCATATAATAACAGTTACCAATCGGCGATACAGATGGCTCCATATGAAGCGTTGTATGGAAGAAAGTGTAGGTCTCCCTTACATTGGGATGAAGTGGGAGAACGGGCTCTAATTGGTCCTGATTTGGTACAGCAGGCGATTGATAAAGTTCAATTAATTAGGCAAAGATTGAAGGTAGCTCAAGATAGATACAAAAGTTATGCCGACTTAAGAAGAAGACCTCTTGAGTTTGAGATTGGCGATCGTGTATTTCTTAAAGTGTCACCAACTAAAGGTGTATTCAGATTTGGAGTGAGAAGTAAATTGAATCCAAGATATATTGGACCCTATGAGATTTTGGAACAGATTGGATCTTCGGCTTACAGATTGGCACTACCACCGAGTTTGTCAGGCGTTCACAATGTTTTTCATGTATCTCAATTAAGAAAATGTGTCTCGGATCAAGATGCAATATTAGATACAAATCAACCCGAGATATTGCCTGACCTTACTACAGAAGAGAAACCTGTTAAAATCATAGGCAAGATAGATAAAACATTGAGAAACAAGATGATTCCCATGGTCAAGGTTCAATGGAGCAACCAATCAGAAAGAGAAGCAGTGTGGGAAGTTGAAAGTTTGATGAAGCAAAAGTACCCCGAGTTATTTGTATGATAAGGTAAATAAAGTTTCGGGGACGAAACTTCTTGAAGGAGGGAAGAATGAAATAACCATAAAATATCCAACTTATATTTCATATGTGTTATTGAATTTATACATGCTTTTGATATATATTGAATGTGATTTGTGTTCATGATGCATTATGTGTTTTATTATTGTGTTAAATATTCAAATACTCTAGAATTTATTAAATATTTAGTTCATAAAATTTAAATTGTATTAACATGTAAGAATTATATTTGGAATGCATTAAAATGAGTAAATAGATCCATGCATGTAAGCCTCATGGTAGATAATTCTTATACCTTAAAGGAGCTAAAAACAAGGTTAATTAACTAAAGACAAACTTATTAATTAGCCTTTGATAAGTCATTAATTTCCCTTAATTCCTTATGCCTCAAAAGTCAAACCTTAAGATAATATCAACTTTATTATTGCAAAATTCGTGCACAAATTTCAGACCACCAAAACAAGTCTTCAAAAGTTTCAAAACCCCATCTTCTTCTTCTCCAAAGCTCCCTCATGGATCTATATAGAAAAGCCTCTCATTTTCTATATTTTCCACCATCAAAAGCTTGATTTAGGGTCATTAAACCAAGCCTTGAAGTTCTTGTGGTAAGTGTGTTCTTCAACTTTCTTTTCTATGCATGAATATATAGTCTTGATGCCATATTTGTTTAAATTCATGCTCCATGATGTTTTGATGGTATATGATGTGTTATAGGACTAGAGTGGTTAGTTTTATGTGCTTAGGATGAGTTTTGAAGTGTTGGAAGTGTTGGAGAATGCATGTGGTTGGATGACCTAATATTGAAGTGTAATTGATGTTTGATGGAAGTTGGAAGAAGATGATGAATAGTGATTGGGGTTGATGAAGTTTTGGAGATGTTTGGTGTTGTTTGAATAAGGTAATGAACATATAACAAGCTTTGGGAAACTTGAAATGAGTTTAAGAGAAATTTGGAAGTGTAAATTAACTTGAAAAACAGAGGAGTTTAAAAGAATTTTCGCAACTTGTTAGAGTGTACCCGGCAAAGTACGCTGGCGGTGTTGAATCCTACGCTGCGGTGTACGTTGGAAATTTGCCGGTGTTGAAGATGCATTCGGGGACCAGAATCGTCGACCCTTACGCTGGCAAATTTTCAATTTACGCCGCCGGCGTTGAAGTCCGGCGTTGGATTCCCTGTTTCGCAGCCTGTTTGTAATTTGGCCATAACTTTTTCATCTGACCTCCGTTTGAGGTGATTCAAGTTGCGTTGGAAAGATTAAAAAGAGATATACAACTTTAATGTTTTAAGATTTGACAAATTACAAAAGTATCAGTGCTTAAATTTCAATTCTTTTCAGCTGATACACTTTCCAACAAAGTTTAAAACTCATTGTTATTTGTTAAAAGTTGTCCAAAGCTTGATAAATGATCATTTAAGTATTTGTTGAGTATTGTATGATAATATATGATATCTAAATGCTATGTGATGATGTTATAATGATTTAAGTATATTTGTAGATTTAACAAATTATTGGTTGTCTATGAGTGTTAAGCTAAAACTAGTTATATTATCTATATAATTTCCTTTGCTTGTTTTAAGATCTTGTGATAACTTATTTGAATTTACTTGAATGGTTAAGTATGAGATTAGTTTATATATATATACTTGAACTAAGTGTGAGTTTGCAACTACTTCTTTTTACAGGGATTGATTCTCTTTCGGTTATTCCCATTGACTCTCAAGCTAGTACAGGTACGCAGTGACTTGCTTGTATGTTTGTTAGGGTAGGCATACTTAAATTTGATATAAATTCCAAATGACTTAAATATTGCTTGATTTGCTTTGTTTTCACCGTTGAATCCGGTCCGAGGAATGGTAACTTATCATGATGCAATGATATGTTAGTGTAGGCGCTTAGGCCAATAGTCATGATGCAATGACTAGGCTCGGCAGATAATCGATAGGAAAATGTAGTAACTGAGCAACATTTACTTATTCTTGAAAAGAAATAGTATAACTTAATTCAATGTTTATGGGAGCATGTGAATTAAATTATATATGGATTGGGTTAAGTGAAGTTGGGCAACAGCTATATAACCTATATGAGATTATTCTTTTCAGTGTAACGTTATCTAGGAGATATAGATATTCGGGCTATCTATATCAACCCCCTGAGCGTCGTGAGCGTTACTCAGGATCCCCAGAATCCCATGGCTTGTTCCGGAGTTTGAATACTCCAATGATGATTTGATCAATGGTTTCTAATGAAAGATAAATAAAACATTAATGTTGCATTGCATTAGCTAGGTATGATTGTCACTTCGCTTTTGAGTGTTGTTGCTGTGTACTGGGCCTTTGGCTCACTGTTGCTACTTTTTAGGTGATGATGATTGTTATGATGATATGGGCTATGGGTCGGATTGGGAAAAATTTATGGATGAGTGGGCCGAGTAGGAATTGAGTGCAAGATGGCAAGGAAGGAAAATTTTTGAACAAGTTGTGGGTTAAATTTTGTATTTTGTATTTTGAATAGAGGTTTGTTAGTTAAGCCTTGTTTGTATATAAAGACTTAAAGTCTATTTTTCTTGTTTTGTAAAAACTTATGTAAGTTTTGTTGTGACATGTGTTTGACACAAGATTGTAAATTATTTCTTTAAAAGTTCTATATGAATAGATTACTCAAGTGAGTAATCCTTTTGTAAAAAGTCTTTATATCAAGTTATAGTGGGATCAAACAAACAATTCACATAAATTGTTAGATTTAGGACAACCTTACATATAATATGAAAATATTATATGTGGTTGGGGACTTGACTTGCTAAATCTTAAGGATTGGTGGATCGGGTCTTTACAAAAGATGTGTTATTCGACTACTGTTTGTACTTTTACGAAGTTGTACGGTTCCAGTAATTGATTTCTAAACCAATTGTTAAAACTCAAAATTTTTATTTCCATATTTTCATAAATGAATCATACAGCTTACATAAAAGTAAGCATAAAGAAATATAAGAAAATATGTTTATTTGACATCTTAAAATATGTGTAAAGCACCTTATAACATCCTTAACGTTGTAATTTTTCTTTAAAAATGATAATGATTCCCTGAAAATTATAACTTTACTGAAAATTGAAATTATAATGAAGGAGTTGTAACGGAACTCCAAATAGTGACGAAAATAATATTTAATGCAGTCAACGTAGGAGCATCTCAAAATAATTAGGCCTCAATATAATTAAATGTGTGCATTTAAAATTGTCATAAAAATTGGATTCGCACGAATTAAAGTCAACCAATTATTTTTACATATACATATATGTATATGTAAGTGTTGCGTGGGACCTCAGTATCAATGGGGCCCTAAGGCCCTACAGATCGTACTACATGTGGAAAACACTCCCTTCACGTTTCAGTCCAGCAACAACGTAAAAAGATTTTTTTATTAATTTTCTTTTTAAATGAAGATATTTTAAAAATATATTTTTTTTTTATGTTGAATTGTTATCTATAAGTTTGAATAAAGAATTATTATATAATATTTTATATAATAAATTTTTTTTATGAAATCATTATTCAATCAACTAAATGTAATAATAACTACTCATAAAGAATAATACAATAATATAATCGCAATTAAAGCGAAATATCCCAACAAGAGGTTACATCAATAGAACGCACGTTAGACAAATTTTATCACCTGGTCCTGGGATTAGGAACGTGACATACCTGATCAGTTAACTTTTTGGGTCTGTTTGTTTTGGCTTTTTTTCGATAGATACAGATATTTTTTCAAACTTTTTGCTAGCAAATTATTAATCAAGAAATAGATATAGATAAAAAAAAGTTGTCAGTTCTCATCAAAAGATCAAATAGAACAAATATAGATAAAATTTAAATGCAAATCGGATATATTTACACATATCATTTTTAAAAAGATACAAATACAGATGAAAAATAAACAATCCAAACAGACCTATTTTCCCCTTCATCTTCATCTATTTAGGATCTATTTATTTCATTATATTTTGATTATTTTACCATCATATTTTTATTATTTTTAAACAAATATTTGATAAGAAATAAATATCAATAAAAAATTGATAGTTTTACTCATAAATTAACTAAATAGTTACGATACAGACATAATATAGGTAAGTTATAGATATAGATTTGATATAGATACATACAAATAAAAATCCAACAATCCAAACAGATGAAGCTATTTGGTTAGAACATATTTTAAGAATTTAATTTATCTTACTATTGGTTTATAAATTGAAAAAAATTAGGACAACGTAAACCCTAAAATCTTATTATATTATTCCTATAATTATTGTGAGGGACAGGCGATAATCAACGAAATATATAGAAGCTAGTTAAATTTGTAGAATAACGTTCTTACTGAGCATGGTATCAGGGGTTTCGAAACGGAGAACTTGCTCAGCAGCACTAGTGACGGCCTTGACGATCCTGGGCAGGAGGTCTTCTAAAGACGCTTCATTTGAGGGTGAAGGCAAGGCGATTCCTTCAGAAAAGAGTTTATTAATGGCGGTGAAGTCTGGGAATCGCAGATCGGCATTGGTCTTTAATGATCGTTCCACCGCAGCTAACACCGAGTTCAGGGCAAAGAATGTCAGCTTTTTTGTCCCTTATATTGTTCATCTCTCGGATAGTAGTTTATCCCCTTAGTTGTTGACTCCGATTCAGGATCTGCATTACCATATTATGCTTTTCAATTAATATTAAAAAAAAAGATTGAAGAAGAGTCGAAATTGCAAATAAATATCTATAAATCTTAGTTACGCCCACTTCATCTTACGTGTAATTAATGCTTTATATTTGACTTGAGATATATATTTTTTTAACATATGACCCGAGATAACGTCTATTATTTTTCATCCATATACTATAAGGAATTTTAGTTTTAGAAATAAAAAATTGTGTTTCTGAATTTTAAGAAACAGATTTTTCTTTGCAAATTTTTATCTTAAAAATAGTCGTCACTAATTTCTTTAGAAACAGATTTTTTATCCATTTGAAACTTGTAACAAAAAATTTTGTCTTTGATAATAACAAAATCTATCTCTAATTTTTTATAGGTTAAAAAATAAAATAATAAAATTTAAAAATTCTTTCACAAATTTGTCTCTAATTCTTTTATAAATTACAAAAAGTATATATATAAAGAAATTCCATTACAAATTATCCTTCTAATTTGCTTAACATTATTCATTTTGTAGAGTTCTAACACATTATTTTATACTTCTCAAACGATCACCCATCATGAAGTACTGTACATTAAGCACACTTGATTTTTAAGTTTTTATAAACTTCTAACCGATAAACCATTTACTGTCTTCATGAATCAAGTTCAACCACCTTCTATTTAAAAGATATCAAGCTTTTAAAATTTTGTTATACAAAACATTTAATGTATTTTTAATGGAGACATACTAGCTTAATCAACAATTTATTATTATTATATTTATATTTTACCAATTTTTATCCACTTTTTTCATTAATAATATTTTATTAAAAGAAAATATAATATTTATGTATTTATTTATATATGCTCATATATGTGGTAGTATACTTTTTATATTAATTATTTTATATTATATATTTAATTATTGAAATATAATATATTTTTTAAGTAGTATATTATCTTTATAAATTACAAGAAATCATATAATTATATGAGTTTTGTCACAAATTTTTTCTGTCTTGGGATTATTGTATTGAATATAATTAATTTTTTTAGATATTTATTGTCTAACTATTGTATTATTCTCATTGCGATTCTAATTTGTTTGGAATTTTTTATTTCGATAACATACAATAAATGATTTTATCCTTCTATGGAGATCACCTATCATGAAATACTTTGTAATAAGAATACTTAACTATAGAGTATGAATAAGCTCCAAATTAATAGAGCAACTACTTTATTCATAATTAAAGTTTGATCTGCTTCTATTTTAGAAATACCGCCCTTTTAAAATTTTGTTACACAAAACATTTAACGTTGTTTTCAATGAATAAATACTAACTTGATTAACTAGTTTTACTAGTTTAGTTATATCTTATATATTTTTATTAATACTTTTCACTAATAATATGTTAATTAAATAATTTATTATATTTATGTACTTATATATAAATATTTTCATATATATGCTAGATCTATATTTTGAACTAATTATTTTAAATTATACATTTTATTCTTAATATATATTGTATATTTAAATAAATTATTATTTTTATCAAATATGTTATTATATATAAAACATTATACAATATACAAATATAACTTTTATAATATATCTATAACAAATGTATTATGAAAAATACATATTATATTAATATATATTTAATGATATATGTATAATTAATAATTTAATAATTTATACTATTTCTCTTATATTATATATTATATAATTGGAAACATTATATCTTTATGTAATATATTATATCCTTTTTATAAAGTTTATTATTTTACATATCATATTGTATAAAAATTATAAATAAAAATTATACAAAACATAGATAATAAATATATTATAAAAATATATTTAATAATATATATAAGCATAATCTATATAAATTTACATGATTTATTTGATTTTTTATATTGAAATATTTTATGTTATTAAATAGTATATTGTACCTTTTTATGTAGTACGCAATTACATATAAGATATTATAAAATTTAATACATCAATTCTATGTTATTTCTTATATATTATATATTGTATCATTGGTATGCACTATAATATGAAGTAGTACATTATAAATTTTTATGTGAAACATTATTATGTAAAAAAATATTATATAATATATAAAAATAATATTATTATTATTATTTTTTAAATCTAGTTATACTTTATAATATATATTATTATATATTAATTTAATATATTAATTTATTACAATAGAATAGAATACAAAAATATCTAAATATCAGTTGTATTTACAAATATATTGTATGACGAAAAATATATAATATATATTTTAAGTCCATTTTATACACTATATGGACATAAATGAATCCGCTAAAAAAAAGGAATAGAATAAGGCCCAATGAGATAAAAATAATGAATTGGAAATAGAGTTTAGGTTTGAATTCCTAGTTATATTATATATATAACATGTATAACAAAAAAATAAAATTATAAATACATATATAATGATTTATGTATATTTATATGTATTAATTTAATTTAGAGATAGATTTGCAACATAATTTGAAAAGAATAAAGATAATGCTAAAGTATTATATTCCTTGTTAAAATTAGAGAACAATTTGCAACAGATTTAAAAAAAAAAAGTGGCAATAAAGTATTATATTTCCCACTAAAATCAAAGACATATTTGCAACACAATCTCAAATTTGTTTGTAATCCATCACAAATTTTGTTGAAAAAATATATATGAATTGCAAAGTATGTCATAATTTTTTTTCAAAAAAAACTGTTGCAAATTTGTCTCTAATTCATATTATCAAAGACAAAAAAATTTTGTTACAAAATCTTCATCTCTAAAAGCTAGTTTTCTAGTAGTAAGAAAGAGTTGTTAGTGTACAATTTTGAGTCACACATGAAAAAAAAAAAAAAAAGAACGAACGGCTTCACTACATCACTTTATCCATTTCCCATCCACCATCATTTTGTAACCATCGTTTCTTTGAAAGAACCCCTTACCCAAAATCCTCAAATCCCTTTGAATCAAGAACACGTAATCACAGTCATGTAATAATTGATTCATAACCTTAGAAAGGAAGATCATCTTAATTTTGTTCAATCATCTTACTAGATTGACTATATAACAGTGCTACTGAGATCTTCAAAATAATGCAAAACCGTAATGTTATTTTGGACTTAATTAAGTGTTATACAGTTGAAAAGTGTTCAGTTAGTGCTAAAATGATGAAAGTCATGTTCAATTTATGTAAAGAATCTAGGCTTGAGATTGAGGTTTTTTAGGTTTAACAAAATGCTCAAAATGGGTTTTGTGGCTTTTATTAAATTGTTCTAGCAAATGGGTGATGGAGATACTGCAAGGAAGCTAATGAGAGAGATGGGTGAAGTTGTGTTGTTTCTTGATATGGTTACATTTGTGGAGCCAATAAAAGGATATGGTGATGTTGATAAGTTGGAGGACGTTTGTGGGTGTTTAAGGGAATGAAGGAGTATGGTTATGTTGTAAATATGATGGTTTTTCTGACTCTTATGGTGGTTTATCTTGGAATTCTGATGGGATAAAGTGATGCTATTTAAGGAAAACGAGGGATAAAGCGAAGCTGTTTATTTATTTATTTTTCTTAAGGCATGTGATAAGCACATGCACACTTAATGTCTCTTTGTGGATGGAACATACCGGACGTTATCTTGGGTCTCATGTTAAAAAAAAATATATCTTAGGTCTCCTAATTGTAAAAGTGATAAAACTATAGTTCATGTTTTTGTAATTTACCAATAAAAAAAATGACATGATAACATCATATGATATTTGAATGAGAATGTAGACTCTTCAATCCAAGACGTAAATATTAAACGTCTGAATAAATTCAAATATGAGGGTTTATTTCTTATTTTCATTAATTAAAAATGAAGTTTCTTTGCATTGTTTTCTTATAAAATACTAAATTTAAACATATGGTAGTTCTAATGAATCTAGTATAAAAAATTTAAAAGATCACTATTCTAGTTACACACTATTAAAAAAGAAAGAGATGCTCCAATATACAAATTTATTACTTAATCATCCTTTTCTTTTAGGCTAAGTGCCTTGCCTTTGCCAATCGCATGGATTCTAAGTAGCTGCACAACCCTTTTCTGTTTGATATATTGTATTTGGTTGATTTTTTAATTAAATATCTAAATTTAAAAAATATCAATTTTAATAATTATTAATTTTTTTTGAGATCAGCAATATTGTCTATTTATTAAATTTTAACCATATGTTAGGTCACTACCTATCATGGTAAATGGGTTTTTTTTTGTCACCCATAAATGGTGGTACATCACCACCTACACCATCTGAGAGAGGTTATCTAATCCCTATACAGAAGTGGCTGGCTGCTCATCACCACTTATGAGTCACAAAGCCCACTTGGCATGATAGGTTACTGCCTACGGCACATTGCAGCTATTTTTTTGACCATACTCTAACCTTGAAGTGGTTGGAAATTGTAGCTATTTTTCGACCATACTCTAACCTTGAAGTGGTTGGAAATGACTTAGATGGCTGCAACTAGCTAGGCCTTTTGTTTTTTTCCCCTTTCTCTTTTAAATTTTGTAATCTTTTAAATAATTTTACTTTTATATTGAAACCATATAATAATTTTTTAATTAAATCAATTATCTTGAACAAATAGAATGCTGCCACGTGTTTTTTATTTTCATTAACTTATACTAAGACTTCTTAGTAAAACTCAAGTTACTCACTTAAAAAATAACTCAAATCATTTATTTATAAATAGTTATATATAAATATAAGAGATTATACAATCACCGCAACTGACTTGAAGTGCACCGACTGTTTTGTCGCCTTCTACCTTGTCACCCACCGTGAAGCACGTATAATCTTTGCTATTAATTATATGAAAGCCCATATGAGTGAAGTCTAATAGGACAAAGTTAGTATTGATGTATAAGTTAGGGTAGTGAATACAGTGTCTACTTTAGTTAAGAAATCTTGGGACAAGTGGATTAAAAGAGATATAGTTTTTTAACTCGGACTATTTTTTACCTAGGTATTAAGGGTTTCTTTTCCCCCTTTCTTTTTTTTTCCCGGTAAAGGCATTAAAGATATAATAGCTCAATATTAATCTTTAGCATAAATTTAGAACAATCTGTTAAAACTGGTGCCTGTTTATATAACAGTATATTATTAATATATAATGTGTAAACGTCAAAGAGCCAATGGTACCTGTTTTACACTTAGGACGACCAGTCCTGCAACGTCTAGGATAAGGGAGTGCTTTACCACCAAGAACAGGTCTTTTAAGGTTCGGGTTACTGTCTGGATCTGAAAGATCATTGTACACATCGTAGTCGTATATCCTCTCGTATGATTTTCTCTCTCCTTTTCCATCTCCTCGTAGAGCTACCAGCTCCTTCTCCCTCAGTCTCTTCAGCCCACTTGGTGTTTCTGATGGTATATACGACTGTTTCATGCACCACCACACGGATATATTAAGATGAATTTCCCATACTAACAAAAAATTAGGGTCTGTTTGGATTGTCTGTTTTTCATCTGTATCTGTATCTTTTTTAAAATGATATGTGTAAATATATCCGATTTGCATCTAAATTTTATCTATATTTGTTCTATTTGATCTTTTGATGAGAACTGTCAACTTTTTTTTTATCTATATCTATTTCTTGATAAATAATTTGTTAGCAAAAAGTTTGAAAAAGTGTCTGTATCTACCGGAAAAAAGTCAAAACAAACAGACCCTAAATTGCAAAATCTCCAAAAATAATTAAAAAAAATAAAGAGAAAAATAATTTTGGTATGCAAATAACAAAAAAGAAGAAGTAAGAAATTCTAAAATTATTTTAAAAGTATTGAGTATATTAAAAAAAAAAATAAAAAGATAAGTATAAGTTATTAGTTGACCATAGAAGTAGACATCATCACAGATCGGTTCTGAACGGAGAACTAACTTGACTTGTCACCTTGGAACTGGCTCATGAAAGGCAGGTCTAATCCAACAAAAGACCTGCCGTTCTAGTGAGTTTTGGCAGTTCCACCTCCCAAAACCACTTGACCTAGCAGTTCCCATTGTTCCATACTATAAAAATTAAAAGAAAAAAAAGAAGGAAAGAAAATTAACAAATACTTTTAATTAAAAAAATATATTTAAACAATTTTCATGTGAAAAATAAAAATTTATTTTTCATTTACAATATTTAATGTATTGTTATTAACAATACAAATAATAAATATACTTGAAACAATGTATTGTTGAGTTGACATAGACTTCTAATCTAAATTGACTTTTTTTTCTTAACAATGTGGAATTTGTTTTTATATTTGTCAAAATTTATTATATCTTAGATATTTTATAGTCTCACATTTCTAACATAGCAACTAAAAGTGCAAGTGATTATATATAAATAAATGCACAACTGTAAAATTTCTTTTAACTAATGGGTTATAAATAATTAAGTCGAACGGTATTTCAAATTAAAAGTTTGTTTTGTATTTTTTTCTTACTTAAATTAAGTAAAGTTATTTATTCATTTTTTAAATTTTACAGTTCTCGATTTTAGAGGAACAAGAACCGAACCATAGAAACCAACAGCTCTTAAGAATCGAAAATCGAACCGACTCCTCAGGTCCGGTTCCTATCCCACTAACTTTGAAGCTGGAAACCGGCAATTCGGATCTGGTTCAAGACCTGAACCGGACCATGATGACATCTAGATAGGAGCGCCAATAATGGACCGGTTTTGCTTTGTTTTTGTTTTCTTTCTGCTTCTTATCCAGCATGTAGGGGCACTCAAGATCAAAAGTTTTTTTGATATTCTGTTTAGAAAGGCCAATGTAGTACTTTTTATCTGAATTTTACTCAATTATTCAATTATGACACCAAAAGGTAGAAGGTTGTCCAATGTCCAGTAAGCCGGTTCAGAAATTTTGTAATTCGTCACTAAATAATATTTTATTTGCAACTTATGACCATTATATATATATATACATATATATTTGGCCCAATGACCACTTTATATTTTACTCGGTTCAAATAGCCAATGGATGTGTAATAGACCATTTTTTTCAAATACAAGTACATCTTACAAGTTTTCTAGACGGTACAAAGTTTGCCAAATATAGATATTACGTCCAACAAGTATGTATAAGTGAAATCATTAAACACAAATAATTTTCTTTAAATGTTAAAATAATGTATCTATTAACAAAAGTTAAAAATGATTTTTTAATAAATTAATTAGTGAATGATGATAAACTGCATTAAAACTAAAGTATAAGTACCAATAATGCTCAATCATAACCAAAGTACAAATACTAAATAAAAAAAAAAACGGTTATTAAGTTTCTCCTTGAAAAAAAAGACATTTTATAGAAACAAGCATATATCATAAATAAAAAATAAAAAAAATGAAATTTTAAATATTATTGAAAAGATTAAAACTACATAGGCATCTTTTATACATTTATTCATAAAAATATATATTTATTGTTTGTCCCAAATCATGTAAGAGCAACTACGGTAAATTACTTAAGGAAATATTTAACATGCCATATCAATATATTAAGTATTGATTCCCGTGTTAAGCAACTCCTCTAATAATTTTCTTTATTGGTGAATTCTTAAGAGTTACTTAACAATGTTTTAAGATATTTTTTAGTTGATACGTGTCATATTCTACCGATAAAAATATGAGAGATACTAAGAAACTGTTTAGCTAACTAACTTTGACATAGATTCCCGTATCAAATAATTCCTCTAGCAACTCACTTTATTGATTTTTTGAGTTGTTTAACACAATGGTTCATGTTAAGAAATTCTAATAAAGTTGCTCTATCAAGGTGAATTGAATTATCAAGTGACAAAAAACGAAAGGAAGGAGAGGGGGATATATGTGTGTGTGTGTGTTTTTTGAGCGTCATCGTTTGGCCGTCATGATGTAATATAAACCAATCTGTTTTCTCCTTTTGTTTTAGGAATGCTTTATCAGAAAGCACACTATAATAGTTTTTTTTTTCCCTCGTAAAATTAAAACCAACCAAAGTAGGTGAAATAGGAAGGATAAGTCTAGGGTTTTTTTTAATGAAGTTCTAGTCCTAGGAAAGAAAAGAAGTTTTAATAATGCTAATATGTCATGTGTTTAGATAAATAATGTATAAGTACTAATAAATTTTAATAGAAATTAAAAAAAAAAAAGAAATCACCTATCCACTATCATTGTTATTTATTATAATTTTATTAATATTTATTTTCATAACTATGAAAATTAAATTGTAAATGCATTAAAAGTAAATAATGATAATTTTAATTTATATACAAAACATATAATAATCTTTTTATCATGGCAAATACCAATCAATAGAATTTGGAAAAAGAATAAGTCACCAAGCAACTTTACATGTGGAGAAAGAAAGTTAAACGTAATTTTACTGCGAACCTATTTTGATGGAGATGGGAGTTGTTTGTCATATATAAAACCGTGCTAAGCAACTAGCAATGAAAATGCTCCGAAGTATTATCTTTACTTGGGTGATAATAAATAGTAGAAATTATTTAACATATATCTATGTATTATTTCTCAGGACTCAAGCTTATCATAGCGAATATGCCTTTCTAGGACACACAGGTGATAGATGTGCGATGATTTTAATTGAACTTGGCACGATGCAAATGCAATTTATCCTAAAAAGAATGTGGGTTTTATGTACCTTTCCTTTTCGCTTTAATTTAAAAACTTTTCAGTTTATTTTAGTTTTTTGGCAGCGAAATAAGTCAAATCGAAGAAATATCGTCAAATAACGATAAAAATAGAGTACTTATCTTCTGAGAAAAAAATTCATCTTATGTTCGAATAACATATTATTGTAATTAGTTATAACTTTTGCTTATTGAAATGCTTATGTAATTGGTTAACTTAAATTTCTAGTCGATATTTGAGTTCAATTAAGAAAACTAACCACTAAAACACATGACAAAAAACTGAATTGAACCACATGCAAGCACAATTGTTCGGAGAAATAGGAATATTGGATTTTTATTCTTGGAAATATATATCCATATGTATATACACACTTAATTACAAAAGAAAAGAAAATAATTAGGTTTTTTACCTTGTAAGATTGTTGTTAATTCATTTATTTATTTATTTTCATTTCAACTGTGTTTGTAGCAGCGATTTTGAAAATGCTTTTCATTTTAAATTTTTCTTTTTTTTTTCAAAGTATTTCAGTTTTATTGTTTGAAGTCTTTATCTCCATTCTTCATTTATTAATTCCTTTTTGAATATGACAATGTTCATTTTACCTTTCTTTTATGTCCCCTTACCTTCATTACTTTTAATTTATATCATACTTTCCATGTGGAGCCAAGTTTTCATCAAAATGAACTAAACAAGTAACATGTAGCACCCGCCCACCATTATAATGTATTTAATCGTACTAGACACACATCCATGCTGTCTGTCTAAATATGAAAATGTTCATAATTATATGAAAAAATTAGTTGGTGGGAAATTAGCTGAGTTGAATTTTAAACTATTATGTTAAAAATGTGGAAACGAAGAATAATGATTTAATTATGATTTGATTAAGTGGCAAAAAGAAAATGATGATTTGATTAAATAAATTATATAACCATCAGACTTTAGAATAAATTGTTAAAATAATATTGCCTACCAATATGCTGAATATTTATGTAGATAATAATTGAAATCATTATACTAAAACTTTAAATAGGTCAAACTATCGCAAACAACTCAGGCTTGGATGGATAATTTACTAAAGTTATTATTGTTTAGTTGAGCTTGAAAATGAGATTGAGATATTATAGTAGTCTATTGAGTTAATCTCAAGCTTCATGATATTAGCATCAATTAACTCCTGAGCCTTCTCGAGTTTGACCGAGTTTAATGTTTTGAGCAGCGTTAAACAAATCAGTTCTTGTCACATTCAACACCTTCTCTACGCCGGTGTTGAAGTATCAGATGCTGGCGTACGTACAAAACATATATGTTCAAAAGTTTTTGTTTCTCCTGTTTTGCACTTCAAAAATTTATAGCATAAAGCACTTTAAATCCATCTTTAAACACATATTTAGCTTCATACACTATCTTCTATCCACATTAACCATTCTTAACAACTTTAAACATTATTTTAACACATCAAACTACTTCATTTATATCAAACCCTCTCTTACTCTTCACTTCAAGTTTAACTACTCAAATCAACTTCAATCCTCACGAACACTTCTCATTACTTCCATAACACATATAACAAGTTCATATAATAATAAAACACAACCTAACATTTATTAATACATAAAACCATTCAAACTCATATGACATTAAACTCATTCTAACAAGGATTCTATATCTATATCACAAGAAAGAATAAACAAGAGTTTACAATTTGCATTAACTTACATGAAGAAGCTTTGGCTTGGAGAAAATTGTTGAATCCAAGAGCTTGTTTTTACTAAGGTTTAGAGCTTATGGTTTGAAGAAAGAAGAACAAAAGAAAGAAAAGAAAAGTGAAAATTCGTATGAATTTTGTGAGCTGCCAAAAGAGGGTCTATTTGATCAAAATATGGACTCATAATTATCATAACTTTGACTTTTGGGGTACATATGGGTTAAGCTTAATTTGGGACTAATTTGAACTTAATTTGAGCTTGAAAATAGGCTTAACTTTTTGAAAAATTATGCTAATAATTATTTAGACATTTCAAAAGTTGTTTTGATAAATTTAAACATAACACATATATTAATTCATAAGAGACACAAACATTAATTATACTAAACACATTAATATACATAAAACAACAGCATTAATCTCATCACACATATACACATACATCAATAATTTACATTAATAAACATAGTATATTGAAATAGCCATGAATTCCTTAAATTATATATTAATGTGTTATTGAAATGAAATATATATATATATATGTGTGTGTGTGTGTGTGTGTGCGCGCTTGGTTAATATAGTTAGTGAATGTGTTAGACATGTGTTACTTTGTATGTGTATAGTATTATAAAATTAATGTTATTGTTTGATATGTGTAAATGTGCATATAGTGTAATGAATATGTGTGTCTTTTTCAAATTAATATGCATGTGGTATGTCTAGAATTTAGTAAGCTTATTTTTGAATTGTTTAGAATTAGGACAGAATTTTGGTTAACTTTAAAACCCCTTTTCATGCCTAAATACAACTCAAATGCATTTGAAATTTGCCCAAATTAATCTTAGGACAAATATACCCCTAATGGTAAGATTTGGATGACAATTGACTTTAATTGGACAAGTTAAGACCTTCTTTTTGGGCAGCCCTATTTTCATACGAATTTTCACTTCATTTCTTTCTTTCTTTCTTTCTTCTTTTCTCATCCCAAAATTTTAAACCCTAAGCCAAGATTTATTACAAGCTTTAGGATTTGAACATCATTCCAAGCCAAGATTTAGTCATGTAAGTTTAATGCAAACTTTATCTTTTATTTTATGTTCTATAATGTGTTGTTTGTAAATGTTAGAATATAAATGATTTTGATGTGATAATTGGTGTGGGATTGATTTGGTGCATTGATGGTAGTTTGAATGAGATTATGTGGCTAATGGAGTGGTAATTTATATCATATAGGAGTGTTGAGGTGAGGGGATGAATGTTTTGGGAGATTGAAGGATTGAGTATTTGAGATGTGAATTGAAAGTGTGATTAGTGTTATGATGATTAGAAGTAGAATTCATGTTGTTAGGATAGTGTTTGGATCCTATAACAAGCTTTGGAAGTTTGAATTTAGTTTGGAGAATTTTTGAAAAAATGAACAAGTTGTAATAAAACAGGAGAAATCAAAAACATTTTCGTATAGGCTAAAATTTGAACGTACATCGGCATCTGGGGCCTCTACGCCGCCGGCTTATAGGCGGTGTTGGAAGCCAACAGAATCAAATTTCTTAAGGCCGATCGAACGCCGCCGGCTTTAACTGGAAAAGTTAGCCGGCGTTCATTCTTTCACATTGTACGCCGGCTACTGGGAATCAAAGCCGCCGGCGTATAGTGAGAGGCTGCCAACGTATCCATGTACGCGGCTGGTTTACACCTCTTTGGACGTTTTGAAAAATTTTGGATTTGCATTCTACACCGGCCCAAAGCCGCCGGTATAGAATGAAGGCAGTCGGCGTACCCTTAAGTGCTGCCATCGTTGGCAGTGTTGATTTTCATAGTGTTGAACACCGGCTTAAAGCCGCCGGCTTTGAGCACCGGCGTATCCCCTGTGCTTTTGAATTTTAAAAACTTTCTTTAAAATTTTTCAAAGTTTGATATATGATCAATTACGTATTTGTTAAGTGTTTTATGATATAATAGGATGTTTAAATGCTTTATTATGACTTTGTATTAATTTATTTGAATTTTTTTTATTTATTGTATTTTCAATTAGTTAATTAGTACTTAGGCTAAATGTGAAATTTAATATTGATTTAAACAGTGATAGATCCTCGCCCAGTCAACCCCGTTAATTCCCGAGCTATCTCAGATACGTAGTAACTTGCCTGTCTCTTTGCTAGGGTAGGCATCAAAATCAAACTACTTTAAATTAAGAAAATCCTATTGATATATGAGTATTGATTATCGTTGTTTGCCGTTGAATCTGATTCGGAGAGCGGCACCCTGCTCAGATTGGGGGCAGGGTACTTTCTCATTAATGGATAGAATTGTTTAGGAGATATGAGTATCCGAGATGCTCATATCAACCCCCTAAGCGTCGTGATGCGTTACTCAGGATCCCCTAGTATTACGGGCTACGCCGGAAGGTGGAGCTGCCTAGTCTGTATGAACAGTAGGGACCGCTCAGGGAGGCGGACGTAATACTAGATCCTTGTTGTCCGGAGTTTGAATACTCCCGTGTTGTTTTACTAACTAAAGACTTAATAATAAACAAGTGATTGTTGCATAATGCATTTAGCTTAAGATTATGTGGTTCACTTCGCATTTTGTATTCGTTACTTGTGTACTGGGCCTTTGGCTCATATTTTATCTATTTCAGGTGATGATTCCGATGAGTTCTATACGAGTATGGGGTACGGAACCGACTTTAAAGATTTTCTTGATGGGTTGGAGGATTAGAGATGACCATGGACTCAATGGACCCCTATGAATGTAATAGATTAGATGTGATTCTTTTTTGTTGATAATTTAATTATAGTGTTAGTTGAGTTGTGTTTTGAGGATTTTGCTAAGGCTTGTAAGAAGCCTTTGGATGTAATATATACGTATATATGTATGTGTTTAGCTATTTAAAAGTTAAGTTGTACTCCTTTGCAAAATGTGTTAGTAGTGTAGTAGTATAGTTTTGTTTAAGGTTAGACAAAAAAAAGCTATGTCTCCTATTGTATATTATCTTTATGGAATTAGATAAACAATTACTCAAACAAATCATTTAGGCAACCTTACATATAATCTTAGGGGTTATATGTGGTTGGGGAACCGTTATCTCCTATTTCAAATATAGGGGTGATAGCGGGTCCTTACATATAACAAACCTATTTCTACACATTCATTTTCATATATCAAATTTATTTCAAACTTAATATTTAGAACTAATATTATATTTATATGAAAATTAAATTATTAAATAAATTAGGTTATTGCATTTTTTTTTTGGTTAAGTGTTGGATTCATCTCTTCCAATTGTAATGGGTAGGGAAAAAAAATGAAAAAAGAAAGCTACAAACTACTGAATAGGAAAACAATGCTCCAACAATATTAAATGCAATTTGGTGGAATAATTATTATGTGCCAGCTAACGCTATACCTAGAAAGCAAATTGTTAATACAATGTGAATGAAATTGAGGGCTCAATGAAGACAAGATCCCAATTCCACAATTAATAGAGTGACATTCTTTCATTGGGAAAAAAAATAGTTGTGGCTTTATATATTAATGTTTTTTTAAAAACTTGCGTGATTCATGGGTGCTTATAACTTTACGAGGACCAAGACTACCTCTAGACGACAAAATAAAGCAATTGGTGGGAAAGGAAAACGAGATGATTTTTCTTTAACCAGTTTGATAACCGACTAAATTTATTATTTAATGATCTTTTTACGAGAAAAGATTCAATTACTATGATTTGGTAGTAGAATGATAAAGCATAAAATACAAATAAAATTTTTGCATGTGAATAATTTTTAAAATTTTTATATTGTTTTCAATAATTATTTAAAATGCATTGATATTAGTTCTTCACTTATCTGGACACATGATCTATCACTTATTAAATCTTTTTTTCTTGATGACCATATGGCCTTTTTATTTGGCTGATTTTTTAGTTGAATATCTAAATTTTAATATTAATTTTATTACTCATTGAATTTTCCTGAGATCAACCATACTATCTATTTACCAAATTTTAATCTTGCCATACTTCGTTTTCATCACAATAGATGGATTTTGTGACCCGTAAGTGGCCACCAATATCAGCTTAGAGAGATCATCTAATCCTTATATGAAAGTAGATGACTGCTCACCATCATATGAGTCTCAAGGCCTGTATACCATATAGTCCATTTGTAACCTATTACACACTATGGCTCATTATTATTTTATTTTATTGCGGTCCCTGGAGTGGTTGGAAATGACTTAGATTGTTGCAACTTAGCTTTTTTTTTTTTTTTTTTTTTTGTCAAATTTTATAATCTTTTAAATAAATTTACTTTTATACCTACATTATATAATTATATTATTTAGTAAAATCAATTATCATAAATGAATGGAACGTTGCCATGTATTGTCATTTTAATTTCATTAACTTATAATTCTTTTTTTTTTTTTGGCCACTATTAACTAATACTTCTTAATAAAACTGAAATTACTCTTTAAAAAATAACTCAAACCATATACCTACAAATAGTTATATATATAACTGAATTTTTTTTGTTTCCTTTTTTATAATTCTGCATTAGATTTTTTTTTCTTTTTGTTGGCCATAAATTCCCCCATTAAAACTCCATTGGATTATTGATTGTTATAATTGTACCATCAGCGAAACTGAACCGACGTGAATATCACCGCGGTCGCTTGCATGACCAAATGCACGCCTACCATCTTATCACTCACCAAGTCACCATCAAGATTCAAGCATCCTCAGTTGGTCTTTTAAGAGCATTTTGATCTGGGCTCTTTTTACACGAGGCCTTAGATAAAAGACTTTATCGAGATCCTACGGAATGGAAGAGTTCCTCAAAAATTTTAAGGATGGTGATGTTCTAACTACAGCCATAAGTAGCTCAATGAAAGCAAAATCTTGGCATTTTCTTCTTCTAGGTTTTTTTTTTCTTTTTTTTTTTTTTGTCAGGATATAATGTTGCAATAAAGAATTGAAATGAAGAACTGATTCCGACAGAAATCCATCATTTCCTTGTATCTTTTCCTAATTTTTTTAATTTTATACTCTTAAAGTATTATTATAGATAAAACATAATTAAGGATAAAAAATAAGATGATATTGCAAGAATTTAAACAATATCAATCATTAATTTATAGATTGGGAGAATTCTAATCCAATTAGTTATATAAGTTCTTTCATACTAATTACGTGGAAGTCCATCTAAGTGAAGTCTAATGGGAGAAAAATATTGATGTACATGTTAGGGTAATGAACATAATGTCAATTTTTAAGTAGATGCATTTACTATGTTAAATAAATATAATTGTAATAGAATTGTTAATAGTAAGGAATAGAGTAGAGCTATATAATAAGATTTTTATTGGTTGATTTTTTATTTAAATTGGTGTATTTTGTAAAAAAATCAAATCCAACATTTTATTATTATTCATAAATTTAAGTAATTGATGGTTATTTATTTTTTTTTAAATAAGGATTTATGGACTTGTTATTATTATTATATCTTTACAGTGAACTGAACCTACTCAAACTTTTTTACTTAGCTATTAAGGGATTTCTTTTTTTTTTTTTTTTCTTTTTTAAGATATTAAAGATACAAACTCTTAATATTAATCCTGAGCACAAATTTAATGAAATCTGCCAAAATTGATGCGTGTATATTATATTATATCTGTGAAAGAGCACATGGTACCTGTTTTAACACCTAGGTTGACCAGTCCTGCAACGTCTAGGATAAGGGGGAGCTTTAAGTAGGGATGTACAAAAAAATCGATGAAACCGAGAAACCGAACCGAAACCGTAAAATCAATCCGAAAAATATGGTTAACCGGTCCATTGGTTTCGGTTTAGGATTACGGTTTTTATTTTTTTTCGGTTTTCGGTTTCGGTTTCGGTTTGTAACCACAAAAAACCAATGGTTAACGGTTAACCGTTTCAGTATTTATAAATATATATATAATATTTACATATATAAATAATTATTTTATATATATATACATATGATTTTCATATACATATAATTTACCTATGTTAATATTCCTTGAATTTCGATTAAAACACTATTATCTTATGATTAATGGAGTTAATTTGGTAATTGATTTAGTTTGATTTTATTGATAATGATACATTCAAATGTTCATTTTTCCTCTTTTCCTTAATTTCATTTTCTTTTTTTAGCTCTAGTAATATATATAATAGTTTAAAGAAAAATTTTATGATAAAGGCTAAAAAAAGGTTTTTTGAAATTATCAATTTGATTTGTTGAAACCATTATGTTAAATGGTTAAAAACCGAAAACCGAATAAATTAACCGAATAAAACGGTTAACCGTTAAGGCGGTTAACCGTTTATAATGGACCGGTTAAGGATCGGGATATTTAAAAACCGATAATTACGGTTAGGTTCAAAAAATAAGACCACAGACCGGTTAACCGGTCCATGAACACCCTTAGCTTTAAGGTTCGGGTTACTATCTGGATCTGCAAGATCATTGTACACATCGTGGTCGTGTATCCTCTCGTATCATTTTCTCTCTCCTTGTCCATTTCCTTGTAGAGCTACCAGCTCCTCCTCCCTCAGTCTTTTCGGCCCACTTGGTGTGATGGTATATACGACTGTTTCATGCACACCACACGTATATATATAATAAGATGAATTTCCCATACTAATAAAAATTAATTTGCAAAAACTCTAAAATAATTAAAAAAGACAGAGAGAAAATAATTTTGTGGTATGTGAAATAACACAAAACCAGAAGAAGAAGACAACGATGAAGAAGTAAGAAATTCTACATAAAATTATTTTAAAAGTCTTGAGTATATTAAAAAAATGTTAGGAGAAAGCCTAACCCTAATCATGATAACAACAAAACCAATTAATCAAACAATTAATTAACTTGTGATCAGAGGTTAAATCTCCTCTTGCCAAATGTGATAAATAATAAACAATTCAAAAATGTAAAACAGACAACACCAAGATATAACGTGAAAAACTCAATGCGGAAAAAATCATGAGGCCAGCAGCGCTATAAATTTTCCACTATAAACAATATAATGGGATTACAACAAGTTTTCCTCGCTAGATCTATCTAGTGGAACTCACAATTCTTCACTACAATTAGTAGATTACAAACAGGAGCAAGAACCTTCCTTTAGAGTTTCTCTCTCTAGGATTTCCTCTCTTTTCACTCTATCTCTCTCTAAAAATCTCCTTCTAAACTTGAGAAGAGGCACATCACTTGTTCACACCAAACCCTAGGACAATAAGGAGATTATATATGTAAAACAAAGGGAAAATCAACAAACACTCAAATGCTGGCTCGGGAAAAATATAAACTGGTGGTTTATGAAGGCAATGTTGACTTCAGTGTTCTGGAGCAACATACACCAGCTTTTGCACTAGCGGTGTACCCCCTTACGCCGACGGTGTATCCCTCTACACTGGTAGCATTGAAGCTGGTGTAGACATCCTGAAGCTCTCGGCAAGACATTCAACAATTTCAACGCTTGCTCAACATTCCAAGATGGTTCACAGTGTAAGAGTCCTCTTCAACCAGTGTATATCTACTCATCCTATATTTGCACAAAAATTCTCCTTATCTTCAAGTTTTCTTCCAAGTATATATCATATATTTAGGGTATCATTGATTTCAAAGTCCTCTAAATATATCCTACATATATTTAGGATCTCCTTGTACAAGCGTGCTAGTCTATTTCTACTTTGATTCCAAAATCTTCTAAATATATATCCAACATAATATTTAAGCTTTCTTTAGTCATAGACCCCTATGAGTTGAATCTCGAACTTTAAAAATAATAATAATAAAGATAATTCTAAGTTATTAGTTGGCCGTAGAAGCGCCAATAATGTACCCGTTTTGGTTTTTTTTTTTTTTTTTTTTTAGGGCAGTCTATATAGAAAGTTTTTTTGAAATTCTGATTAGCATGGCCAATGCACTACCTTCTATCTGAATTTTTGTCAATTATTTAATTAGGACACGATAGGTAGAAGGTTGTACAATGTCCAGTAAGCACTAATCAGTTCAGAAATTTTGTAATTTAACACTAAATAATGTTTTATTTTCCACTTGTGGCCATTTTATATTTTACTCAGTTCAAATTGCCAATGAATGTGTAGTAGATTGTTTTTTCAAATAGAAGTATATCTTACAAGTACTCTGACAGTATAAAATTTGCTAAATGAAAATGTTACATCCAAAAAGATATGTATAAGTGAAAATAAGACAATAATCATTTTGTTCAACTTTTAAAGTAAGATATCTATTAACAAAAATTTAAAATAATTTTTTATTAAATTAATTAGTGAATGATGATAAAATGCATTAAAACTAAAGTATTAATAATGCCTGGCCAAAAAAAAAAGGTACTAATGATATGATCATAACTAAAGTACCGATACTAAAATAAAAATAAAAAATAAAAAAAGATAACCGTTGTTAACTTTCTCATTGGAAAAGAAGACCTTAGATGGAGACCAACTGATAGAAATAAGCATAAATTATAAATAAAAACAAAAATTTTAAAGATTATCGAAAAGATTAAATGTATAGGCATCTTTTATACATTTATTCCTTAAAAATATATTATTTTTGTTTACGGTGAATTGAATTATGATCAAGTGGTAAAAAACAAAAGAAAAGAAAGAGAGTATCGATTGGCTGTCATGATGTAACATTTTGTGGATCTAATTGTTTTGTAGCTAAATTATTCATGGATTTCGGGATCAACAAATTACGAGAAACCTGCTTGTTTTCTCGTTTTTATGTTTTTGGAATGCTGTATCGGGAAGCAAAAAAAAAAAAAAAAAAGAGGGTGGTTGGGGAAGTGCGTGGGTGGGGAAAGATAAGTCCCTTTTTTTTTTTTTTTTCCAAATGAAGTTTTAGCCTATGGAAGAAAAAAATTTTATTAGTACTAATCCGTTATATGTTCAGATAAATAGTGTATAAATATTAATAAACTTTTAATAGCAATTTAAAAGAAAAAAAATCCTATCCACTATTATTATTTATTAAAATTTTATTAATATTGTTTAGTTTATTAGTTTCTGGTTGTTTTAAGATTAGTCGTTCTTAAATAGATTATTTATTAGAAAATGAATATAAATAAAAAATAAACGTTCTTACTCATCAACAAATCAATCAAATCAGATTTAAATACATATCAAATAAAGATAAAACCTAGAGATTTCAAATACACCATATAACAGACCATTCCAGTAACTTTTTTCTACTGTCACAAGGGGATGCTAAACATGCTATCCCTAGGAATCCCGGGACTGCTTAACGATGTTTTGTCATTTGCTGGGCCATTTTAAGGATTTTCGTGCAGTATCTACTTCACTCCGGAAAAATATTCAATAGATATTACACTAATATAAGGTTCGGAAAAATATTCAATAAGTATTACACTATCAATCATATGTTAACACATATATGAAGTGGCGGGCAATTTTCAAAACAATCACCAAATCCTTTATCACTTCACCCACGTCGCAAGATTTTAAATGCATAAAAAAGCTGGAGGAAGGAAAGTTCCATCTCATACTAGTGGTGAGAATTCAAGGAACCCTCTATCTACATAGCTGTGTTTTAAAAATTTTACTGATTGCATGTTGTTATTACTTTAAATTTTTTTCTCGATATGAAAGTAAAATTAAAAATGCATTAAAAGTAAATAACAATAATTTTAATATATAAGCAAAACGTATAATAAACTTTGCATATGGAAAAGAGTAGCTTACAAAGCAACTTTGCATATGGAGAAAGAAAGTTAAACTAAGGTTCTATTTGTTTCAAGATAAATGCTTTTCAGAAAATAATTTTCTTTATTTTTTCTATTTGTTAAGCGAAAAAACATTTTAAGTAGAAAAAATTTTCTCTTATAAGAAAAAGTAATTTCCATTAAAAAGAAAATCTTATTCCTTTTAAGGAAAACGACTTACTTTTTTCAAAACGTAAAGTCATTTTCCAGATCAATCTTTGCAAGTATTTTAACCTTAGGAAGTTGATATTTATTTGATTTTTATAGTAATTAACAAATAAATCATATTTAAAACAAGAAAATAATTTAATGAAGAAAAGAAAAATATGAATACTCATTAAAAAATTACAAATATCAACCAATGGTTTGTAAATAAATGCTATAAATAATTTATATTCTATACTTTTAATTTAAAAAAATACTTATATAGTAACTTGCTAATAATAAATTATTTACATATGACGATGTGTTACATAATATTGATATGCCAAACACCGAAAAATTCTTTTGACGTATTTCTGTAAAAGCAACCAAACATAGAAAAACATATTATTTTCAGGAAACAATTTTACGTAAAACACTTTTTTAAATACAAGAAATTTTTCATGAAACAAACGGGACCTAACTCTATCCTAAGAAAGCATTTTATGAGAAAGAAGTTGTTTGACTTATTAAACCATGCCAAGCAACTAGTAATAAAAAATGCTAATTTTATCTTCATTTGGGTTGATAATAAATAGTGCAATGGACTTAATTTTTCTTAATAGCAATTTCTTTTTCCCATATATATATATATATATATATATATTAGATCTAAGGACTCAAGCATATAATCATGAATATGCCTTTCTTCAGAAAAATATACGTGTATAATATATACAAACACAAATGTGATAGATGTACAATGATTTTGATTGAGTTTCACTACAAGAAAACTAGGTTTTAGATATGAAATTTCTGTCTCTCAATGTAAATATCTATTACAAAAATCGTCACCGTTAATTGTTTTTCCACAAATATAACTTCTTTTATCAATTTTCTTGTAGTGTTTATAGAGCCGAATAATGTGGCACCACACATATGCAATTTATCCTAACTATAATGCTCTAAACTGAAAGAGTTATCAGCCTGCCAAGTGTCTTCACCAGAAAGGACACGCTAAAGTTATAATTTCACTAATCCACAAAGATATAACCATATAACATCAATATCTCACATATAAGGATACTTTTAAAACATCATGTAATAATAAAACTCCTAAACAACTGAATTGGCATAAACCAAATAATAGCTTAGATTAAACTTAAAACATCATGACAAAAGGTCATAAAAATTCAGAATTAAAAATTATATAAAACTTCATAAGGTCTCCAAATATAGCTATCTCCAATCCAAAATAATCCAAAAGTCAGCAGGAAAGTTAGCCCCACTATCGTCCTCCTCATAATCCATGAATACATTATAACCTGACAAATCGAACACTACTAGATCATCATCTATTCCAGAAACACAAAAAAGAGTGAACACAAAGGCCCAGTACATGAAACCATAAACACATACACATGAACAAACATCATATACTTTCACATACAACTTAATAACTGATGCAACAAATACATGTTATTATCTTTGATTAGTCAGGCATACAATACAGTTTAGAACCATTTGCAACTAGTCATAAACCTAGAGTAACTCATGACTCCATAAAAACAAGTTTGTATACAAAATACTTATATATATATATATATATATATATACTGATGTTGGGTACTCTCTAACACACCCTAGGTACTGTACTCATACCACTCCTAAACTACCGAAATCATCTATTTGCATGACTCCACTCGGGACAATGATACACATAGATCATCAGAGCGCTGACCTAGTAACACAATACTCCTGGTCTACTAGACCCAACCAATCACAAGCAGTATACCAATTAAATCAGGATAGCATTAAGTCCATTTACAATAGTAATCCTACAATAACAATCAGCAATCAAGGTAAGGACATACCAGTATAAACTTTTGGAACAAAAACCTAACGTCACCAAAAATACCTCAACACCATCAAATACTCATTCAAAATTTGTTTTCACAAGATAAACATAATTCTATTATCATCTAAACCCTAAACTAAAAAGAACTACAAACCGATTCATCCACACCTTTCTTCTTTTAATTGTACACCACAAAATCTCTAAGAAAATTAAGCTTTCTCTCAAAAACTACTCCAATAACTATGGCTCTCTTTAATATCAATCAAGAAATTCACAAAAGAACATACTTTTAGATCACAAAGGGATTGAAAAGAATCAACTTACCTATTTCTTAATACTTATTCCTCCTACAAGCAAGATCACAACCTTGACAGAGATCTTTAGGGTTTTTCTAAAGCTTAGAGATGTTTTGAAAAAAGGAAAAAGACTAGGGCTAGATGATATGGCTTTTTAGATATAAGCAAAGTACTTGGCACCAAATAGATACAAAACTCTATTTCTCTCTCCGATGGTAACCCTGATAGATCTTGTGGAAAAGCATAAAGGTATTCATATACAATCGATATTCGTGCAAGGTTTGTCCTTTATTCACTTTCTATCATTATGGCTGCCATAGCAAAAGTTGACCTTTCGCACAAATCAGATGTAGGTAAAGCTAGAGGTCTTTGCACTTCAAGCTTATATACAAACTGATCTCCATCTGGCATATTAAACTCTTCTCCCAGGTTGTGACAATCAATCATTATGTCATACTTTACTGACTAGTCTACTCTTAAGATTATACCAAAGTCTACCATATCCAAGATTACTAAGTCTATAAGTACATGCCTACCCTCTATCTCTACATCCACATTTCTACAAATCCTGTTCAGCATAGTTCCACTCTCCACAAAGGCATGTTTACAGACAAACATTCACTCATATAATCAACACACACACACCACATACAAACACAAACAATTCAAAGATGCATGAAAAACTCGCACTAGTATGAAAGAGTATATAAGCACTATGCAGAGTATAGAGAGCGTACCTGCAATAGCGTTCACGCTAGATGTATCCCTATGCTGGAGGGTATAAACCTTAGCTGGTGCTCTTTATCCTTGCCATTACCCTGATGTCGGCCTATTTAAACCACTAAATCCACTTATCTTCCAGGCTCCTTGCATTCTATGGCCCTTTGTCCACGTTGCCTAAACTGGAAACAAAATACTTATGGTATAGCTTTCACTGTACAAAACCTTTAGCTATGCCCAACTTTACCACATGAAAAGCAAGCATTCTCAGGCCACTTACAATCTTTGAGATCATATGGTCTATAGCACCTAGTACACTTCCTCTCTGTACCCTGAACTACTGATCTAACCTGATGAGTGATAAGCCTCTTCCCCTTATCTTGGGCAAGAACATTAGTGACTGGTCTCTTTCCCAAATAAACCTGACTCTTTTGTGTCTCATAACCTTTAATCTTATTCAAGCCTTGCTCCACAATCTTCGCTTTATTAACCACAGCTGAGTAATTAGTCAAATCCATCAAGTTTACATGATGTTGAATCTCAGGTTCTAATCTTGTGATAGATCTACTTACTTTGGTATCCTCACTCTCCTTTAGAGGATCTGGTAGAAGTCTCATCAACCTATTCAACTCAACCTCATATTCCTCAATGATCATTCGACCTTGCTATAGAGTATAGACCTCTTGCAGCATATGTTGTTTAATGCTCTCAGGCAAAAACTCCCTATGGAAGGCTTGCTGGAATCTGTTCTAGTAATCACTCTAGGCATAT
This sequence comes from Combretum micranthum, assembly GCA_024138025.1. Lineage (NCBI taxonomy): Eukaryota > Viridiplantae > Streptophyta > Magnoliopsida > Myrtales > Combretaceae > Combretum > Combretum micranthum. The sequence goes on along the minus strand of JAMXBD010000099.1, from coordinate 1,260,279 downwards.
GTCTCCTGATGCTCATCCACCAATTGTTTGCTCTCCTAATTAGCAAATAAAAGCATGCTCTACCTTTTTATTCTCAGGAATATCCAGAGTAGCAAAAGTCTTCTCTACTTCTTCCATCCATAATTAAACCTCAAGCAAGCTTCCAAGCTTTGGCTCAAATTTGTACACCAAATCCACAAATATATTAAAACTCGGTACATCAGCATGTCTGGCACCATTTTGACTATTGCCATTTTGTCTTTGAGTCTTCTACCTCAGCATTAGCCTGTATCACTTGTGCACCTTGGCGCATATTTTCTTGTTGCTATGCCACTACTCCCAAAAGAGTATTCACTACTTGCATGAGCTGAGTAGCATCAATTGGTACTTGTTGACCTATAGGTGGGGGTGATGGTGGTGGTAGATCATGAGGTAACTCATTCAAAGGTGGTTATCCTTCATTAACTTCTTCCTCGTTAGTCCTAGAGGAATCAACAGCAAGTACTCTTCTTCTAGGTAGCATTCTATAAGGGTAAACACATAGAACATGAGAAAGAAGATAACAGGTTAAGAGGAACAAAAACTATAGAAAAACTACTAAATGACAATTCTAACTAGATAAGACATCTCAATTATTTGTTACGCCACTCATCATTGTTCACCATCCTAAGAAGTTCATAACTTAGATCTAATAAGATTTATAACCTAAGCTCTTATACCAATTAAGTTATAACGCCTAAACTGAAAGCGTATTATCTCACCACATGTCCTCAGCAGAAATGGACACGCTAAGGTTATAATTCCATTAATCCACGAAGATATAACCATATAACATCAATACCCTACATATAAGGATACTTTTAAAACATTATATAATAACAAAACTCCTAAACAACTTAATTAGAATAAACCAAAAACCAACTTAGATTAAACTTAAAACAACATGAGAAAAGGTCTCATAAAAATTCAGAATTATAAAAATTATATAAAACTTTATAAGGTCTTCAAATATAGCTATCTCCAATCCAAAATAATCTAAAAGTCAGCTCCACTATCGTCATTCTCATAATCTACGAATACATCATAACCTGACAAATCAAACACTACTAGATCATCATATGTTTTTGAAAAAAAAAAAAAAAGAGTAATCACAAAGCTCTAATATGCTAAACCACAAATACATGCACATGAACAAAAACTATACAATTTCACATACAACCTAATAACTAATGCAGCAAACATAGGTTATTATCTTTGATTAGCCAAAAAAATAACCTGGTTTAGAACCATTTGCAACTAGTCTTAAACCTAGAGTAACTCATGACTCCATGGAAACAATTTTGTATAAAAAATACTTATATATATATTGGTGTTGGGTACTCCCCACATGCCTTAGGTACCGTACTCGTACCATTCCTAAACTATCGGAATCATCTCTGTGCACGACTTCACTCAAGACAATGACACACATAGATTATCAAGATGCCATTCTAGTAACACGATACTCCTGCTCTACTAAACCTAACCAATCACAAGCAGCAAACCAATCAAATTCGAATATAATTAAGTCCATTTACAATACTAATCCTACAATCACAATCGCCAATCAAGGTATGGACGTACCTGTAGAAACTTTTGGAACAAAAAACCTAACTTCACCAAAAACACCTATACACCATCAAATAATCATTCAAAATTTGTTTTCACAAGATAAACAGAATTCTATTATCATCTAAACCTTAAGCTAAAAAGAACTACAAACCCTAGATTCATATACACTTTTCTTCTTTTGATTGTAAAATCACAAAATCTCCAAGAAAATTGTGGTTTCTCCAAAAAATTTCTTTAATAACTATGACTCCCTTCAATATCAATCAAGAAATTCATAAAAGATCATACTTTTAGATCACAAAGGGATTGAAAAGGATCAACTTACCTATTAATAGAGATCTTTAGGGTTTTTCTAAAGGTTAGGAGAGTTTTTGAGAAAAGGAAAAAGACTAGGGCTATTTATATAGAACATGGGAATCTTTAAAAGTCCATACATGAATGTTGGCATAGAAGGCTGGCGATGTAGGAACACAAGCTGGAGGCCCAAAATACACACTGGCAACTTAAAACTTTACAAGACGAATCGAAGACAAAGAAAGCTAGCATCCAACCTCAGTGGCGTAAATGGCAAAGCAAACGGCATAAATACCAAGGCTAATGACCTAGGGGCGGTGTACAACTGCGTCTTTTTGTCCTCGATCATGTGTCTACTATTTGACATAATATGTGTATTCATATTAGGGTGGATCATAAAACCATCTTATTAAACAACAAATGACACTTTTGCCTTTTATTATAATTCATTTATTTTTATATTACACTAAGAAAAGAATGTTTGTTCTATACCTTTCCCATTCATTTTAATTTAAAAACTTTACAGTTTATTTTATTTTTTTAGCAGCGAAATAAGTCAAATGGAAAAAATATTGACAAATAACTATAAAAATAGAGTAATTATCTTGTAATAAAAAAATCTTCTGTGTTAATAACATATTATTGTAATCAATTATAGTTTTTGCTTATTGAAATGCTTATGTAAATATTATGCATTGATTTAACTTACATTTCTAGTTGATGCATTGAGTTCATCGACTGGTCGTAGTGGCAATTTTGAGAATGCATTTCTATTTATTTAACTTTTTCTTTCAATATATCTCATCAGTTTTATTATTAATCTCTTCATTTGTCAACTCCTTGTGGAATATGACAATATTCAGTTTACCCTTCTTTTATGTCCCCATCACTTTATGTCCCTTTATCTCCATTGCTTTTAATTTCTATTATACTTTCCATATGGAGCCAAGTTTCAATCAAAATCAACTAAACAATTAACATGTTGCACCTACAACTACCTATCATTTTTTTTTTGTCTTTTTTAGTCATGGGCACCCATCCACCATTAAATGTATTTTAATCGTACTGCTAGACGGATTTTGAGATTAAAAAAAATCGATAAGTTGTTGAGTCGGGTTCCGAGTTTATATATAACCCATTGAGAATACCCGACTTGAGATAAATTTAAAGTAAAATATAAAAAGTTAAAAATATTAAGTTATTAAGACAAAAAAAAAGACTAAAAAAAATTAAGTTATTAAGTGGAAATAAAGTGTTTACATCCTTTTATATGATGTTATTATCTGAAATTTATTCTTTTAGTATCCGTGTTTTGCATCATTAATAACTTCAAACAAAATTCATTTTTTTTGCTAATTTTTTTAGAAAAAAATTGAAAATAAACGGTTCCTTAAAACCCTATAGGGTCGGGTTTTGGGAATGATAAAAAAACCTTGATCAGGTTTTTCTCGAGTTCTAGGACACCCCATTAAAAATCGGATCGGGTTCGGATTCCAAATGAGCTATCTCAAACCTGCCCCAGTTGTATCCCTATGTGCTATGTTTGCCCAAAAATAAAAAGGTTCATAATTATATGAAAAATTGGGATGGAGAACTGTCCATTAAAAAATTGGCTGTTGGAAAATTAGCTGGAGTTGAATTTTAAACTATATTATTAAAAATGTGGAATCGAAGAAAATAATGATTTAATTAAATAAAATATATAACTATCACGAACTTCAAAATAAATTGTTAAAAAACATTATTGCCTGTCAAAATGTTGAATCTTTATACAGATAAGAGTATGAGAGGACATTATCCTTTCCAAATTGTAATTCACACTTTGAATTTTGATAGTTGTCCTAACATAAATTTTATTGTAAACAAGTTAAACTAATTAAAATGATTATACTAAAACTTTAAGTAAGTCAAACTAATTGCAAACAACTCAAGTTTGGATGGACAATTTACTAAATTTGTTATTGTCTAGTTAAGCTTGAACTTGAGTGTGAGATACTATAGTAGTCTATTGAGTTGATCTCAAGTTTCATGATATGAGGATTGATTAACTCGTGCACCCTATCGAGTTTGGATCGAGTTTTTATTTTAGTTGAGATGGAAATATATTAAGCTTGATCTGGATAGGTGCTACTCCAACTTGATCGAGTTTGAGTACAGTTCAAATTTAAGCTCAGTATTATATCATCTTCACTCTATTCATTTACAGTTATAATGCACAATTCTACTATAGCATTAAAAAAAAAAAAAAATGGTTACCTTGTTGATGAAGAAGACTCTCTTTTTTGGACTGTCGTCCTTGGATTGAACCCACAAGACACAGGTAATGTTGACAAGACCATTAAGCAAACCATCTAGTACTTTGTCTCAAAGGAACATCTCCTTGTGGTGCTCTTTCTCAACGAGTATAGCACCAATCTCTCCGAAATCACTTGAAGGAACATCTCCTTGTGGTGCTCATTCTCAATGAGTATAGCATCAATCTCTCCGAAATTCGGATCATGCCCTTCTCTAATCCCCGTCTCTTTAATAAAAGCAAAAGAAACAATTTAAAATTAAATGAATGAATTAAAAATTCATGCAAATAAACTTAGCAATTGCAATGTTAATATTAGACTTTTCTTTTCCAGTTGATTTCAATATATGAAGTTGTATATAAACAGATGCTCGATTGAACATAATATTCTAATTTATTTCTATGCTATTATATTTTCTTAATTTTTCATTAATATTAAGGGAATTTAGCTAATTAGAATAGGAAGAAATCAAGAAAATCGAGCTAACATTATTGTCATGGGATGACTCACTAAGTCGTTTTTAATGAACAACACTGTAGAACTCTATACCGGTTAGAAACTTAAATAGGCTAGGCCAGTCTGATAAAAGGGTTAGCTTAGGCTACTCTCGAAACCAGAAAAAGAAATAACAACTTGGATATTTGTTTGCAATAATATGTACAAACGGTAGGACTTATTTTCAGGATAAAAACAAAAAACCTCTTTATCAATAAAATCAAATATAATACTCAGATTATAAATTACTATATGGTTAATTACTGCGGTAATTGTCAACATAAGAAGGCTACAATATATAACCGTAAGATATTATTATTCTTTGTATCAAGTTAGGCTCGTGTATTATCGTACTGTGTCCTGGGACCATTATTAGGAATGGGGCACTGATAAGGACATCCGTTATCGAGACGACGCTGTTTTGCCAAAAAGACCATCACACTAAGGACCACCAGTAGTCACAATGCTAAAACTTCCTTCTGGTTCACTTCGCTGCAATTTCATTACAGCATTATTTCTTATAAATAGTTATTACGTCGTTTAGTTCATCGAATAATGATTTCACGATGAATCATTATTACACAAAACAATGAATAGCTATTCTTTATTTAAATTTATGAATATCAATTCAATGCTGAAACTATCTTTTCTTTTTCAAAATACCACCATTTAAATAAAAAATTAATAAAGAAAAATCCTATTACAGCTCTATTTCATTACTTCGTAATAGGAATTTCATTACAATCTTATTTATTTAGCGAAGTGAATGAGCCGTTCCTGTAGACGTAAAATATCATTATCTTTGTTATCAGATGTGATAGGGTGCCGAAAAATGTTCCAAAAATTTATAAGTTTAAATGGCTTATCTTTATGGGATTTTTAGTAACTACGTGAACATAAACACGTGGAGAAATCTAATTCGATCCACATCCTTTTCGGTGCCTATTTCAGTTTACATCATTCTTCTAAAGGCAATTAAAGAAAAAAAAATATTGAATATTAAACATTTGGTTATGAACAAGTGATGGGTAGGTATAACTAAAATTTAATCACCAAAAGAAATATAACTAAAATTTATAAATATATTCATTGTGCAAAATACGAGAGTAGTAAACTACAACACGTGGTAAGATTCTATCGGTGCATATCTGTACCTAACCAAAATGATTTATATAGGACATAATTTTGGATAGACAATTTTTTATAGTGCTGAGCTAGATAAACGTTATTATATCATATTTTTTTTATAAAATATATTTGAAATATTTGAGATTGAACTAAACTCTTTCCATGGGATTAGATAGAATTTAAAATTTTTATCAATTATATTTCATGATATAAAAATATAGGAATTAGAAAAAGACAAATTCTCTTGAGAAGAATTTTGCTTATTGCTGTCTAGTACCTTGCACAGTAGACATGGTATAGAAGAATTGTATTAACTAATACTTCTTATATTATGTTGTCCACTATTTCTTATCTAATTCAATTCTTGCAACCAAACATTGCCTCTTATCTTATCTAATAAGAAAGAGGTTGGAGAGATTAATATAGTTGTTCACTAATTAAGATAGAATCAATGTGATATATATATATATATATATATAATTAGTTGGGTGAACTTCCTTATTTTCAAGCTAGTTGTAATAAATAAAACATTTGGATCCAGCTGGTTTCAATTTTAATGGTTGGTCTTACCTTGAGAATGGATGGTATATGTCTATATAGTTGAATGGTCCCCGAAATTTTGCAACTAATCCCTTGACAATTATGAATTTAGTTCGATGCAACACGAAAACAAACAATGACCAAATGGAGTATAACCAATTGCGGATTGAACACGGCCTGTTGAAATGACATGATTCGAACGAGGGATGAAATCAAAAGACAAAAACAAGCAATGACCAATTGGACGTACAAGTAATTGCAAGTTGAATACCTCTTGTTGAAATCACAACTATGATTCGAAGAAGGGACGAAATTAAAACGAAGAAAAGCGAAAGAAAAGTTGGATTTTCAAACTTTTTTTTTATATTTTAAGAGGGAGGGATGATGTATGAATGGATTCAGAATAGAAAATCATCTCTAAAACCTATCTCATAAAATCAAGGGAATAAGTATTTCAATGGAATGATTGCAGTGAGTATGAATCTGATTTATTAGATAATGGATGGGACTAGTATGATAAAAACACTTGACAAGTCATAGAATTTTCCTCAAATTAGAGGGAATTGAAAAAGATCCGATAAAAAATTAAACTTCATATGTGAAACAAAAACATATTCCAATTGTAAGGACTTGTATAGTATTTTTCCAAATGAATTACTATATTATTAAGTTGCCTTCCAGTTTTGTTTCTTTCACTTATTTTCTTATCAAAACTAGAAATTTTATATATATATATATATATATATTCACTTTATTTTTTTCTCTAATTGTTTCCTTTCACTTTCCATTTCTTTAGTTTCTTCTCTCTTGTTTGAAAAGGATAGAGCTGCTAGATTGATATTTAGTTATCCTTTTTATTTGTTTTCCTTTTGTTTTTTTTTTTGGAATTTCAAACTAAAGATAATGTATCAACGGTCTTCATTGAACTAAAGATTTTTTGGAATTCTTGGAATCAAGCAATGAGAATACTCATGTAGAGAAGAGAAAACAGAAAATTGAGAGGAGTCTTGTCTTGATGCATATACAAGTCAATCAAGTGTACATTTTACTTTTCTTAATAAACTATAGCATAATTGAAGTTAGATAATTTTCCTTCGATGAAACATTGTGATATCCCTAAAATATATAGATGGTGAAACTCTAATCATAGAAGTTCCTTTTGGTGTAATGACTTAGAGTTCATCGAAACTCTAGAGTTAAGAATGCTATGGGCAGAGTAATTCTAGGATGAGTGACCTCAGTAATGCCATGAAACTCTGCCCACCAAGAGTAATACCCTAGAATTCCGCCCATCGAGGTATTACCTGCTTTGACCATACATCACATGGTTTTGTCCTTTAGTGCCAGCGCTTCCTAGGAGGTCACTCATCATGGGATTACTCTACTTAGAGCATGTTAACTTTGAAGTTCCGAAGAACTCCAAACCATTATACCAAAAGGTGCCTTTGTGATTAGAGTTCCACCATCTTTATATTTAACGGGATCACATACTTTCCTAGTTATAGAACTAACATCACTGTCAGTTTTGTTACACAAGTTCAGAACCACATTAGGTATCCTCCACTTTTGACTAGTCACCTGGCTCTACTACCACCTCAAACGCTCCGGAACTCTGCCCCACCAAGGTATTTTCTGTTTTAGCCACACGCTGCTCGGTTTTATCATTTGATGTCAGCGCTTCCTAGAAGGTCACCTATCTTAAGATTATTTTGCCCAAAACACGCTTAACTTTGGAATTTCGATGAACTTCAAGCCATTACACTAAAAGGCACATCTGTGATTAGAGTTCTATCGTCTATATATTTTAAGGGTATCATAAACATAAAGGCAATTTTTACCTATCAATTTGTTATAATCCTGTTTATTTTCTTTGAATTAATGAAGGACAAACACTGGCACACATACTTATTACTTGTTTGCTCATGGGTGCAAATCAACCAAGCTGGACCTCAAACTATTCGAGCTTAGCTGGATGTTTACTTTAGATCGATTCGAGAATAGTTGAGTCGAGTTTAAACTTGAGCTTCTCGAGTATTTATCGAGACACGCTCGAGTTTACTATATTCAGCTTAATTAGCTCGTGAACTTAATTAAGCTTGAGTTGAATATAAATATTAATCAAATTCGAATCAAGTTTGGATATTAATATTATTTTAATTAGAACTAAAATTATATTTTTTAATAAATCAAACCTAAACGAACTTAATTGAGTCAAGTTTGAAATTATATAGCATTATTTTGAGACAAACCCAAACTTGAAATCTTAAATTCGATCAAACTCGAGCAAAGCTCAGTTTTAAAATTTCAAGTCGAGCTTAAACTCAATCTCAGTACTGTCTCGTCTCAACTCAACTCGTTTGCAACCCAATTCCCCCATACACCCTTCTTTCTACATAGGAAATTCAAAATGAAAGGGATCAAATATAATATGTATAATTGAATATTACCTTAAAAGTTGAAACAGTTCCGATTTTCATAGCTTGATTTGTTGGAATTTAAATCCATTGCCTAAAACAAAAAACGTAATTTATAAATAATAAAAAAAAAAGTAAAACTATAATAACCAAGAAATTTTACTAGTTTATTTAAATGAACCTCTGATTGTTTGTGAGATGAGGAAGAAGTAAAAATTAAAAGGCAATTAAAAGAAACTATGAGTGAAAGCCAATTGTCCAAAGATAGGCCAAAACCTATCTCTTGCACTTTAATGCCACATTTGGTTGCTATAAATTAGAAGGAGATTGAAGGAATTTATGAGCGAAAGTTAATTTTTAGGAGAGAATACTAAAGCCTATTTATCTATTGCACTTTCATGTCTAGTCTTGTAGAATATAATTGCAATTTTTTGTTAAGAGAATATAACTGGAGTTTGGCTTGATTGCTATTAGTGGCATAATAGAACTGTTGTTCATTGTTTGATTAGTAAAATAAACTTTGGATAAAGAAATTTGAATAAATGAAAACGTATTAATATATTAATCGAACTGATATAAATGCTATTAAGGACTATTTATGATAAGCTATTTTGGAAAAAACATAAAAAGACAAGCAGCTCAAATGAGTATTAGGAAAAACATGTAAATCAACAAGTTTTACATTTATCTGCGTGTTTATTGTTTTTTAGACTCTTATCAAAACACTATAAAACAATGAACATTGAAGTTAGTACAAGAAATTATATCAGTTGAGACAGACCATTAGCAGAAGTTTATATTGGATATTAGTATATGATACTTGATGCAGCTGTCAGTGCTACTCAAATTCTAGTACATGCCTAAATAGCATAGCATTTATTTATTTAAATAAATAGCTTATCATAATTGAATGGCCAAGCTGTCTGCCTAACGTATGACTGTTATGAGTAACAGAAGACCAGCACGATTGAAAGGACATCCTATGTGCCTTAAAGATTACATATTAGATAAATAACAGATTTTCTGGAATAACTATCCCAGCTCATTACATCAAAACATCTCGGAATTAAATAACAGACAAATTGGGATATGATCAAACATAGGAAATATCTGACAGAAAGCAGTCCAAGGTACAGCAAAGACTATAAATGAAATCTAACAGTAGAAGGAAATCATTCCTGGAATCTGACCCTCTTGTTTGAGGTGGGAGTCCGCTGGAGCTCGAAATCCAGTAAGTCCAAATATTCATCCAAAAATCCCTCGAAATCATCAAACACATGAGAGGAAAAACAAGTTAGTTCTAACAGATTTTTTTTTTCTTTTATACAGAACAAGAGATCAGATCTTTCATTTGCGTAAGGAAATACAAGGATCCGGAGGAACTCGTACCTTTGCTGTACAGATCAGATCTCAAGTTAGGGTTTTCTTTCATCTTCCTACCTGCTGTGAGTTTTGAAGAGAGAGAATAGCTGTATCTGTTCTATTTTTTCTGTTTGTACGTGACAGAACATTTAGGAGGCTGCTGATTTTCGAGGCTATCCTCGTGTTTGAAAAGAAAGTTTAATTCGATTAATTCTTTCAGAAGAGTCCAGTTTTTTTTGGAGTGAACCGGTTATTAGACTTTTACTGAGGATCGGTCAGTATGTTTTGAGGAGAGAACTTTTGAACCAAACCGATTTTGGCCTAACAATTTGGTGCTCTCGTTTTTTATAACAATGGCTGATGGGACTCGTGGAGTTGTGAAGTTAAATGAAGAAGTCTCTTTACAGGCTGTTCGTATTGAGGAGTTGTCTTCGCAATTAAATTCCATGCACACTAGAATGTCTCAATTAGATGATAATATGCAGTTTGTGGTGCAATATGTTAAGAAACAAATGGATAAAGATATTCAAGAATCAGTCTTCTTTTTCCAATTCATCATATTCTCATGATTATAAGGAGTCTCATTTCCTTAAGAATATGAAACTTGAGCTACCTAAGTTTTCTGGCAGTGATCCTAACGGATGGATTTTTAAGGCAACTCAATTTTTTATTTTCATCATGTGTCTGAGGTTGATCGTATGAAGTTAGTATCCCTGGCCATGGAAAATGATGCTTTGGAATGGTTTCAATGGCTTTCTAAGAACGATTTAGTTTCTACTTGGCCAGCTTTTCTATCCGCCTTAACCATACGGTTTGGACCTTCGTTATTTGAAGATTTTCAAGGGCAATTGGCTAAGTTACAACAAACCGGTTCTGTTTCTGACTATCAATTAGCCTTTGAGAAACTTTCCAACAGAGTTACTGGCCTATCTGAAGGATTTTTGACTAGTTGTTTCATTTCTGGTTTGAAACCAATTTTACAACAGGAAGTGTTGTCTTTCAAACCTTCGTCCTTATTAGAAGCCATGAGTTTAGCCAAATTACAGGAACATAAGTTACACTGTCTGTTGCAATGTTCACCTTCTCATAATTTGGTTAAATCCACCAGTGATACTCGCACTTATTCTTTGAAACCTCATGTGTTCACCCCTGGAACTCAGGCTAAACCTACTTCTTCTATTCAGAGTTCTACTGGTCCTAACAAGAAAACTTTAGCAATTCGTAACATGTCTCAATCTGATTTAGCAGTTCGGAGGGAAAAGGGATTATGTTATACTTGTGATGAAAAATATCATAGAGGACATGTCTGTAAATCCAAATTTTTGTTGATGATTCATCCTACTGAGGATGAAGAGGAAAATTTTGAAGATTGCTCTTCTTGACCTAACTTTTTCTGAGGAGCTTGCTACTCATAAGGAAGCTGGGATTAGCTATCATGCCTTGTCTGGTCATCAAGCTAATCGAACATTAAGGTTTCAGGGATCAGTTCGGGGTCAAGTTTTACATGTTTTGATTGATTCTGGCAGTACTCATAATTTCATCCAAGCAGATGTTGCTAAACGCTTAAAATTTTGTGTGGAAGTAATTCCACAATTTTCAGTGTTGATTGGAAATGGTGATAGTATGGTGTGTTCTGGAGTTTGTCGTCAAGTTCCTTTGGTGTTGGATGGTGTACTTTTTTCTGTGGATTTTTATGTACTACCTATCCAAGGAGCTGAGTTGGTCTTAGGGATTCAATGGCTCAAACTTTTGGGACCTGTTACTGTGGATTATGTGAAACTGACTATGCAGTTTATTTGGAACAGTAGAACAGTGTGTTTGACAGGAGTCAATGATTTCAGTTGTAAGGAGCTATCTCCCAAACAATTTTTAGCTTTGATTCATGACAGTTCTGTGGCTTGTTGTTTTCAGCTTGTGGCTCAGGAGTTGCATTCATCATCTTGTACCACTCACAGTAGCGCTTTAAATGCTCTACTAGGCAGATTCAATGATGTATTTGAGACTCCTTCATCATTGCCACCGTTGAGAGACGTTCAACATCATATTCATCTGAGGAATGAAACGGAGCCTATCAATGTTCGTCCATACAGGTATCCTTATTTTCAGAAAACAGAGATTGAGAAATTGGTGGATGAAATGCTGCAACAGGGAATTATACGACCTAGTACCAGCCCTTTCTCTTCTCCTGTATTATTGGTTAAGAAAAAGGATGGTTCCTGGCGTTTTTGTGTGGATTATCGTGCCCTCAACCAAGCCACAGTACAAGATAAGTTTCCAATTCCCACTATTGATGAACTTTTGGATGAATTAGGAGGAGCAACTATTTTTTCGAAAATGGATCTTAGAGCTGGATATCATCAGATAAGAATGTTTCCTGATGACATTCACAAGACTGCTTTTCGTACTCATGATGGTCATTATGAGTTTATCGTAATGCCTTTTGGGTGTCTAACGCTCCTGCTACATTTCAATCTGTGATGAACACTATTTTTCGTCCTTTTTTGAGGAAGTTTATTATTGTGTTCTTTGATGATATTCTCATTTACAGCAGAACTTTTGATGATCATTTAGTACATGTGGAACAAGCGCTGCTTTGTTTGCGAAACAACAGCTTCTTTTTGAAACGTTCCAAATGTGATTTTGGCCAAAACAAAATAGATTATTTGGGCCATATTGTTTCGGCTGGCCAGGTTTACCCTGACCCAGAGAAGATCAGAGCCATACAAGACTGGCCTCAGCCTTAGACTATTAAGCAACTTCGAGGTTTCTTAGGCATTACTGGCTATTATAGGAAATTTGTGAGGGATTATGCTAAGATAGCTTTTCCTTTAACAAATTTGCTTAAGAAAGACAGCTTTATGTGGACTGATCAAGCTACTGAAGCTTTTTTGTTCTTAAAAAATGCCTTAGTTACAGCTCCAATATTAGCATTACCGGATTTTACTAAGGATTTTATCGTTGAAACTGATGCTTCAGGTTATGGAATGGGAGCTGTTTTACATCAGGAGTCTCATCCAATTGCTTATTTCAGCAAGAAGTTTTCTTGCAGACTACAAAAGGCAAGCACATATGTTCGAAAATTGATAGCCATAGTGGAAGCTATCAGAAAATGGAGGCAATATTTGATTGGCAGACATTTCATCATCAGGACAGATCAAAGGAGCCTTAAGGAGATTTTAAATCAGGTCATTCAAACTCCAGATCAACAACAGCTTTTAGTTAAGCTGTTAGGGTTTGATTATGAGGTGCAGTATAAGCCAGGGAAAGACAACAGGAGCTGATGCTTTGTCTAGAATTCATCTAGATGAACCTTTTTTTGGCTATTTCTCTTCCATCATATGATTTTGTGACTCGTTTGAAACAGGACCTCAGTTCAGATGGAATTTTTCAGGATTGGCAACTTAAGGTTACCAATGGAGATCCTTTACCATGGCCTCTAAGTTTGAAGAATGGACTTCTGTATTGTGGCACTCGAATTTTTATTCCACCAGGTTCACCTCTTATCACTTCCATAATTACTGAGTTTCATGCTTCACCTTTTGGTGGACATTTGGGGAAATTAAAGACTTTTAAAAGGATTACTCGATCTTTTTTTTTTTGCCACACATGAGGAAGGATATTGATAACTTTGTTAGACAATGTCATGTTTGTCAACAAATCAAATATTTGACAACTAAACCAGCAGGTTTACTTCAACCTTTGCCTATCCCTCAACAGGTTTTTGAGGATATTTCCATGGACTTTATTGTGGGACTACCTACTTTTCAAGGATTGTCTGTTATTTTAGTAATTGTGGACCGTCTTTCTAAATACTGTCATCTTGGCTCTTTGCCAGCAACTTATACTGCTTTTCAAGTTGCTCGCTTATTTGTGGATATAATGGTCAAACATCATGGAATTCCACGCTCTATTGTTTCTGACAGAGATAGGGTTTTTACCAGTAAATTTTGGACTGAATTATTCAGATTGAGTGGTACTTCTTCGAGGATGAGCTCAGCATACCATCCTCAATCCGATGGTCAGACAGAAGTTGTTAACAGAAGTTTAGAACATTATTTACGAGCGTTTGTTATGGACAATCCCAAACACTGGCATAAATTTTTGGCTTGGGAGATTATTGTTTCAATACTAGTTTCCACACCAGCACTGGGTTTACTCCTTTCCAAGTTCTATATGGCAGAGAACCACCATCTATTCCAGATTATGTGAGGGGTTTTTCTAGTGTGGAAGCTGTGGATGATGAATTAGCTTCAAGAGATGAAATTTTGAAACAACTCAAGCATAATCTGAAGAAGGCACAGGATAGAATGATCATTTTTGCTAATCAGAAGAGATCTGATAAGCAATTTGATGTGGGAGATTTTGTATATGTTAAACTTCAGCCCTATCGTCAATCTTCATTGACAGGTCAGAACGCTCACAAACTCTCCAGGAAATTTTATGGACCTTTCCAAATTTTAGAACGAATTGGCTCTGTAGCATATAAGTTGGAGCTACCAGAATTTTCAAAGATCCATCCAGTATTTCATGTTTCTCTATTAAAACAAGCTATAGGAAAGGATTGGCCTGCATCTGTTCTACCAAAGGAGTCTCAGGGCAACAATCTAGTTGTTCAACCCATAGCGATTTTGGCAACAAGAAGAGTTTTCCGAAGTGGGGTTTCCATGGACCAGGTGCTAGTCCAATGGGAGTCTTTTACACCTGAGGATGCTACATGGCTGGATCTATCTGAATTCAGAAGAGATTTTCCAAATTTCAACCTTGGGGACAAGGTTTCGGTTTTCGATGGGGGAGTAAATGTTATGAGTAACAGAAGACCAGCACGATTGAAAGGACATCCTATGTGCCTTAAAGATTACATATTAGATAAATAACAGATTTTCTGGAATAACTATCCCAGCTCATTACATCAAAACATCTCGGAATTAAATAACAGACAAATTGGGATATGATCAAACATAGGAAATATCTGACAGAAAGCAGTCCAAGGTACAGCAAAGACTATAAATAGAAATCTAACAGTAGAAGGAAATCATTCCTGGAATCTGACCCTCTTGTTTGAGGTGGGGAGTCCGCTGGAGCTCGAAATCCAGTAAGTCCAAATATTCATCCAAAAATCCCTCGAAAATCATCAAACACATGAGAGGAAAAACAAGTTAGTTCTAACATTTTTTTTTTCTTTTATACAGAACAAGAGATCAGATCTTTCATTTGCGTAAGGAAATACAAGGATCAGGAGGAACTCGTACCTTTGCTGTACAGATCAGATCTCAAGTTAGGGTTTTCTTTTCATCTTCCTACTGCTGTGAGTTTTGAAGAGAGAGAATAGCTGTATCTGTTCTATTTTTTCTGTTTGTACGTGACAGAACATTTAGGAGGCTGCTGATTTTCGAGGCTATCCTCGTGTTTGAAAAGAAAGTTTATTAATTCTTTCAGAAGAGTCCAGAGTTTTTTTTTGGAGTGAACCGGTTATTAGACTTTTACTGAGGATCGGTCATAATGTTTTGAGGAGAGAACTTTTGAATCAAACCGATTTTGGCCTAACAATGACCCTGCAATATAAACAAAGAACATGTAGATCATAATTAAAGCATCCATCCCATATCACTGGCATCTTAAAAAATGCTGAATTTCATCAACCTGCCGGCTACTCCCACTAGCAATTAGCACATAATCAGCTTCAACATTCTCAACAATGTCCAAGCTACGTTTCTCAATCTTCAGCAGAAATTTTCCACTCACATTCTTGGAAACAGCAGTAACAACTTTGCCAGTCTGTAGTGAGACTAACAAGAAACTCACACCTTAGACAAGATTATAGCTAAAGCTACATTATCTCAACAAGAGAATGCACAAGGAAAAACTTGCAGCAATTTAAACCGTGGAAGCTTTATAAGAGTTATCTAAAGCAACTAGAAGAAAGAAAGAGAGCAGATTATGTAAAGCATATATGCAATGGATCCAGCAACATTTCAAAGTTAAGAAATCTTCAATGCCATGTATGAACAAGACTCGAATTTGGGCAAAAAAAACACAAGACTCGAATACTAATGAATGAATAGAATGAAACATCCAATAGATGATGATACACATACCTCCCCTCTTCTTAGTTTCAGACATAAGACAATGTTGACTCTGGTTGTAGATGTTGAACTAAGTAAGATTAAATAAAAAATTAATTTTAAATACCAAAAAATTTTAAAAAATTAATTTTTTAAAAACCAATATAACATTGACACGTCTTCTTTTAAAATTATTAGATAACATTGATACTTTTGACTTAAACTCCCAAAAAATTAACGTATTTATAAATACAACAAAAGATAGGTAAAGTTTTTAAGTAACCAATGATGTTGTTGTTAGTTAGTTAGTTCATTAGCTAACATCCAAAAGCAACTAGTACGGGAAAATCACAGTTGCATTGGCATTTGGTAGTGTAATGGCATTTGTAATAAGTAGCTATGAGTAGGGGGAAAAAGTAACGGAAACTTTGGTGCACTGCCGATACACTAATAGGGTCAAATAAATTGACCATGTCCTGAATCTGCGTTCTCAAATCCCCAGTGTATCTAGTAAGGACTTCTTTATATACAAAATTGATTGGTCAAGGCAATATTAGGAAAAACCTTAGTATCTACTACTTTAGTCCTTTTTTTCATTTATTTTGTCTCTTTCTCTTCTCCCTTCTTTTTGAGTAATTCTAACTTCTTATTATTTGCTTCTGTAGTGCATGACAAGGAGTCTCCATCCAGATATTCTTGATCTAGACCTTAAGATCGAGATGACACTTTGTACTATTCGTAAGAACACAGCTGCTAATTCTTTTGCGTAGTTGGTAATTGAGGGAAAGTTGCTTGATTTATAACCTAAATGAAAGAAAAAGAGGAATTAACAAAAGAGGAAACACAAGAAGTCATGGCTGAGGAACAACCCAAAACCAATCTGGACTTTGTAAGGCTTACACTAGATGGCACAGGCCTGACTATTATGAAGCCTCCTAGTGGGGTTAACAATTTCGAAATCAAGGTTATGGTGATTCAACTCCTGCAATTGTACAATTAGTTTGATGGACTACCTGATGAGGACCCACATGCATATGTTCATAATTTATTGGAAATTTGTGAGACTTTAAAAAGTAATGGGTTATTAATGATGCAGTGTGTCTACAAATGTTTACTTTTTCATTGAGAGGGAAGGCTAAGAATTGGTTAACATCTTTGGGCGCAGAGGCCATTACCACTTAGGAGAACATGGTTAAGCAATATTTGGATAATTATTTTCCTCCATGCAAGATCACCAAGCTCAAGAATGACATATCGTTTTTTGTTCAGAACAATGAATAAACTTCATTTGACACCTGGTAGAGGTGGAAAGACCTATTGAGGAGATGTCTACATCATAAAGTACCACAATGGATTCAATTTTAGACCTTTTATAATGGCCTCAACATAACTACTCGGCAATTAGTTAATGCCTTAGCTGGTGGTACAATGAACTTTAAGACACTTGAGTCTTTGAAGCTTTTTGAAAACATGGTCCGGAATAATTATCAATGGGGAAAAAACTGAGGCAAGCAAAAAGCTGCAGGATTGTATGAGGTGGATCTCATGACTACCATTATAGCTAAGATAGATGTGCTAAGTAAGTAGGTAGCCAACATAAAAAAAATGCATCAGTACCATTGATCCAATATGGGGGATCAAATGAAGATCATAGTAGCTTCTTTGAACATAAAAAATAAGTGGATTACTTGGCAACTAGAATAGGCAGCGAAATAATCCCTAGGGAATACATATAATCCAGGTGGGCAAAATCATCCAAATTTTAGTTATGCAATACAAATGCTTAGAGAGCTAACTATACAGCTCTAGGATTTCTGAAGTAACAATTGTTACCTTATCAGCCCATGCCCTATCCATCTGCACAGCCACCTCAGTAGCAAGAGAAGAAGACCAGTCTAAAAGATCTAATGAGCCAATTCATTCAAAGCTCTGAAGTAAGACATCAGGATCTGGAGGCTTCTATTCATCACCTTGAGAAACAAATTGGCCAATTGGCCAAGATGAAATCTGAGAAGCAATCAGGCTCACATCTCAGCACTACTGAGCCTAATCTAAGAGAACATGTGAATGCCATCAGCTTGAGAAGTGGCTAGGAGCTACTACCTAAGAGTGAACAGGAGCCTAAGGAGGAGGAGAATCGGGTTTTTGAGAATGAAAAGCAAGACCTAGAAAAAGAAGAAAATAAATTTTCTAAGAAAGAGAAGGTGAAGCATGCAAAGAAAGAGACTGAAAAGAGATCACCTTTGGTTATGAAGGAATATGTCCCAAGGATCCCCTATCCAACTCACCTCCACCAAAATAAGGATAAAGAATAGTACAGTAAATTCCTTGAGCTTTTCAAATAGCTCCATATAAATATTCCTTTTGTTGAGGCAATTTCCTAGATGTCTAAATATACTAAGTTCCTAAAGGAATTATTATCTAAAAAGTGAAAATTAGAGAAAGTACTAACGGTAGAAGTTAGAACTAGTTGCTTATCGATTATTCAGAATAAGCTACCTCCAAAGCTAAAGGATTTAGGGAGTTTTATGATCTTGTGTATGGTGGGTGATGTCACTGTTGACAAGGCCTTAGCTGATTTGGGAGTGAACATCAATTTAATGCCATATTCATTCTTCAGGAAGCTGGGTCTAGCTAAGCCTAAATCGACTCGAATGATTTTGCAACTCGTTGATCGCTTTGTAAAGTACTCGATGGGAATTATTGAAGATGTTTTGGTGAAGGATAGGAATTTTATATATCCTATGGACTTTATGGTCCTAAACATGGAAGAAGGAGGGGATGCACTTTGATTCTTGGCAGGCCATTCCTTACCACAGCTAGAGTACTCATCGATGTTGAAGGGAGGAAACTAGTACTGCAGGTTGAGATGACAAGATGATTGTAAAAATGACCATAGCAAGTTCTATAAAGCTTATCCTTAAGAGTTCAAAGGTGGTTAAGCAAATAACAACTTACGTTAGTGATCCTCACTTAGAAAGTATTGATGGACCACCCAATATATGTCCAAAGTCGACCCTTAGTATGATTCTACCTTGCAAGTCTTGGTTACCACAAGAAGCAACGATGAATTCTAAGTACAAAGTTTTAACGAGTTTGAATGTGAGAGATTAAGAGAAGAATGCAAGCACCTACTCATAATTAGAACATGATGTTGAACCATTGGATATACACCACCAGTCGAAGCCATGTGCAAGACCATCATGCAAGCCATGTTCTCCAAAGTCAAAAGGTAAGGAAAGGAAAGATAAAGCTACAAACTTTGTAGCTATGATGGGATCAGCACCAACTAAGGGCTATCACTTGTGAGCAATGTGGAAGGTGGGTTAAGAAAACCGATGTAAGCGTTATTGATAACTTAGAGTTTAAGGTAAAGAGTGCCCACAACTCTCAATTTTACCCTTCTTGATTATTGAAGAAAGTGAAGGATGTTAAGCCAACGACGTTAAAAAAGTGTGCTTCTTGGGAGGCAACCCATGATTGACATAGGTAACTTAAGTTCCTTTTTTCTTCTTTTTATTTTAACTCTCCTAAGTCCATGTTCTCTATCGAAATTGCCAGTTTAGGGTGTCTTTGCACATTTATAATGAGATGAGAGTTCAATCTTAAGTGTGGGGAAAAGCATACATTGTTTCACTTTAATTCTTAAAGTGAGAGAGGTAATGTAATATCCATTTTCTAAGTGTATTATGCATACTAAGAGCTGGGATCATGATGGAAACTTCCAATTTTTCTAATGCAAGTGTGGAGAAATTGAAATACACTTAGTCATTTTTGCTTAAAGAACTTCACTTTCAAATTTTTCGTTACTGTTTTCAACACTACTTCTAAGCACAATCATGCTCAAGGCAATATATATTGACAAAATTCAAGGATGATGAAGCAAAAATGTGGATTTAGGAAACTGTATGGCCTTGAGCATAGCCGTGTAGACGACAAGGAAAGAATTAGAGATGAGCTACTTAAATCAACCCAACCCCGAACATGTCGGGCAAAAGGCAAGGCACAATCTAATGTGCCCCCTACATGCAACTAGAACCTGTCCAGCCCTGAGAACAGCTGTGTAGTAGGGCGAGTATACATTTAACTTGCATGATATAAATAGTTTTCCCTTGTTTTTGTATTTCATTCCTCACCTTTACCCCCATTGTACAGTTTTACTTTTTTTTTTTTTTTAATACTCTCAAACACTTTCACACCACATTCACACCCACACTCTTTTGATCTCATAAAATATGATCTCATCAACATCATCAAGTAGGTCCTTCTTCCTCCTCTCTTTACATTCTTGTTTTTAAATTACGGAATCATTTCTTCTGCTTTAATGGGTTTATGCATATGTGGAGTAGATTAATGGCGAAGCATGGATGTTTTATGTGAAGCTTTTGTTTCCATGGACTCATTGTTGCATGTTTGTACTTTGCCTTTTTGATCCACGCTCTCCAAATGTCATGAACATGCCGAATCTATCATAACTTAGGGTTCATGTTGAAATTTCAATGTTCACGAAAATTAAGGCTTTTGCTTGATTTATGCATTTTTTTTTTTTTTTTGCCATTGATTCATGCGATTAAGTGTTTGTATTATCATGTAATGCAATTTGCCTAGGAAATTTGTGCTTACATTGTTCAAATCGTGGACCTAGGGTTTATAAGTGAGAATTTTTTTGGATTATAGGATTTTAATGAATTATGAAGGAATTTTGGCACTTTAAAGGGATATTTGTGATGGAAATTGCTGCCAAGAACTTGTTCCTGATCTTCGACATCACCTATTTCTCGTGCCCATCCATGTTTTTGAATTTCATGACTTTGTTCCATCCCTGCCTCTTGCACAACCATGCTACCTAAGCTGAGCAAAAATGTTCATGACCCCCATTTTGAATTGTTGCTATGATGCTTATTTACTACTCTTGTATCTTTTATGCTCTATATGATGGTAGAGTTTAAGCACCATGTCAACCTACTTTTGAGCATTTATAGCCTTGAAGTTGATCTTGATTTATCTTTACCCTCGCATATATTATTTTTCTTTGATAGAAATACGAACCAAGCATATTGCTAATAGGAAGTAGAAACAAGCAAAAGTCGACAGAGTAGCAGCTACTAAAAAAGATGCTAAGAACAACATTCAAAAACAACAAAGAGAACCATTTACTTCCTCAAAGAAACAGAAAACTAGAGTGCCATCACTACCATTATAGCAAGGCATAGAACAAGTCTTCTTTGCCACAAGGAAACTTTCCTAGCAACCATGGAGTAAGACTCGAAAGGAGAGGTCGGAGAAAATGAGTCTGTATAACAATAGATCCTTAGACTGGAGGTTGCTTAAGGATTTTGGGTTGGAGAGTAAGATATAAGATACGATACAAACTAGACCATGGGAACAATTCTTTGAGATCAATGAGCCAGCCTATAAAAATAACAATTGAATTTCTATCTATAATGCAAATTGAAGATCTATCCCTAACTCACAATGTAGATAGCACCTTGACATGCCAAATTTATGGACAATCTTATGGCATCCATCTTTCGAAGTTTGGACTATTTTTAGGCTTATATTCAGCTGAAGAAGTTAAGACTGAGGACTATCTTTCAATGCCTAATAATTGGTCTCAAGGGTTTACAACTGATGGTTTCTAGTGGTTACTTTGTTTTGACGATGCAATACACTATTACCCATCAAAGTTCAAGGCCACCTCCATGAATGACCTAGATTTAAAAATGGTTCATCAACTCTTAGCTCAAACCATCGTTCGGAGAAAAAGTAGCGATGGAGTAGTTAACAACTTTGAGCTATTCTATCTTTATAACATGGCTACAAAATACATGATTAATGTTGGTGTAGAGGTAGCCGACTTCATCTATCGATAAGCTATAGACCCTAGAGTCCAAGGGTTGTATTGTGGAAGGTACATAACCAAGTTGCTAATGTAAACCCCCGAAAATTTTATAATTCTTAGAAAATAATCATAGGAGTCTAATATCAAAATTTAAATCCCGAAAATCGACTCAAGTTAAAACCAAATTCTAAATCAGTTCAAACACAAAAAAAAAATTCTTAGTCTTGGGAAAACGAGAACCCTTGAAACAAAATATAAAATCAAACTATCGGTTAAATTGACATCCGTACGCCAATCAAGTGATCTATCCGATTCCTAAAACGTAAATCAAAATGATATATCTAAATAACGCTCAACAACGAAATGATAAGATCTTAAATCCTTTGGTAAATTTTAGAATCAGAAATTTCAAATTCCACCAAAAGTCAAACTGAGTCAACTCATAACTTTAGACTCGGTTAAACGATCTCGAGAACTAAAAACTATTAAATAATCACAAATAAAATAAAATAAACCATAGATATCGAACTAAAAATATAAAACAGTCAAAACTCCAAAATTATATGATCTTACAAATAACTCAACAAAACCGGAAGTCAAACCAAAACCTTAAAAATCAACAAAGCTTATAACAAACCCTAGTGTTTAAGATCCGGCAATCCCGCGCTCTTAAACCCTAAACAATGCAATAAAATTAATTGTTGTTAATAGTTCGTAATAATATAAGGAAGCTTAAAAATATCAGATTCGCGAATTTCGAGTGTCCTTCGGATTCAAACGAGATTGGTTCTCGAAAAGCGTGCCCCAGAGCTCGGAACACTAAAAATATTTCATTAACACCAAAAGACTCGTAATTAAATAAGGTTTTCAAAAATATCGGTTTTAGAATTTTTCAGTAGCTAAAAATTACAGATATCGCATTATTACATGTATTTTTATTACTACCGATACTTTAATTGTCTAGTCTACTATTCATAATACTTTTCTATTATTCATTACTATTTCACTATCTCTACTTTTTCTTAGACCTATTTCTTACTACCTACATACCTATTTTCTTACTTTTTATATTTCCAATACATCTTATATCAAATCATACCTTACAAATTAATTATTTTCTTACAAAATACAAACAAAATCAACTCTCTCTCTCTCTTTCCTCCTTATGGCCGGCGCTACCTCCCCCTTTTTCCTCTCAATTATTTTTCTTTTTTAATTTATTTTATTACATCAAAATTTCACTCCAAAAATTCTATAAATACCCCATTCCTCCTTCATTCTTTCACACGATTCATTATACCACCAAAACTCTCTCAAACTCACTACACAAACTCTCTCCACAACATTTTCCTCTACCAAAATTCTCTTTCACCAAATACTCACAAAATTTCTCTCTACAACTATCATTTCTCAATAACCACATAATCATATATTCACTACCATCTTCATACCACATAAACACATTAGGTAAAAATTTCTTCCAACCATCTAGTTATCCATGTCATGTAACTTAGCATGACTATGGTATTGTTTTGAAACTCATATGAGTAGTATAAATAACAACATGTTCATGTTTTGTTCTTGTACATAAACTTCTTATTTATTATGTTATGTTAATTTTATTGTTGTTATAATATCTAACTAAATATATTTATGTATTTATATATAATCTTTAGAGCATATAAGCTCACTTGTTATTTATTTAATTTTATGCTTTGTAATTTATTTATTTCATGTTATTTCCTTAAGACTAGTCTTTCTAGTCTTAAACTTATCCATATCAAGTCAAAACAACATTTTATTTATTTTTCTTTAATCTTTTGGGACTAGTCCATTCTTAGTCCTAGGATGCCTTGATGAAGCTAAGCCTCCCAATACTTGATCGGGATACCTTGATGAAGCTAAGGTTCCCAATACTTGATATTTTTGTTTTGTTTATTATTATTTGTTTCTAGTATTTTCTTATGTTCTTATTATTTTATATGCTCATAATACTTGCATCTACATAATGATATTGTCTCAACTAATTTAAAAGTAGAATTTTACTTTATTAAAGGAACTTAAAACTAAATTTTCTATTATGTAACTTATCACAAAATAATGAAGTTATTATCAAACAACATAGAAATAGAGTAATACAAGTTTTCTCAAAATCTTCTTAAATAACAAAGAAAGTTTTACCAAGGAAACGTAAGCAATAAATATTTTCATTGTATATTATGGGAACCTAAGTTTTAGTAAAACAAATTGTTAGTTTTCAAAGTTCTTACAAAAAGCTTAAAGACTAAACTCTTTTTTTCACTTCATAACAAAACTAAGAAACAAACTAGTTTTCAAAGTAAGATGAATTCAACCCATAAAGTTATAAACCCACTTAGGAAAAATAATGATTTTCAAATTTTTAAAGAAGGAACTCATTTTCAAAGAATATAAATAAGATAAGATTAAAAATAATGGGTTTTATCGATAAAGAGGATTCTTTCCAAAGGAAATAAAAAGAATAATTTTTAGGAAACAAAAACTTATATAATAAATATAAGAAGACAAGACTCAATTTCTAAAACCATTCTAAATACAAATTCATAAAAAGGTTTTTCAACAACTTAATACACTTTTGATAAATTTGATCTTTTATCATTATAAGTAAAATTTAGGCGAGACTAAAAGTTAAAGGAAAATTTACTTGTTTTTGGAAAGAGAATGAAGAAAATAAAATAAGAATATACTCATTTATAAACCTATGAAAATATAAAGTTTCTTCAAATACTTGAAAAGAAATTATCAAAGTTAAAGTTTTAATTACTCAAAATGAATTGCTTTATGAAATCAATTGTTGAGACACTACCATTAGAATTTTTGCATATAAAATGAGCTTACCTATATACTCAAAGTATTTATCAAATATATATATATATTATATATATATTGTTACAAAAGGATTTTCTTTAAAATAAAGATTGAGTTAGAAAATGGTTTTGCAAAAATCTAAGAATATTCTTTTGAAATATGTACCCAATGTTTTCGGAACCCAAATGACCTTATATGACAAAGATAACCTTAGAAATGGATAGATCTTTTCGAATAGGTAGAAACTGGTATATTACATGCGAAATTCTGAGTTAAAATGAGCAAGTTGTGGCCATTTTAAATTGGAATTTCATTCTATACGATTTTGACGAACATAGTGGAATAGAATTGGAAAGTTCAAGTGGAATTCCTACGAAATACTCATCGCAGGTATTTCTTTTGTTTAGGTAACAAAGGATACAAGAATACCCTCCCTGAGGATTACTACAACTAAGAAGATCGCAAAATGGGAGTGAGTTATTCCTCTTAATTTCGTTACCTTGCTTGTACTTGTAAAGTAGTAGCATTAGTATACTAAGAAAAGATAAAAATGGATATATATATTTGGGGAATTCGGGATTATGAGTATATATGTGATTCTATGTTTATGTGTGAAATGAGAATTAAGAATATCGCAACTTCAAACTACTTGTTTAAATAATTTTGTTTACTTACTTGTATGACTGCTTATTAATTGCTAAATTGATTGATCGCCCCCTAATAAACCTTAATAATGTTTGGCTTAAGAAAAATAAAACGCTCACGTATAGTATCCATCGAGTCACATCTCTTTCGGAAGGCTGCTACTCCTACGCATAGAGTTGGATTGGTTGTGATCGTGCGGTGCCACGGGCCATGTTCCTTCCTAGAGAATCCAAATCGCTCGGGGAATGCGACTCTAGGTTCGGAGCCCAACCAACCGAATGCTGTGAGTGAGGACCTGGGGACTAGCAGGAGAAGATCGAGGATCTTCAACCTCAATTCCCTAACCTTCGATACAGAGGGGTAAATCCATTCTATATATGGTTTCCGGATAACTATATATATTTTGCGTAATCATGTAATTGTTGCATTGTATGCATAGCATATGTGTGAAAATCTAAATAAACTTGTTTGAAAATATGGTGCGAATGAAAAGGAATATCTCACTAAGCTAGTTGTAGCTTATACCCCTATAGATTTTGTTGAAACAGGTATACCCGTGGATTAAATTGAGGATTATGACGTTAAGGATGTCATGGAGAGATGTTAAGCTTCTATGAAGGAAATGGGATCATAAGATGAAGTAATTTTGTAAGGTTCTTTATATGTAATGACCTATATGATTAGTGTTATGTTAATTCTAGGATGTATATTTATTTGAAGTCAATAGAGGGATATACCCCTAAGAATTGTAACTTGATATGTTTATGATTTATGATAAGTATTCTCTTTACCTTGCTACTTATTTATTATCAATATAAATTGTGCTACTCCGATGCGTTCCCTTGGTTATGATGTACACCTTGTACATAATATGGAAGCCTTTGCGTGACTAAGGTAGTCATTCCTAGGCTTTAGTATTGTGTACGGCGGACTACCACGTTTAGAGTACCTCTCGGAGCGTGACAGCTGAAGGGGATAAACTTATTTAAAGAACCACTAGCTAGCACTCATTATGTAAGGGCAAAAAAGGTTATAGATGGACCTTTTTATGGATATGGGTTAACTAGGCTAAATGACGGATCTACTCCTGCTTCTCAATTCACTACACCACCTTGTGGTGTCTATAGCCCTGCTATTACTTCATCTTTAAGAGATCCTAAACTCCATTTGCTGAGAAAGGAGTTCCAGGCAAAGAGGAATAAGGCCAAGAGGTTTAGGAGAGTCGTGTGGGGTTTTTCGCATACTTTAGCTGGTTGTTTTTCACTACCATCAAGCAATCTTCCTACTTATGAGTCCTCTCCAAAGCCTGAATCTCTAGTACATGATGCTATTGGGAATTTAGGGATCAAAACGTAGCAGAAATATATTTTATTTTTCATAAAAATACTAATCCTAAATCCCCAATGGCGGATCCATGAGATTCAATCAAATTCCAACAAATAGAATTACCTTGTTTGATGCTTTTACTTATGGAAATTCGGATATGAGATGTTGCAAACATGAACACCCTCTACTGTATCCACATGAATAAATTTCCAATTGGACCTTCGTATGTGTGCTAGCACATAGGAACAATTCCTAATTTTGGGAATCTCTCTCAAAAGGGTTTCTCTCTTTTTAGGTTACAGAGTTTCTCTATAATTTCTAATGTGACGACAAGCGTCTGTATATCCTAGAGGTGAATATCACCTCCTATTTATAAGATAAAATCATCATGGATGATTTTACCCTTAATCATATTAGGGTTTCATGTTGACCTTATAAATGACAAATTTAATTCGCCAATTGAATATTTATTAATATTAATCAATTAAGATTAATAAATGCTTAGTTAATCCCCAATATAGTTATCTATAATAACTCATGATCCAATTAATTCATTCTTTGTGTGTGACCATGTAGGTTCACTTAATGTTGGCAGTAGCCTTAAAATACCTTCTAGACCTACAAGACATAATTGGTTTCTAGCAAGATATTATGCCTACCCAAATTAAGTGAAGATCGATGATCCGATTTTTCCTATTAACAGTCAATTATTTAATCCTTTTGTTACATGATATCTTATAATTAAACATAAGGTGTAGATCAATACACTCTTATATTGTTTAATCACATATTTCTTGATTCCATAGTATGACTTACTTAAACAAATGATATTGACAACTCCTTATCAATTCATTCAAGCATGGCCATGCATTTCTCAGTCTTACTCATCAAGAGGCCCAAAAGATATCTCTCAAATTAATAAGAGCAACAAATCCCATCTTAATCACTCAACTGCCTCTACATGATTTATACTATGCCCAATCTCGACCTTTATAATTATCCAGTTAAAGATGATGTTTGATTGAGTCAAAACACAATATTCCTCATGTTGGAATCTATGATGATTTTAGGTCGAAGGACTAAAACAACACTGTCAATGAGAAATACTAATCGCATTGATCCATATAGCATTCTCATACTTGGTCAATCTAATACAAGGTGCTCTTATATGTATTCATGTGCTGAATTGATATCTCATATCCATGATTAGTAAAACATGATCATCATCCAACCAACATACTAGTCTTAATTCATTATCATTTCATATAATGAACGACTAGGGATAATTTAGAATAAAGTTATTTTTTCCTTTTATGGTTTTACTATTAAAGTCACATACTTAAACGACATAAGGAATAACAAATTTACTCATGGAATTATTTTATCAAGGTAAAAAGACCAATAATAAACCTTGATAAAAAGGAATGACTTATAATCAAATGACATAAAATCTATATGGCCTAGTACACATTACTAACAGCTCTTATTACATCTAGGAGAAAAGGGAAAGCTCATGCTAATGCTAGATTTGAGTCTTCTTATGAAGGGAACGATGATGATTTTATTGTTGTGAATGATATAATAGATGATGAGGAACGAGGAGGATACCGATGGGGATACCTAATCCTCGTTTTATTTTTATTTGCTATGATGATTGGTCTGTAATAATGAGATCCCCTTTATGGGAAGACTCTTAATTTTTTTTTCTTTGCTGGACAAATTTGCATTGCTTGATAAACTTTAGGATAGTCTAACTTTTTTCTTCTCTTAGTTTTTCTTTTGTTTTCCTTTTCTTTATCTTTTTAGGGCATGAACTTTTGTTTGTGGTGGAGTTCACAAGATCCATGATGCTGTTGCGGTTGATACATGCTATTGAAAAATTCCTTCTGTTGCACTAGTTACAAACACTTCATGATGACATCTATACATAAACTAGGGAAGTTCTAGTGTCCTTTTCCTTTTTACTTACTTGTGTTTAGTTTAGGAAGACATTGGGGAAAATGTCTTACTTAAGTGTGGGGAAGGGGTATGCTAAGAAAGAAATTATTTGGTCTTAATTTTTGCTTAATTATATATATACACTTAGTTAATCAACACTTGCTATTCAATTTCCCCCGTTTATGAGTTTGCAAATGAGCTTTAAATTTGATATATTTTGAATATTATAATATTGAAATTATACTCTTTTGTTTGTAAAGTTAGCATTCAAAAGATAAAGTATAGTGATTTTATATAACTTACTCACTTATTTTGAACTTGGTATACTTGGTTAAAAGTCTTAGGATGAAATCTAAGCGGGATAAATTTACTTTCCATTTAGTGACTAAATCTAAAGTTGTGGAAGAGGTCAAAGTCCCTAGTTTAAAGTTAAACAGTTGTGTTTCTAAGCTTATTGGTTAATATATCTACTTTTCAAAAACTTTGAGATCTCTTTTAACCTTTTTTGAAAGGGGCATATGAAATCTATCACTTAGTGATTCTTCTTTAATAATCTCCTTGAAAAAAAATCAATTAATATTTATGTTGAATTGATGATGTAAAAAGCTTAGTTAGTATGGGCGAGCTTTGGCCCCTTAGAAGAGCAAGTCTAACCCTGTTGCTGACCATACAAGCCTTTATATCTAATATATATATATAATATATATATATATATATATAGAACTGAGCTAAAAAGAAGTGTGCAAAACCCATCCAGAGGAAAAGGAAAAGATGGAGGGAAAAACCTCCCCCTTTAAAGACTGAAAAATTTTGAAATTTTTTTGGAGAGATTTAAAGTAAAAGAGGAAAATAATCTAGGAGAATGATGGACGCCATATACTTTCACTCTAGGTTACTATTCTTAGAAAGGTGTTTAAATGGTTTATATACTTTCTAGTTAGTGGTAGGATGTGACTAAGCTGCTTTTGCTTTGATTGACTTTATGTCTCCTTTGTAACTTTAGAAGTGTTTATTAAATGGTGAGATTAATAGCCTGACTTACTTTGATTAATCTTAAAAATTTGACTATAGTATGCCAAGTACAAGTGATGTGCTACTACTGGTCATATCAAATTATAAAATTTATAGACCTAAATTAACTCCTATGATCAAGCTAGGTAAGTATACTTATTTATAGTAATATAAGATTAAAAACGGGTGTCGCCTATAGCGGTCTAAGGAACAAGTACTAGTATTACCCTTTTTCTACTATTTAGCCTAAAATATGAAGCAATATCTATCACTAACTATTAATTAACTAATTTAGCAAACAATAAAACCAGTTGTTTATGCTTTAACAATTAAAAATTAATCACAAGATATACTCTTTATCTTGATCCACCCTAAACCTTAATTTCTCATAATAAAAGATTGATTAGTGAATTATTTATGCTTTGCACTGCAAAATCATATAATTAAACCAATTACTCCCTTGAGTTAATCAATTCCTAACGTTACATGAGATAGTAGAGACCTTTCCCTCATTAATGCCACATAAGATTGCATTAAAGATCAAGATTCTTAAACAAAGATGAAATCTTTATGCAGAAAATCAAAGTTTCACTACCTCTAGGTGAAATATGTAATCTCCCTATTCATGAAGATCTATCCTATTAGATGAAACCACTTTCTATCTAACAAGAATCATACGGGCAATCAACTTTATACATCAATCAAATGCAGGGAAGTTAAAACACATGAATAAATACAAAGCCATAAACTTTTCATTAATTAAAAGCAATTCAAATCATTTGGGGTTTAGGGTTTTAAAAGACTTAGGGTACAAAGAATTACTTCTCCATAGATTCAATAATAGAAACAAAAGATCTAGAGAAGTAAAACATAATTAAACAGTAACACACTTGAATTACCTTGTAATCTCCAATGATGCTTGAGCAATTTCCTCCTTCAAGTGCGTCATTTTGTCTTCTAAGGTTTGTAGGAATGTAAAAGGATGATTAACTGAAACGTTGGGATGAGTATTTATAATGTCACGTCTCGAGGGATACCCTAAACATGGCAGTCTGTTGTACATAATATTAAAGCTTAGGAATGACTTCCTTAGTCACGCAAAGGCTTTCATATCATGCACAAGGCGTATAACACATCAGAGAAACATATCGAAGTAATGCAATTTACTTTGATAACAATTGAATAACAAGATAAGAAGAATACTTAACTCAAAATATAAGCAAGGTCAATTACAATTATTAGGGGCATACCCCCACTAACGTCTTTAAAACTATACAAATACACTTCCTAGAAATCTCCAAACATTAACATATCATATATAACTCATAGAGAAATTACATGAATGTAAATCCATCCTATGGTTCCACTTCTTCCACAAGAGCACAAAGATTCGCTAATGATTTCCTTAATATTTCGATCCTTGATCGTAACCGCAAACATACCTGTTTCAACAAAAGCCTATGGGGGTGTAAGCTTACAACGAGCTTAGTGAGTTATTCTTTTTTACTCGCACCGTAATTTCAAACAAGTTTATTAATTTTCACGCATATGCTATGCAACAATCACATGATTATACAAATATATATGGTTATCCAGAAACCATATATAAAATAGATTTACCCTTCCGTATCAAAGGTTGGGGAATTTAGGTATAAAGATCATTGCCATCTTCACTGCTAATCCCATGTACTCTACTCTCAGCAATCGATCAGTGCGGCTCATCCTTGGGATGTATCCCCAGTACGCCTTAATTCCCTAAAAATGAGCTTGACCTTTGGCCCTTTCGATTCCTCGCGTAGCAATAGCAGTCCTTATGATGTGACTCGATGGATCTAATGCATGTCCATTTAATTTATATAAAGGTTGAGTATAATCATGGTAAACTTAAAGGTGATCAAACAATCATCGTACACACATAGGCAACATGTAATATTAACAATATACTTAAACAATCATGTGTGGATTCCGATATGCTTAGCATCCATTGCCATACATACATAAAGACATAAACATATAAACCATACATGTTCATTTTATCTTATACTTATAAATTTAGTGCAATTATCTATAAGCATAGGCAAGGTAATGAAATTGGTTTGGGAGGGGGGGGAGGACTCACTCGTTTATATCGCAATCTTCTTAGTCATAATAATCCTCAAGAAGGAAAATCTCGTATTCTTTGTCACATAGACAAAAGAAATACCTGGGATGACTATTTCATAGAAGTTCTACTCAAACTTTTCTATTTCTATCTTGTTATTTTTGTCAAAATTCGGATTATGTGAAATCTCAACTTAAAATAGCCATAACTTGCTTATTTTAACTCGGAATTCGCATATAAGATGTCATTTTCTACCTATTCGAAGAGATCTATCTATTTGTAAGGTTATTTTTAACATTTGAAGTCATTTGGGTTCGAAAACAGGTAGGTGTAGTTCTGGCATGCAAATTCCAACCTCAATTTGTAATTTTTCTCAATTTTATTTCATCCAAAGTTCTATAGCAAACACATAAATATTTATATAGTTGGAAAGTCCTTTTAATATATATATATATATATATATATATAGACTCATATTATATGTATGATTCTAGTGATGTTATCTTGGAAATAAAATTTGTAAACAATTTTTATGAAAGACAGAGTTTAGGGAAGCATCATTCTTTGACTTGTGATTTAAATTGCTATTTTATAAATATGTGGTTTGATTAAAAAGAAAAAAAAATCATAATTCAGTATATATATATATATATATTTTAAAGGTCTTATATTTATTCACAAATTCTTGCTTAAAAAATTTATTTTATATAACATAGTTTTGTGATAAAAACCTAAGTATAGTTTCTTTAAAAGAATTTTCTTAAGTCTTATTCTTTCAACAAAATTCTAATTCTTAGATTTGTAAACATGAAAGTCAATTGAAGAAATTCATGTCTCTATATTTAGTTTGAGTTCATGAATATTTTATTTTTATGCTAAACTTCTTTTAACTAATTATTTTCCGAAATATGAACCTTTATGTGGCTGTGAGGAAAATCATCCTAAGTTGTATAAAAACATTTTAAGTTTTGGTTGATGAGAAAAATTAAAGGAATAGCTTATTTTAGATTATTATTCTCATAAAAACTCTTTTCTAAATCCATAATTTTTAATACATGGACCTTTGTTGGAAAAATCCTGTTATTTCTATTTCCTTAATTTCATAAAAGAAATAAAACTTAGTTCCTTAAGTTGCACACCGATGTATTCCTAAGTGGGTTTTTAGTGAGTTGATTTTAAACATGACTTAGAAAAGTTGTTTGGTTCTTAGTATTTGTTAAAGTGTTGATGATAATCTTATAAACAAGTTTTTAAGAAAAAATTATATAGCAAAGGATTATCAACCTTAAGGTTTTAAATAATAATTTTATTTTGGTAATTTGAAAAGAAAATAAAGAATTAAAAAGTTTTGCATAATAACAACATTAAGATCATTGATGAACTTAGCAAAAATTTAAAAAAAAAATGCATTTTGTTGGAACAAAAATTCTAAATTTTAATAAAACTTTTCTAAGTGATAAAATTACATTTTAATAGTAAGCTTAACTTATTTTCTTTATCAAAGAAAGAACTTCTCTTATTTTTATTAAGACGACAACAACAACATGATCATGTATGAACATGAGTTCATAATTAAGTAACATGGCAAAAATAATTAATATGAAATATGAAAGATATAGAAATGAAATAAACACATAATAAAAGTCAAGTATTGGAAAGTTTTATGTTGTATAAGACTTCCCAGACTTAGACATGGGTAAGTCCTTTAAGAAAATAAGAAAACAAATAAGAAAATCATAGGAGTCTTAGATTTATTTCAAGGCTCTTCGAACTTAGATTATGGACAAGTCCAACAAGAAAGAATTGTTTTGACTTGATAAGGAGAAGTCTAAGACTAGAAAGACTAGTCTTAATATAATAACATGAAATAAATAAATAAATTGCAAGAAAGAAATAAATAAATTACATGAGCATAAATAAAGGTTATATTAGTGAGCTTATATACTATAAGAAATATATATACATAAATATATTTAATAGCATATAAAAGTTAGATTAGAAGCAATAAATAGAGCATAATATAATATTAACATAATAATAAAATTTTTGCATAAACAAAAACAAAACATGAAGATATTATTACCTCCATAACACCTGTGAGTTTAGGAAGCATACACTATGGTCATGTTAACTTAGATGACATGAATATGAATGTAGAGATCTTTACTTAAAATTATTTGTTGGTTAAAGAAGAAATGGGGTTTTTGAAGTAATATGTGGATGGTAGTTTTATGGAAAGACGAGACAGTTAGAAAGGGAATTTTAGAGAGGAAAATTAGAGAGAGAAGTTGACAAATGATTTTAGTAGAGTTTTGTTATGGTAAAAGAAAAGTGTGTAAGAAGTGAAGAAGAGAAGGGGTATTTATAAATAAATTTAGAGGGGAATTGTAGTTAACTAAATAAATGACAAAAAAAAAAAAAAGAAGAAAATTGATGGCATGAAGAAGAAGAGTAATTAGAAATTAATTTTATAAAAAAAGTATAAAAGAAGTTAAGTGAAAAGTAATATTAGAAAAGTAAATGTAAAAAATAGATATATAGGTTGTAAGAAGTAGATATATAGGTTGTAAGAAGTAGATAGTAAGAAAAAGTAGATATAGATGAATAGTAATGAATAGTAGAAATAGTATAATGAATAGTATACTAAATAAATAAAATACCGATAATAATAAAAATAGCGCAAACGGGTTATATAAGATATTTTTAGATTCCAAAAAATTATAAAACTAATATTTTTAGAATCCTCAGATTATTATGAGTCTAACAATATTATTAGAATATTTTTTATTGTTTGGTGCACTGGACACGATTTTCGAAATCTGTTCCAATTCGTGTTCAAAACAAACTAAATTTCGACGAATTCGATATTTTTAAGCTTCACTATATTATTAGGGACTATAACCTATTATTAACTTAATTTTATTGTTTAAGAGTTTAGAGCGTAGGATTGCTAGATCTAAATTCATTAGAGTTTGTTATTGCTCTAGGTTGACTTTAGGGCTCCAATTTGACTTTCGGCTTTTTGATTTATTCGTAAGATCATAAAATTTTGGGGTGTTTGACCGTGTTATATTTTTTGTTCAAAATTTATGTTTTACTTTATTTTTTATGATTCATTTAATATTTTTTAATTCTCGAGATTGTTTAACTGGGTCTAGGGTTATGGGTTAACTATGTTTGAATTTTGGTGGTAATTGAATTTTTTATTCTAAAATTCACCAACGGGTTTAAGGTTTTAGTATTTTTTCGTTGAGTATTATTTGGATATATCATCTTAATTTGCGTGTTAAGAATCAGATAGACGATTTGGTTGGCATACGGATGTTGAATCGAACAACGGTTAGATTTTCCTTTTTGTTTTAAGGGTTCTCTTTTCTCAAGGTTAAAAATTTTCGTATTTGATCTTATTTAGAATTCGGTTTTAATTTGGACCGGTTTTTAGGGTCTTGGTTTTAATATTTAACTCTATGATTATTTTCTAAGAATTATTAAAAATTCAGAGATTTACATATAACTTTGTAACTGTCCAACATCCTACACGACCATGTCCGTGCTCGTATACATTGGAAAACCTTCGATTCCTTTGCTAATCAAATTTTCTTCTTAAACACAGCTTTCTACACTACTTGGGTAGCAACTAGGGTATAACTTAGAGTAGTTTCTAATCACTTTTTACAACCCAGTACTAGCAATTACACGCCCATGTTGAAGGTCATGCCCATGTGAAAATCAACTTTTTGTATGCTTTACCAAATCTCATCTTGTTTTTGCTTGAATCATTCTTATATCTTTAAGATGTCTTCTTAAACCTTGAAATCAAATATTGAGCACTTAAGTATCCTTTTCTTAATAAATTTACATCAAATCTATATCAAATTGTATCAAATAAGTATTATAAATGAGGATCTTTTAACACTTATCAATCTTCTCCACAGTTAACCGTTTGCTTGTTCTCAAGCAAACAAATGAGGACCAAATAATCTTTCATCAATTATACTCATTAACAACTATCATATCACAAGTAGCATTCTTTAATTCAAATAAACCAAAGTAACTCCTTAGTGGCTACCGCTCAAACCTACCATAATTGTACTTGTACTGGTATACTATAATTAAATTTTTAAGATTAATCCAAGTAAATCAAACTATTATCCTCACCATTTAAGAACCACTTCCAAAGTCATAAAAGAAACTCAAAGTCAAAGAAAGCAAAAACAACTTGATTACATCTCACCACTTATTAGAGAGCATATAAACCGTTCAACCACCTCTCTAAGCACAATAACCTAAAATGAAAGTATATGGCATTCGTCATTCCTCTAGGTTTTTCCTTTCATTCAAATCTCTCCAAAAATATTGATAGCCTTTACAGGGATGGGTTTTTGCCCACATCTTTTCCTTTTCCTCTTGATGGGTTTTAGCCTACTTCTTTTTAGCTCAATATTTTTTTAGATACAAAGGCATTGAGTATAAGAAGCTTACATAGTCAATAGAGGAGTCAGACTTTACTCTTCTGACGGACCACAGACCCACTCATATTAACTAAGCTTTTTATATACAATTAAGCACAACAATTGATTTTCAAAGAGACTATTCAAAAAGAATCACTAAGGAACTGATTTCATATGTACCTTTCACAAAAGGTTAGAAGGACTCTCAAAGTTTTTGAAAAGTAAATATACTAACCAATAAGTTTAGAAACACAACCATTTAGCTTCAAAACTAGAGACTTCGACCTCTTTCACAGCCCTAGATTCAATCAGTAAATAGCAAATAAATTTGCCCCACTAAGATTTCATCTTAAAACTTTAACTAAGTATACCAAGTCTAAAATAGGTGAGTAAGGCACACAAAGTCATTATACTTTTATCTTTTGAATGCTAATCACAAATAAATGAGTATAATTTCAAGATTCTCATTTTTCCATAACTAAAAATCATCATTTAAGCTTAATTGAAAACTTATAAATGAAGAGATTTTGATATCAAGTGCATAGAAAATATTAACACATCAAGATCCAAATAATTTCTTTCTTATTATTCCCCTTCCCTACACTTATATTAGACATTGCCCTCAATGTCGTCTCAATCAAGCACAAATAAGGAAAAAGGGAAAAGAAAGAAAATTGAAAAAAAAAAGACACTAAAACTTCCCAGGATTGTCAAAGATACTATCAAAAAGTTTCCATATCCAGTCACATGAATAGAAATTGCATCAAGAGTCTACTTGTGAACCCATCAATATGCCTAAAAACAAAACAAAACAAAATAGCTAAAGCGAAAAGTTAGCCTATCCTAAGTTTAAGCAAAAAAAGTCCAAAGAGATCGAGAAAAATAAAAGTTTTCCCATTAAGAGGGAACTCAATAGTACAAACCATAATAAAAGACAATGATGATCAAAGAAAAGCAAATAATGATCAATTAGTTCTAGCATCATCATCTTCATCTTCATCTTCATCCTCATCTTCACTCTCTCCATTTGAAGCACTCACTACTTCTTCATCTTCATTCTCATCATCCTCCTCTTCTTCATCCTCTTCATCATCATGCTCTTCCTCAGTGGATGCTAATACAATAAAGGCCTTGCCTTCCCTTCTCAGGTGCTTAGAATAGGAAATTTCAATAGATTGGTGTTCTGGAGAGGATTCATATGTAGGCAAATCAGCGAGTGGTGGGGAGAAACAGCTAGCAAGTCTCCCAAAAAATGTCCATACTGAAGGTCTGAATCTTTTGTTCTTCCTTCTCTCCTTCCTATTCAACTTTCTTTCTTCTTGAAACTCTCTCCTTAACTTTTGAATTTCACTTTCAACAAGTGCTCTAGATACGGAGGCAGCCAAAGGGGTAGAAACTCCCTTAGGAGGAATAGTGTACCGAGATGGTGTAGGTAGGTCAATCAGCTTCACTAACCCCCATAAATGGAAAGGACCATCAGAAATTTTGGTGGATGGTATGCCATGGTCATTTGGTAATTCTTGGAAAATTCCAAACTCCTTAAGAAACTTAGTCATATAACCACCACAGTAAATCCCTTTTGATCTAAGATATGTTGCTTGGCTGTACAAAAACTTACCTCCAATCCTACATTGATTTTGATCGTTTTAGTCATCCTATACAAGTGAAAAATTTCAAAATTGTTGACAATCCCATGGCTACTCTTTTGCCCCCCTATTGTATATGCCAACAAATCATAAGAAACCCTAAGATTCATATCAGTCATTGTTGAAGCTTTGGACTTTGATGGATTATAGCGAATCTTAGCCCCACAAAATTCCTCCCAACATTTCTGGTTGTCATATCTCCAAATATGTGAGGATATGCATGATGCTTCTTTTCGCATACTTGAAAGGTCATATCATGCTTGGTTAGCTTCGAAGTAGAGAGAAACTCAAAAGTAATCTCCTTATATGCTGGTTCATTGATCTCAAAAAATTCAGCCCATGGTCTCACACTTGGCAACTCCTATACTTGCCCCTCTATCTCTTAAGCTCTTAGAATCCTCTAATCCAAATACTCATTATTGGCAAGTGTCATTGAGTTCAACCTTTTTCTCCTATTTTTAATCCAATCTTCTTCGGAGTATTTGATTGGTACCTCCTCCACCACATCTTGTGATTTCTTACTCTTTTCATAGATCGTGAAGTTGTTGCTTGTTGTTTAGCTACATATTATTTCTCTTTGTTTTCTTATGTGCTACTCTTTTTGTTCCCATCTCTACAAGAAAGATTTATATATAAAAGCTCATGTTAACAAGTATTAGAATTAATGCTTGGAACAACTCATATTGATGCTTAATGTTGATAGAATGCAATTGTTGCTTAGCAAGCATCAATATTCATGGATAGAATCAAAGGTTCAAAGTAAATTTTTTAGCACAACCTTCTGCACGGTCGTGCAGAATGTGGGGTAAAAATTATAGTAATGGCAAAATTCTAATCAACACAAACGCGGGAAAATAGTCGTGCACAAGATCATGTATGAATTCAAAACATTTTTTTTAACCAAAAAACTCATAAAAACACGATGAATTCCTACCATTTACAATCAAATCACGAAAAACCCTAATTTTATATACTTAAGAACCCTAGATTTTCAATTAAAGCTCTACAAGCACAAATAATGGAAGCTACTTGCATTACTTGTTCCCAATAGCATTTAATTGCATAATTTTAGCCAAAGCCCTAAAAATTATAGACCTTTCAAAATCGTATGAACCCTAGATTTTCAAGAAAATTTGTGTTTTCTCTGCATATTTTGTGCAAAATTTCAACGAAGATCATATTAAAACGTTCCACAACAATTAGGAACTCAACACCCATCAACAATGTGATATCTCAAGACATGCAAATGAAACTCATTCGAAGTAATACAATACAATGTAGATTTTTTATTCTCCAAACACAAAAAAAGGATGAGAAATACTTACTTGAGTGTTGAATCACAAGAAAATGAAGTAAAAATGGATACGAAAGTGTGTATTAAGTGTGAGTGTGAGTGTGATGGGAGCTTTTTATGCATGGAGAGGATCTTGATTTTGGCTCAAGAAAACCATTAGAAGAAATAAGAAGAGAGAGGAGAAGATATAATATATATATATATATATATAGATGCGAGTATTGATGTACCCCTGGGAGTGCATGACTGTGTTTGTGGCCATGCACTAACGAAAGACATGAGCCGAGAGTAAATTAAACGCAAAACATGTGCCCTACCAAGTACACGCCCATGCTTGTGGCCGTGTAGGGGCAAAAAATATGACCAGAATGCTATTTTTCCTTAAATCCACACTGCACTACCTTAAACATGGTTAGGTTCTTGGTTATGTTGTTTCTATAATATTGTCCAGAAGCTTTTTCACTTAAGTGCTTCACTAGAAACACTACTTGTGCTCATGCTAGTGTGGTTGTTCAACGATTGATCAGAAACTCAAAACTACTTAACCTTAAAAAGATTGAAAGGTAAATATTTGGCACACTTAGGATTGATAGTTTGGATTTCTTACTTGTGTTTCATGCCTCCCCACACTTAAAATACACTCTCATCTCCTTTAATTACACTCGATCTCATTCTCCAAAAACCTGTAATTTTTAATAGCAAAAAGAAAACTTAGGAGACTGTAAATAAGAGAAAACAAAAGGAACTTAACTTACCTAAGTTATTCATGGGTTGCCTCCCAAGAAGTGTACTTTTTTAATATCGTTGGCTCAACATCCTTTACTTTCATCAGTTAATTTCTCGGTGATTGGATTATAAACTCCTCTCGGTCATTACTTTCCACTTCATCCCTCTAATAGAGTTTCAATCTTTGGCCATTTACTTTGAAATTATCATGAGTCAAGTGCTCAAGCTTCATTGCTCCATGTTACAATACTTTCTTGACTACAAAAGACCGGACCATCTTGATTTCAACTTTGTCATAAAAAGTTTCAACCAGGAATTGAACAATAGCACTTGGTCCCCTTCCTCGAATTCCATTGAATGACAAATATGCAAATCATGATATCTCTTTGTCTTCTCCTTGTATGTCCTCATATTGTCATATGCTTGCCTCCGCCACTCATCTAATTCATTCAATTGCAACTTTCTTTTCAACCCAGCAACTCCCAAATTGAAATTAACTATCTTAATTATGTAAACCCCAAGATTTCATGCCAAGTCCTAAGCTCAAACCTTAGAACCGGAAGTTAACCAGAAACCTTAAAGTCAACAAAACCTGTATCAAACCTTAGAGCTTAGATCCAGCAATCCCATGCTCTTAACCCTAGAACAATAATATTGAGATCATAGTAGATTATAGCTCGTGATAACTTAAGAAAGCCTAAAAAGATCAGATTTGTTGAAAATTAATTCATTTCAGACCCGAATAGGATTAGATTTCAGAATCGAGTTTCGGACATGTAGAATGATAAAGATATTCCGATAACGCCGTTAGACTCGTAATAATATAAGGAATTCAAAATATCAGTTTTATAATTTTTTTGTATTTAAAAATATAAGATATCGCAAATATACACGTATTTTCTTTACTACCGATAAATTATTAATCTTGTTTACTATTCATTTTTCTATTCTGCACTATTCATTACTATTCACCTATCTCTACTTTTTTTTACTACCTATACATCTATTTTCTTACTTTTTACATTTCTCATACATCTTAAATCACATCATGTCTTACATATTACTTACTTTTTTTTACAAAACAAAAATTAAATATTTTTCTCTCCCCTTGTCCCTCCAAAACCGATACCTCCCTCCCTTTATACCGTCTATCTTATTTTACCTTTTCATTTTATTTAAGGGTTAATGTCACAAACACTACCTAAACTTTACCTCAATATTTAATTAACTACTTAAACTTTCATTTAGTCAATTTACTACCTAGATTTAGTTTTCGTATCTTAAAAGCTACCTCAGCTAACTCTGTCCAACTCTGTTATCTTAGTTGGTATTAATGACCTATACCTACTTGACACATGTCTTTCTCCTCCTTCTTCATCTTCTCTTTCTCTTGTGAACCCCCCTTTCTCTCTCATTTTGCTTCTCTCTCTAAAACCAACGACAAGCACCACTCTCTCTCTATCCGTTGGTACTAAATACATAAACCACAATAATTAAAACTGACAGGACCCATGATCACACCATGAACATATAAAGCCTATCCACTCCACTCCTTATCTTACAGGATGTTTAAGATTGAGAAATTGAGACATTGAGATGTGTTTGATTTGTAGAGAGAGAGATAGAAAGAATGTATTTGTGGTGGTTAATGTTGGTTTTAGAGAGAGAAGCAAAAAGGAGAGAGAAAGGGGGGGGGGGGGTTCACAAGAGAAAGAGAAGACGAAGAAGGAGGAGAAAGACACATGTCAATTAGGTATAGGTCATTAATACCAACTAAGATAACGGAGTCAGACGGAGTTAGTTGAGGTAGCTTTTTGGACATGAAAACTAAATTTAGGTAGTAAATTAACTAAATGAAAGCTCAGGTAGTTAATTAAATATTAAGGTAAATTTTAAGTAGTGTTTTTGACTTTAACCCTTTATTTAGTTACATTCAATTTCCCTCCATCTTCAACTATAAATACCCCATCTCCCTCCACTTCTTTCACACATTTACTCTTACATAACAAAACTCTACCAAATCTTCTCCATAAAATTTCTCTCTAATCTCTCTTTGAAACTCTTTCTTCTCTTCACGAAATTACTATCCACATATCCTTACAACCATCTTTTCCTTTCTTCAATAAATACATACCTTTGGGTAAAAAATTTCTACATTTATTTTTCACTTGTCATATAACTTAACATGACCATGGTGTTGTTTCTTAAAGCTCATGTGAGTTATGGAACCAACAACATGTTCGTGTTTTGTTTTTGCACATGCCAAGAATTCCCATTATGTCATTTTGATATTATGATGATATTATTGTTATCATGCTCCTAATCTAGCCTTGTATATATTATTAAGTATATGTATATCTATATATTTTTCAGAGCCTAAATGCTCACTAACTCCCACTAACATGCTCTTATTATTCTTATTATTATTGCTTTTATTATTG
Source organism: Combretum micranthum (assembly GCA_024138025.1). Classification (NCBI taxonomy): domain Eukaryota; kingdom Viridiplantae; phylum Streptophyta; class Magnoliopsida; order Myrtales; family Combretaceae; genus Combretum; species Combretum micranthum. The sequence goes on along the minus strand of JAMXBD010000099.1, from coordinate 1,217,832 downwards.
TTTTTTCTTTTCTTTCTTTTTCTTTTTCTTTTAAGACTAGGCTATTCTTAGTCTTGGAATACTTTGATAAAGTTAAGGTTACCAATACTTGACCTTACTATTTTGCTTATTATTGCTTCTTTCCATATTATTATGTGATATTCTAGTCTTTTCATAACTACATAATCATATATATGCATCATCAAAATGATATTATCTCAACAAAAATAAAAATAAAGTTTCTTTAATAAAAGAAAATGGAACCAAACTCTTTTATTATATAACTTTGGCTCTAAATAAAGATTTTTCCATAAAAAAAACATAGAAAATTATTTTAATAAATTCTTATAGATGTCAATGAGGATGATTTCATCAAAGAAATTAACTGAGGAAATAAACACTCTATTTCCATGATAAGTAACATGAAGTTTATTAAAATTTAGTGTTAATAATTCTTTGATTTGCAAATTTTTCATATAAGGTTAAATAAGGACTTCACCAACTCCGTAATAAAAACAAAGAACTAAATTATTTTCAAAGATAAGATAAAATCAACTCAATAGTTTATAAACCCACTAAGAGAAATAAAAGTTTACCAATAACCTAAGAAAGTAAGTTTCTAAATGATAAACTCATTTTCATAGAAATAGAAGAATATAAACATGATAAACTCAAAAACAATAGATATTATCAACAACTTCATAAAATGTTGAAAATGTTTCCTTCCAAGTAAAAATTGGTAGAGAACTTAAAAGATCAAATATTTATATTAGAAATAAAATTTATCTTTAAAGAAGTTGGGAAATAAAAAAAATGCAAGAGGAAAACACTTATTTATAATTTTTAATCAAAACCATTTAAAAGAAACAATATATGTAATACAACTCAAATTATCAGAGACTATCAACAACTTAGAAAATTTTTTGGAACTTCATTTGCATCACTAGAGGTAAAATTTATAGATATCCTAAAAGACCAAGTTAAAAAATTAATTTATCTTTGAAAAATTTGAAAATAAAAATTTATAAGAAAACACTCATTTAGAATAACCCAAAAATTTGTAGTGTTCTTTCAAACCACTTAAAGAGAAAATTGTTAAAGTTCAAGTTTTCAACACCATAAGACAAGTTATTTTATGAAAAATAATCGTTAGGACAACACCATTAAAATTTTGCATATAATATGAGTCTACATATATATATATATATATATATTTGAAGGATTTTTCAATCATATAAATATCTATATTTTTGCTAAAGAATTTTTAGATAAAGAGAAGTTTAGAAAATTGTGTTTCAAGCACTAAGATTTTTGTGGTGAACCTGTACTGATCTATTTCATGACCCAAAAGACTTTTTATGACAAAAATAACCTTAGAAATAAATAGAGCTTTTCGAATAGATAGAAATGAGTATATAACATGCGAAATTCCGAGTTAAAAAGAGCAAGTTATAATCATTTTAAGTTGGAATTTCATTATATATGATTTTTGACGAACTTAATGAAATAGAATTAGCAAGTTTAAGTAAAACTACTAAGAAATACTCATTTTGGGTATTTCTGTTGTATAGGTGACGTAGTGATCGAGTTTCCATACCTCGATGATTATTTTGACTAGAAGTTTATGTTCGAATGGCCAAGTGAGTTTATTTCTTACATTTTTGTACTTGTGCTTTTGCTTGTAAATTAGTGGCATTAGAATTAGGAAAAGATAAAATGGAAAAGTGCACATGCTTTATATATATATATATATATATATATATGTGGTAGAAATAATGATTAAATATATCGAAGTTGGAATTGTTTATACTAAATGTTTGATCTAGTATAAAAATGATTGTTCGTAAATTCTGTGATCACTCGTAAAATACTTAATCATGCAATGAGTACTTAATTAAATTGATTCATGCATACAATTGGGTGAGTTCGTTGCATTCATTACTATACTCTTAGTAGAAGAAAGACGTAGCAGTGAGGTCCATAGAGCCTAAAAGATCTACAAAATAGCGAAAGGTCGCTCGAATTAAGTTGCGGTGCAAAAACACCTGAATAAACTATATTTTTGCAATGGGGTAGTGGCTTGAATAAAAACTATAAAGAAATGAACTATATTTTTGCAACTGGGTAATGGCTTGAACAAAAACTACAAAGGAATTATATTGTGAAAATTGGTCTATACGGCCTGGAATACTTAACCCCGAATGGAGAGGTCAATCCATTCAATATATGATTCCTAGAAAATCATATGTATTGTATACTCACGTGTTTGTGCATCTCATTTGGTTGTTGAAATTAACTTGTTTTTATTATTGGTTGTTGGATACTTAATTATGGAAATAATTCTCACTAAGCGTGTAGCTAATACCTTCTTAGATATTTATTGCAGCACTCATACCTTTGGTTGGAGCCCAAAGGATATCTTATCCAAGTAATATCTTTTGGAGTTAATAGCTTTTGGATAGAAGTCAAGAGCTAGAAATGGATATAGACTTCCAAGTAAAACTCAAAAATGTAATTATTTTGAAAATGGACTCTCTTGGACTAGTTATTTTGATGGGGGGAATGCTCCTTGATGTTTATAAGATTCTCTATATTTTTTGAACCTTGGTTATATTGTTATGATTAATCTTCTTAATTGCTATTATATATAACTGCTTAAACGGCTTGTTCCAAAAGTTTGGTCCTTTATGATTGTGAATGTATACCTTACACTCAATATTGAGACTTTTTGGATGACTAAGGTTGTCACACTTAAGTATTAATATTGAGTGTGGCAGGCTTTCACGTTTAGAGTATCCTTTAAGGCGTAACAATTTAAGTTGGTATCAAAGAATGGTTAAAAATTTAAGATCATAACAATAGAAATAGACTTAAGAAGAAACAAGTAGATCAAAAATAAAAAGGTTTAGCATGGGTAGAATCAATTTGTTGATTTCCTCTTCTTTTGCATGAATAGATGACCCTAGGTGAAGCACGTTTGGAAGCTTAGCAATTTTGTAAGTGACCCAATGAAACCTTTGCTAATTATTGCTTAAGGCTTAGAGTTCTATGCGAGGAGTTTGCCCTAGCGGGAGACCAAAGTCTATAAAAGAGAAGTTCATTTTATGGAAAAGAGTACTAAGAAACACCGAATGGCAAAAGATTGCGGAAACAATAAGATATTTCCCAATATGGAAGAAGAGATGGTCTAAATTGGAGGTGATATATGCCATCAAAAGAATCATTGTGCATGCATATGGACATGCCATACTATGAGAAGCTACCTTTGTGTTGCGAAGAGAAGGAGAACCAACCTTTTTGGACTTCCAAACATGGCATCCGATTGGAACTTTGTTTGTTTATACCCATGACAAATTAAGGGACCATAGCAACTGGTGTAGAGTAAATTATGAGGATGCTTTTTATTGGCAAAGAGTGTATCAAAATATCCTCAGGCCACCAAGAAATGTGTCAACTCAACCACCAGCCTTAACCGGAATCCAATTCACTAACGATGAAGTGTTAATGGTTGTTGCCATGGGAGAAGCTGAAGATGAAGAACCCAAGATGGAGGAAGAAGAAGCCGAAGAAGAAGAAGATCTAGAAGAAGATCTTGAGGAAGATTCGGAAGAGGAATCGAAATAAGGACTAATGGGAGGAGACCCTAATATACCACGAGTAGAGGCGATACAAACCAAGGGAGAAAATATCCATCATGGAAACAACCAACAAAATGAAGAGAGGCAAGCTCAGATGTTCGCAATGAATCATGAGACCACTCCTCCAATGAATGAAGATGTAGCATATTTCCCAGTAATCATGAATATTGAGTCTAACACCAACGCCATGGACCTCTGACTTTGGAGGAATGTATATGTACGAAGTGAGTATTCGTCTGGCCGTAGGAGCATGTCACGAGAATCTACACCCCGCCAAGCCACTGAAGAAGAAACCCATCAAGAATATGACGACCCCTGAAAGTGATGATAGTGCCAGAGTGCCTGAGCAAGTAAGGGAGCTCATGAGAAAAAGAAGAATGGCCATAGCAAGGTACTTGAGACTGCTTATGAGTAAGAAGCAAAGAGGATCATCAAGCAGTAATCCAGGTGATGCACCATCCCTGTAGGTTCGAAAGAAAGAAAGAGGAAGGAAGGAAAAAGGAAGAAAGCTAGAAGGAAGGATAAGCATCCCATTAGTCTAATAGCAACTTTTGTAATTAAAACCTAGACTATTGGGTCGCGTAGTTTAATTTTTGTTTACGGAAAAGCGTTATGTTGTGTTTTCTTTATGAAGTGTTGTTTCATGCATTTTGCAATCTTTTTATTTCAATTATAAGAGTTTTGAACCCATTATCTACTTTCTAATTAAATGAAGTTAGTATTTTGGAATTTCAGTTTAGTGATTTTGCACTTCTTATTTCAAGCTTTGTGATTATTCATATTAGTTCAAATTTCCATGATTTTCGACAACACCTACTTAAAACTTAATGAAACTATTAAAAAGAGAACATCAAACTCATATAATTAAAAATCTAAATAGCCATGGAAGAAGAAGGAGACACTAAGAACAAAGTGCCTCAAATCAACCCATAGAAGAGATAAATGAACCTATTGCACCACCTCAAAATCCCCCAAATGCCGAACCTCAAGTAAATCTACAAGATGGTTTTAATCGGTTCATTCAGATAATGGAAGCTCTAAGACAAAACAACCTAGTACCGACACCAGCTCCGCTGCAACCTACACCACACGTATCTAGGGAAGTACCCTTCCCAGGAAACGCATAACCCTAAACCATGCCTTTACTGACACCACCACGCCCCATGCCATATAGGAACCTCTTACCTTAGTTCATCAAAAGCAATTGATACTTTGATGGAGCCTTTGGAAAGCTAGATGAGGCTTAAGACTGGCTAGCAGATATCAAGAGGTCTTTCAACACTTATGAAGTGCCACAACCCTTAATAATCACGTTTGGTACCTACATTCTTCGTCTCAATGCTTGAGTTTGGTAGCAATCAAAGAAACGATAATTGATACATCTAGTTACATAGGAGATGTTTCGCCAAGAATTTTTGGAGAACTACTTTCTTGGAAGTCTGCGAGTGCAATATATTGTCGATTTCTTACAAATTACTCAAGAAAGTAGAACTGTGGAACAATAAGAGATTGAATTTAATAGATTGCTCTAGTATGCACTAGACTCTTACAAGTACAGTGAGGAGTTGAAGAGGCAAGTGTTTTCGAATGGTTTGGATGAGGATTTACGAGTCAAGTTAGTGGAATATAAGATCATTTCAGGAGCTAGTAGAAAGAGCTTGAATCGTTGAGTTGCCATAAATGGAAATATGAAAACATTCGAGAAGGAAGTACCAACTTTCAAAAGAAAGTTTCAAAGGGAAACAAGTTTTAGTCACCTGCAAAAGAGGATTAAGCCTTTCAACAACTTTAGAAATGGCGCCGGCAATGGAAAATTTGCACAGAAACCCATCATCTGTTAGAAGTGCAAGGGGACACATTGCCCTAAGAGGTGTCCACAATTGAAGGAAAATTATCACTTTTGTCGAGACCCAAATCACAGAGTTATAGGATGTTCGAAGACGTCTACCAACATATGCTATGTATGTAAGCAAGTGGGGCATTTTGCTAAGGAATGTCCACAAAAGAAGAATGGTCAGACCAGATTATCTGGAGGACCAGCTCCAATGAAGATAAAAAAATAGAAACAGAAGCAAGAACCCATTTGGAACCTTGATTACCAAATTCCAGCATTATAACATGGAAGGTCAATGGATATGTGAGGAAATTCATGAGGAAAGATGCGAGTTTGATGCCATAGAAGAAGATTAAAGTTACAACAACGATCCATTTATAGATTAGCCATAACTTTAAGTTATCTTTTTGCTTATTTGTAATATCTTTATATATGATCAAATCCGTAGCAATAGAATCCATATATCTTTGTAGCCTAAGACTCTAGATAAGTGTAGTATGCCATACTCGACCTGGTTAGTGATTAGTGCATGTGTCCATCAAGACTACTTATGTCCTATTTGGTATCAAAGCCATCCATTCATTTTTCACCCATATCTTTGTTAAGAAGACTAATTTACCTATAGTCACCACCTCTGATAGTTTAGAATAAAAATACCTACAAGTAGTAACCACCCGAGAAATGATAAAGGAATATCCCTTATAGATCTTAGAGCACCCTACGTCAAGTGATCTAATCTTGTGGAGAAGAGCAAGTACGATGTAACCTTTGGTATAAGTTAGCTAAAACACCTCAGTGTTATAATGAAATATCGAGAGAAGAAGGTGAACCCTAAGGATGTAGACGGAAAAAATATAGAGTTCAAAAGGAAATATGCCATTGTAAGGAATCAAGGGCTAAATTTGCTCGAGTTGATATCCAAAGAAGGAGAACACAGAAGAGATAAACCAACAAGTCAACATTAAAGATAATGAGAGTAAAAGACTGAAAGTGGAAGATTGATTTCGAAGTTGACTTGGTACCAAATTCCGAGCCAAATCCAAAGCTCTATATCGCATGGCACTATTAGAGTTAAAGAAACTCATGAAGTAACTTCAAGAACTCTTGGATTAATGGTTCGTTCATCCAGGTGTAATGCCATAAGGAGCACTAGTTTCATTTGATGAGAGGAAATGAATCAGTGAAGTTATGAATCGATCACCAAGAATTTAATAAGATCAAAAGCAAGTACCCATTTTTGTCATCAATCAAGGATCCCTTCGATTAGATGCAAGGAGCAAGTATTCTTTCCTGCATTTATCTAAGATCTGAATACCATCAGTTGAGAGTAAAGCCAGAAGGCATACGAAAGGCTGATTTTCAAACTCGTTAAGGATATTATGAGTTCTAGTGAAATTTTATGGTTTGACAAATACACCTATTGCTCTCAGGGAATTGATGGACCAAGTATACAAGCCTTATTAGATGAGTGTGCTCTTGTGTTTATAGAGAATACCCTTGTAGACTCAATGACACATGAGTAACATAAGGTACATCTGCGGATAATACTACAAATGCTGAGAGAATTTAAGTTGCATGAACAAATTGTTTAGTGTGACTTTTGGTTGAATTGGATTTCTTTCTTGAGTTATGTAGTATCAAAGGAAAGGTCTCCCGATAGACCCAAGAAAATACAAGCGATAGTAGAATGGAGACCGCTAAAGACAATGACGGGAGCAAGGAATTTCTTGAGTCTAACCGGTTATTGTTGGAAGATTCGGACAAGATTTTTCAAAAATAGTCAGACAGTCAACTCTATTAACTTAAAAGAATAGGAAGTTCTCATGGACAAAGATGCGAGGTCTACATCAAATGTAAAAGTCTCATAGAATCGTTCACTCAAAAGAAGTTGAACACACAATGAGAACAATGGCTAGAGTTTGTAAAAGATTATGATCTTAGTATCAACTATCACCCCAGAAGAATAATTGTTTTAGGATTTAGCCGATGCTTTAAGTTGAAGGAATCATGAAGAAGTCACCACTTTACTCACTAACCAGAAGGAATTGATCAAAGAGTTTGAGGAACTAAGTATTCATTAAATAAGATGTAGAAGTAGAAATTTTCAACTCGATTATGGAACCAACTTTGATAGAGAGAACCAACAAAGCCCAACGTTGTGATAAAGCAATCCCAAATAAACACTCTCTTTCCATGATAAGTAACATGAAGTTTATTAAAATTTAGTGCTAATAATTCTTTACTATGTAAATTTTTCATAAAAGCTTAAATTAGGATTTTACCAACTTTGTAATAAAAAACCAAAAACTAGACTAGTTTTCAAAGATAAGATAAAATCAACTCAATAGTTCATAAACCCAGTAAGAGAAATAAAAGTTTGCCAACAACCTAAGAAAGTAAGTTTCTAAATGATAAACTCATTTTCATAGAAATAGAAGAATATAAACATGATAAACTAAAAAAAATAGATATTATTAATAACTTAAGAAAATGTTGAAAATGTTTCCTTCTAAGTAAAAATTGGTAGAGAACTTAAAAGATCAAATATTTATTTTAGAAACGAAATTTATCTTTAAAGAAGTTGGGAAATAAAAAAATGCAAGAGGAAAACATTTATTTATAATTTTCAATCAAAACCATTTAAAAGAAAAAAAAAATATGTAATACAACTGAAATTATCAGAGATTATCAACAACTTAGGAAAATTTTGGGAACTTCATTTTTATTACTAGAGGTAAAATTTGTAGATATCCTAAAAAATCAAGTTAAGAAAAATTAATTTATCTTAGAAAAATTTGAAAATAAAAATTTATAAGAAAACACTCATTTAGAATAACCCAAAAATTTATAGTGTTCTTTCAAACAATTTAAAGAGAAAACTGTTAAAGTTCAAGTTTTCAACATCATAAGATAAATTGTTTTATGAAAAATAATCGTTGAGACAACACCATTAAAATTTTACATACAATATGAGTCTATATATATACATATTATATATATAATTAAAGGATTTTTCAATCATATAAATATCTATATTTTTGCTAAAGGATTTTTTATTAAGAGAAGTTTGGAAAATTGTGTTTCAAGGCTGGGATTTTCATGGTAAATCTATACCAATCTATTTCATGACCTAAAAGACTTTTTATGACAAAAATAACCTTAGAAATATATAGATCTTTTCGAGTAGGTAGAATAGGGTATATAATATGTGAAATTCCGAGTTAAAATGAGCAAGTTATGGCTATTTTAATTTTGAATTTCACTCCATACGATTTTTGACGAATTAGTGAAATAAAATTAGCAAATTTAAGTTGAACATCCAAGGAATACTCATTTTGGATATTTCTTTTATATAGGTGACATGAAGATCGAGTTCCCGTACCTCGAAGATTATTTTGGCTAAAAGCTTCTACTCGAATGGTCCAATGAGTTTATTTCTCATATTTTTGTACATGTACTTTTGCCTATAAATTAGTGGCATTAGAATTAGGAAAAGATAAAATGGAAAAGTGCATATGCTTTATATATATAGTTGAAACAATGATTAAGTATATCGAGGCTGGAATTGTTTATATTAAATGTTTGATCTAGTATAAGAATGATTGTTTACAAATTGTATGATCACCCATAAAAAACTTAATCATGCCATGAGTACTTAATTAAATTGATTCATACATACTATTGAGTGAGTTCATTGCATTTATCACTATACCCTTGATGGGACAGAGGCATAGGAGTGAGATCCGTAGAGTTTGAAAAATCTACAAAACGGCGAAGGGTCGCTTGAATTAAGTTGCGGTGCAAAAACACATGAATAAACTATATTTTTGCAGTGAGGTAGTGGCTTGAATAAAAACTATAAAGAAATGAACTATATTTTTGCAGTTGGGTAATGGCTTGAATAAAAACTACAAAGGAATTATATTGTGAAAATCAGTCTATATGGCCTAGAACACCTAACCCAGAATGAAGAGGTAAATCTATTCAACATATGATTCCTAGAAAATCATATGTATTGTATGCCCACGTGCTTGTGCATCTCATTTGGTTTTTTAAATTAACTTGCTTTGATTATGGTTGTTAGGTACTTAATTGTAGAAATAATTTTCACTAAGCATGTATCTTATACTCTCTTAGATATTTCTTGCAGCACTCATATCTTTGGTTTGAGCCTAGAGAATATTTTATCCAGGTAATACCTTTTGGAGTTAATAGCTTTTGGATAGAAGTCAAGAGCAAGAAGTGGATATGAACTTCCAAGTAAAACTCAAAAATATAATTATTTTGAAAATAAACTCTATTGGACTGTTTATTTTGATGGGGGGAATGCCCCTTAATGTTTGTAGGATTCTCTATATTTTTGGAGCCTTTGTTACATTGTTATGATTTACCTTCTTAATTGCTATTATATATAACTTCTTAAATGGCTCGTTCCAAAAGTTTAGTCCTCTATGATCATGAATGTACGCCATACAATCGATATTAAGACTTCTAGAATGACTAAGGTTGTTATAATATTAAGTATAGTAGGCTGTCATGTTTAGGGTACCCTTTGGGGCAGGGCAAATTGTCCAATATGCTTTGTGTTCAATCTCTACCGAAAGGTGGCATGACTTTCCATAAACTAATCTATAGGGAGTAGTTCCCAAAGGCGTTTTGTAAGCTATCCTATACGCCCACAAAGCTTCATCAAGCTTCTCTGCCTAATCTCTTCCATTATGATGTACCATCTTCTCCAAAATTCGCTTCAATTCGAGATTGGATACTTCCACCTGACCGCTTGTTTGAGGGTGATAAGGTGTAGCAACCCGATGTGTAAGTCCATATCACTTCAATACCTTCTCCATTTGTGCAACGCAGAAGTGTGTCCCTCTGTCACTTATGATGGCTCTAGGAGCTCCGAAACGTGTGAAAAACAGCTTCTTAAGGAATTTCACTGCAACTGGTGCATCATTTGTAGGTAGAGCTTGAGCCTCAATCTACGGCAACAAGTATGTAGTTATTCCCATAAGAAGTAAGGAATGGCCCAACAAAATCAATGCCCCATAAATCAAAAACTTCACATTCCAACACAAAATTTTGATGCATTTCATCTCTACTTGATATATTCCCAACTCTTTGACATCTATCACATGTAGCACAAAGACGATGAACATCCTTAAATATTGTAGGCCAAAACAAAACCAGCCTCTAACACTTATGAGCAGTTCGGTTAGTAGAATAGTGACCACCAATGGGTCTGAATTGACAATCATTACGGATCTTCCAACCTTCTTCATGTGAAATGCATCTCCTCACTATTTGATCAGCATAAACCCAAAAAAGAAATGAATCCTCCTAGTAGTAATGTTTCAATTCTTAAAAGAACTTCTTTCTTACATGGTAATCAAGATCACCGAGAAGAACTTTTGCCACCAAATAATTTGCAAAGTTTGCAAATCATGGTATTTCCAGGTTCATGAGTTGACAAATTGCATAAAGCTCTTCTTCACGAAAGGAGTCATTAATATCTTCTTCTTTAAGCTCCTCTAAATAAGAATTCTCAAGTCTCGACAGATGATCAGCTGCTAGATTTTCTGCCCCCTTTTTATCATGAATCTCCAAGTCAAACTCTTGTAGAAGCAAAATCTACCTAACAAGTCTAGGCTTCGCATCCGTCTTTGTCAACAAGAATCTCAAGGCAAAATGATTTGTGTATATAATCACCTTGGATAAAATCAAATAAGGCCTGAATTTCTCAAAGGTAAAAAAACCATGGCTAGGATCTCCTTCTCAATTGTAGTGTAATTCTCTTGAGCATTATTAAGAGTCTTGCTAGTATAATGAATAGGCTGGAAATTTTTATCTCGCCTTTATCCAAGAACGGCCCCTACTGCATAATCGCTTGCATCACCCATGAGTTCAGAGGGAAAATTCCAATAAGGACCTATCATGATAGGTGCAATTGTCGATTTCTCCTTAAGTACTTCAAAAGCATGCTGGCATTCTGGTGTAAAATTAAAAGGTGTATCTTTCTCCAATTGCCTAGTCAATGGATGAGCTATTTTGGAAAAATCCGTAAGGAAGCGCCTGTAAAAACCAACATGGCCTAACAAGCTTCTTATGGCCTTAATTGAATTTGGTGGAGGTAATTTATATATGACTTCCACTTTTGCCAGATCAACTTCAATACCTTTGTGAGAGACCTTATGGCCAAGTACAATGCCCTCCTTACACATAAAGTGGCATTTTTCCCAATTAAGTACAAGATTTGTCTCTTCACAAAGAATGAGCACCTTTTCCAAATCCTCTAGACAATTTGAAAACGAATCCCCAAAAACTGAGAAGTCATCCATACAAACTTCCATAATTTTCTCCACCAAATCATTAAAAATAGCTAACATATACTGTTGAAACGTAGTCGGCGCATGGCACAACCCAAATGGCATCCTCCTATAAGCATATGTGCCATAGGGACATGTGAATGTAGTCTTCTCCTAAACCTCTAGAGCGATCAATATCTGAAAGTATCCAGACATCCCGTCTAGATAACAATAAAACATATGTCTGACCAGCCTCTCCAAAATCTGATCTATCAAAGGAAGAGGGAAATTGTCCTTTCGGGTGCCATCATTCAATTCTCGATAATCAATGCAAATTCGCCATCCTATGATAGTGCATTGGTATGAATTCACTCTTTTCATTAGAAACCACAATCATGCCTCCTTTCTTTGGTACAACTTGTGTTGGATTAACCCACGAACTATTAGATATTGGATATATTAGTCCAGCATCAAGAAGCTTAACAACTTCCTTTTTTACTACCTCTTTCATATTAGGATTTGGCCTTCTTTGTGGCTAGACTATAGGCTTAAATCCTTCTTTTAAGAATATCTTATGAGTATAGAAAGAGGGATTGATACCTTTTATATCAAAAATCTTCCAAGCGATAGCTTGCTTGTGAGCTCTAAGGACCGTGAGTAATTGATCTTTCTACTCTTGAGACAACTTTGAGCCTATAATAACCGATAGCTTGGAGTCTTCTACAAGAAAGGCATACTCCAAATAACTTGGTAGCTATTTTAATTCCAAAACAGGCGGTTCTTCAATGGCATTTTTACGTCTTGCCTCATTATCCTTCTTCAATTCTTCAAACCCACCTAAAGGTGCAATTTCTAGTAGAATCAAGCTGCTCAATATATGCTTCCACTTGTAGGTTATTAGCATATTCCTCCTCTTCCTTTGTCAAGATAAACTCTAACTCATCTTTACTTAATAATTCTCCATAATGATCTTCCATAGAGGAATCAACAGTGATGAGAATCACGTCAATCAAGTTACAGGACTGATCACTAAAGGTTGAGCTCGAGGATTACAGCATCTTACCATGAGAGTTTTATCAGATAATTTGAAGTTAAATGACTTTAATGAACTACATGTGTCGGTGCTTCAAAAGGACAAGAAGTTGAAGATTAGAGCGTCATAACATGTAGGTTGCCACTTAGGCCACTATCCTTTAATTTTAGGCCTCTATCCTTTAATTATAGGCCGACAGCGTTGATTCTATTATGGGCGGCTTTGAGTGTCCTATGCAACTTAGGCCGCCATCTTACTTTTTAGGCCACAGCTAATGTATTTGGTCGAACTATCCTTTTTTATTTTCACTAGTTTTTAATAGTTTTTGCCTTGTTTAAGGGTTTTACTATAAATACCCTTTTATGTAATAGACTCTTTAGTTTTTTGGATGTGAATGAAATCCTAGTGAGAATTTTCTCTCTATTTCTCTTATCAATCAATTGTTTGAATGTGGCAAGATCCCATTCTTATCGATCCTTACAATCGTGGCGAATACCCCTTCTTATCAATCTTTAAATTGTGGCCAACAAACCACTTCTTCTTTTTTGTGCGTAATATCAAAGGAGAGTGAGTGTATTTCGAGTTGATTTAGTGCATCATATCCATATCAACGTTGATCATATCTTTTAATTTCTTGTATTCTAAACACAAAAAACATAAAAAATAGCATTTTATTTTGTTTGAAAATTTGATTTGTGAGATGTATTGCGCACCTGTTTGGGATCACTGTGTCTAAGGTTTTAGGCACATCATAATTTGGTATCAGAGCAGATCTAGTGTTTTTGGCACATCAAATAGTGTCAATGGCACAACATGAGTCATCTACACTCATTGAATATTTCAAAAATGGAGCAATTTTCACCATTAGTTCCTTATCTCCTACCCTCAATGTGAGCTTACCTTCTTCCACATCAATCAATACTCTTGCAATGGCAAGAAAAGGTCTTCCCAAAATTAAAGGCACATCCTGATCCTCATCCATATCTGAGATCACAAAATCGATAGGATAAATAAGTTTTCCCACTTTCACCAACACATCTTCAATGATCCCCTTGGGAAATTTTACAGATCAATCAGCAACCTGTAAACTCATCCTGGTATGCTTTGATTCAGCAAGTCCAACTTCTTAAAGAACGAATAGGGCATCAAATTAATGCATGCCCCTAGATCCGCTAATGCTTTATCAACTATGATGTCACCAACTACACATGGAATCGTGAAAATACCATGATCCTTTAGCTTTGGAGGAAGCTTGTTCTAGATGATAGATGAACAACTAGCTCCAGCTTCTATAGTGGAAACATCCTCTAATCTCCACTTGTTAGACAAAAGCTCTTTCAAAAATTTAGTGTACTTTGGCATTTGCAAAAGTGCCTTAATAAAAGGAATGTTAATATGCAACTGCTTCAACAAATCAAGAAATTTACCAAATTATTCCTTATCCTTTATTTGATTGAGGCAAGCTGCGTATGGAATCTGAGGCTTGTATTCTTGCAAAGCTGGCAATGGTGAATTCTTTCCATTCTCTGACTTTTCAGATTCATCCTTTTATGATCTAGGCTGCTGATCTACTTCTTTTTTCTACTCCTTTGGTAAATTAGATTGTAACTCCTTTCTACTCCTCAAGGTGATGGCTTTTGCTTGTTCTCTTGGATTAGGCTCTATGTTACTGGGAAGGGCACCCTGTTGTCTCTCAGACATGAACTAGGCCAGTTGACCAATTTGTTTCTCAAGATTATGAATAGAAGCTTCATGATTCCAATGTCTAGCCTTTGAGTTATAAATAAATTGAGTCATAAGATCTTCTAGTCCTGGTTTCTTTTCTGGGGGTGGTAAAGCAAGAGGTTGTTGAGGTGCTGGTAATGCTGGAAATTACTGAGTAGCTTGCAACTACTACTGTTGTGACTTATGGAGTCCATGTGGAAAATTTGATCCTTGTGTGTTTTGGTTATTCCAAGAAAAATTAGGATGATTTTTCCAACTCGGATTATATGTATTGCTGTATAGATTATAATTCTTAGTTCTTCTATTAAACTTGTTCATAAAATTCACTTCATCTATGCTTAGATTAATACTAAGAACATGGGAATCTCCCATCGGACAATTTGAAGAACTCTTAGGAATACCATCTAGAGGGAAACCATCCATGCTTGATTGCATTCTACTCATTTGAGCTATCAATGATGCCACTTGTGCCTGAAGTTGAGAAACTATTTCAGATTCATACATGGCAGCTACTTGTCTTGGTCTGTTCCTCTCACTAAGCCAATTGAATGTATTCCATGCCATCTCTTCAATAAACTCATAGGCATCAGGGGCACTTTTCTTCATCAAACCACCACTAGCCACAGCATCAATCATCGTCTTCAATTGATCACCTAAAGCAATGTAGAATATTTTAACTAAATCATGTATAGAAATCCCATGATGAGGATAACGCCTAAGGGGTTCCTTAAACCTCTGCCACACTTCATAAAGTGATTCACCCTCGTACTGACGGAAGGAGAATATCTTGTTTCTTAATTGGATAATCTTATTGGGTGGAAAGAATTGCTCTAAAACTTCCGTGTCACTCGGTCCCAATTTGTCAAATAATGAGGGGGCAGTGAATTCAACCAGCTTCTCACCTTATCCCTAAGAGAGAAAGGGAATAATCTAAGGTATATTGCATCATTTGATACCCCATTACCTTTAATAGTAGCACAAATTTGCAAAAAATTTGTCAAATGATCATGTGGATCTTCTAAAGCTCCTCCATCAAATTGATCTACTCGCACCATCTGAATTAAAGCAGGCTTCAACTCAAAGTTATTTGTGTGTATTGCAGGCCATGCTATTGATGTGCAACTCCATCAACCATAGGCATGAAATACTCCCACATCGGTCTATAATTTTCATTAACAACTTCATTCAGTTTATTTTCATTCCCAGCAATCTTATTCGGATGATTTGCATTCCCAGCGACTTGAATCGGGTTATTCTCATTCCCAACAACTTGATTCGGATCGTTTTAATCTCCATCAGCAACTCGATTTGGGTCATTTCCATTCCCATTTCTGTCCATGGTTCCTGAATTCGCAAGATTGACCCTCCTTTTATCTGGGTTAGGCCACGCTTTTGGAAAGCTTTTTGGAAAAATTCGATCAAAGGCTTTAGTTAGGAATTCCCTTAAAATCTTTTGGCAGTAGAGTTTTATGTGTATAAGACTTAAGTTGTATTACAGATCCTTGGATTTGATTAGGGGAATGCCCCTAAGTTTATGTAAAGACCTTATTATCTAGTGGACATATGTTTATTAGTTATTGTATGCTTCATATTACTGCTTAAACTACATATCCCATCGAAGTCTCCTATTGTTGCGTTAGACGCCTTACATATAATATCAAGACTTTTGCGTAACTAAGATAATCATTCTTAAATCTTAATATTGTATGTGGTGGAATACCACGTTTAGGGTACCCTTTAAGGCATGACAATCCTTGCCTCCTTAAGTACCAATTCAACTACTGGGAAGTGATTTATCCTAGTATGACCCTAAACACTGTAAATACCCCCATTCCCTCTGAGAATGATGGATGGAGAAACGAGAAGGAAAAAAGGTCTTCTTTATAGATATACCATCTTTAACCACAAACTAACTCAAGCATCGGAATGGTCACTCCGGATAACCCCCTAGTGCCCCTCTAACCATTGTTTTGTGGTTGCAGGAGCCATCTCTATTGGCCTAAATAAGCTCGTGCAATAGATCTCTTTACCAACAAATTAAGTAGGACAACCACTAAAATAAGCTATAAAAATGGTATAGTTTACTCTTTAAATCGATTTAAGTAAATTCAAATATAAAAGTTTATTCGTTGTTTTTATTAATTCGAAAGGAAATTTGTTTGTGTTGTTTCTTTAAAATTAAACTTAATTATGTGAATAATGATAGCTACAAAAGCTTGTATAGGAAACTTAAAAGATTGTTGATATTCAAACTACACAATATTAAGCAATAGTCTTATAGCTTAGTAGTATATCTGCTGGTTTCCAAGTGAAAAAGTAAAAAATTTGAATCACCCCTTCCTATTGTAACGGGTAGGGGAAAAAAAGCCCACACACTATTGAAAAGAAAAAAAAAAATGATCCAACAATATTAATTGAAATTTGGAGGAATAATTATATGTGCACAACTGACGCTATACCTAGAAAAAAAATTGTTAATACATGTGAATGAAATTAAGGGCTCAATGAAGAAATATCCCAATTTCCACAATTAGTAGAGTGGCATTTTTTCACTAGGAAAGAAAAAAAAAGTAGTTATGGCCTTATTATTAATGTTTTTTCGAATACTTGTGTGATTCATGGGTGCTTTAACTTTACGAGGACCAAGACTACCTCTAGACAATAGAATAAAGCAATAGTTGGGAAAGGAAAAAGAGATGGTTTTCTTTAATTAGTTTGATAACCGACTAAATTTATCACCTAATGATCTTTTTATGAGAAAAGATTCAATTACTATGATATGGTAGTAGAATGATTAAGGCATAAAATACCATTAAAATTTTTGCATGTGAATAATTTTCTAAAATTTTTTTATGCTGTTTTCAAAATTTGTCTAAAACACATTGGTATTAGTTCTTCACTCATCCGATCACATGGTGTATCACTTATTAAATCTTTTTTTCTTGATAACTACATGGTCTCTTTAGTTGGTTGATTTTTTAGTTGAACATCTAAATTTTAATATCAATTTTATTACTTAATGAATTTTCCTAAGATCAATCATACTATCTATTTATCAAATTTTAATCCCTACCTCATTTTCATAATAATTGATGGATTTTGTGACCATACCATTATCATCCCAGAGAGGTCATCCAATCCTCATATGAAAGTGGTTGGCTGCTCACCACCATGTGTGAGTCTCAAGGCCCATTTACCATGTAGTAGGTCTACAACTTATTACATACTGTGGCTTTTTTTTAAATCTTTTTTTTTTTTATTTTTCCTCTTTCCTTGGAGTGGTTGGAAATGACCTAGATGGCTGCAACTTAGCCTTTTTTT